>OZ038383.1:65598129-65950733 GCA_964036045.1 Eutreptiella sp. 'Long Island Sound 2002' | reverse complement strand
GGCTAGTACACAACCTGCCTATGCAGTTTTTTACCCTGGACAGCTCAAAAATCGAAGTTTCCGAAACTTACTTTTTTGACATCGTGATCACCTAAATTGACCATCCAAGGTATGTAAAGCATGTTTTAGGCCGTATTTACGTGTTTTTCACCCGATTTGGGTATTAGGTCCGGGGGGGGGGGGGGCTTTCAAGGGATTGGTACACAACCTGCTTATGCAGCTTTTCAACCTGGGCAGCTCAAAAATCGAAGTTTTCGAAACTTGTTTTTTGATACCGTGATCACCTAAATGACCATCCAAGGTATGTAAAGCATGTTTTAGGCCGTATTTACGTGTTTTTCACCCGATTTGGGTATTAGGTCCGGGGGGGGGGGGTCTTCCAAGGGATTGGTACACAACCTGCTTATGCAGCTTTTCAACCTGGGAAGCTCAAAAATCGAAGTTTTCGAAACTTGTTTTTTGATGTTGTGACCACTTAAAATGACCATCCAAGCTATGGAAAGCATGTTTTAGGCCGTATTTACTTGTTTTTCACCCAATTTGGGTATAAGGTGGGGGGGGGGGGGGGGCTCCCAAGGGATTGGTACACAACCTGCTCATGCACTTTTTCACCCCGGGCAGCTCAAAAATCGAAGCTTTTGAAACTTGTTTTTGTGATATTGTGATCACCTAAAATGACCATCCAAGCTATGCAAAGCATGTTTTAGGCCGTATTTACATGTTTTTCACCCTATTTGGGTATCAGGTCGGGGGGGGGGGGGGGTCCTCCCAAGGGACGGGTGCACAACCTGCCTATGCAGTTTTTCACCCCGGACAGCTCAAAAATGGAAGTTTTTGAAACTTGTTTTTGTGATATTGTGATCACCTAAAATGACCATCCAAGGTATGTAAAGCATGTTTTAGGCCGTATTTACGTGTTTTTCACCCTATTTGGGTATTAGGTCCAGGGGGGGGGGGTCCTCCCAAGGGATTGGTACACCACCTGCTTATGCAGTTTGTCACCGTGGGCAGCTCAAAAATCGAAGTTTTCGAAACTTGTTTTTCTGATATTGTGATCACCTTAAATGATCATCCAAGGTATGTAAAGCACGTTTTAGGCCGTATGTACATCTTTTTCACCCTATTTGGGTATTAGGCCCCGGGGGGGGGGGTCTCCCAAGGGATTGGTACACAACTTGCTAGTGCAGTTTTTCACCCTGGGCAGCTCAAAAATCGAAGTTTTCGAAACTTGTTTTTTGATACCGTGATCACCTAAAATGATCATCCAAGGTATGTAAAGCATGTTTTAGCCGGTATTTATGTAGTTTCCACCCTATTTTGGGTGTGTGTTGCTCGCGGTAGATTCTCTGCGAGGTGGACTTGCCGAAGGCAATAGAATTTTGTAGAGAATTCATATTTGTGTTACAACAACAAGATAAAAATCACCTCGTAAAGAAGGGCTATAGGAGGGCTGCAGGCCCTAAAAGCAACCCTAACCCTAACCCTAACCCTAACCCTAGGGCTACCCCTAACCCTAACCCGAGGGCTAACCATAACCCCCCCCCCCCTCACCTCTGGCCGGACGCCCCCCTGACCCCCGGCCAGACCCCCCCCGACCCCCTGCTTGACCCCCCCCCGACCCCCAGCTTGACCCCCCCCCCTCGACCCCCGGCTGGACCCCCCGCCCCGACCCCCGGCTGGACCCCCCCCCCGACCCCCGGCTGGACCCCCCCCCCAACTACGCCCCCCCCCCCCCCGGAGTTTTGACAGATAGCTGGGGGCAGGGTCGCATTAGGACCGGTTGTAGTCGCCCCCCCGTGTCTCCAGCGGGACGAGCAACCCATCCCTACAGGGTGCCTGCACACCTCCAATAAGAATCATTAAAGGGCATGCAACTGGGGTGGTGAACGTGGACCATTTCACTTACCCTCACATCGTCACAGCTGAGACTCCATGCTAGCTATGCTGCTTCAAGGGTCAGCATCATCACCAGTGGAAAGTGCATCAATGGAATTCGGATTGACAAATAAAAAGGTCATGGTAAGGAGGAGACGGAGATGCGGTCCCCCGGTAGCGCGCACCCACGGCACATCCCCATGGTGCCTGCCGGCCATCCCCGGTTTGCCCCAACCGAGAGGGGGGTCTGTGTCCTGACCTGCCCGGCTAACCATCACCGCGGCGGCTCTCCTCTTCGTCTCCTCCTCTTGTCCCCCGGCTCGCACAACGCGCACGCCCTACCTCCTTACACGTTGCTCGAACCCCCCAGGGGCATGGAGGAGGGGGGTGAGGAAGAGCGCCGGCTCCACTTCGGTACGGTGCGCCACACCCTCCCGAGCGACGCAGTCTCAAGGGTGTGGGCCCTTGGCCCACTAGGTACTAGTGACTGAGTGGCGTTTGGCCGGCATACCTCGGGGGCTTGGTCCGTAGCCTGATCCCCCCCCCCCCCCCCGGTCGCACAACACTCCTGCCAGAGTTGTCCGTGCATGGGCCTGTACCCTCGGAAGCCTCCGGCCCTGTCCCCGGGTCATACTTGAGGCGTGGCGTGCCGTTGGGTTTGGCGAGAGGGTCGAAGGGCGAACCCCAATAGCTGGTACGTGACACGCGGCTGGTAGCTGGCCATACGCAACGTGGCCAGTAGCATATTCCGTAGCCGGCGCACTAGCCGGCGGTCGTGGGGCTCCCTTGTCTCATACAACACCATGTAGCGAAGTGGCGGCTCATAGGTGATGAGCCAAGCCAACCGTCGTGCTTGGAGGCCGCCTGGCGCGTCGATGATGACCACCTGTGCCCTGCGGACCTCCCGGGGCCAACGCCCCGCGGCCCTCGGCAACGGCCGGTCCGAGTACCAAAAGACTTGCTGGGACCCGCCCAAGTCTGGGGGCGGCTGCTGCCCCGGGGGCATGACGGCCGAAAGTTGCCCACGCTCGCAAACGGACCACAGCAGGCTCGCCCCAGGCCAGCATCCGGCCATGGCTTGTCGGCTCCCCCAGTCATAGGAGGTGGAGTCAAAGCACTTCGGGACCAAGATCGCCACATCCCACATGTGCCTGTCGTCGTCGCGGTAATAGACCTCTTTGGCCGCCGGGATAATGGGCATCTCGCGCTTGCGATCCAGAGCATCCCAAAAGTTTACCATGAGGGCCGACAAGCGCTGTGCGGCCCCTACCACCAGCCCCCGGTCATACAAATACCCAAGATCCTCAGCTTCCCATTCAGCGGAAGGGTCTAGGTATATGGTATGGACCCCTCCCCCGGCACTAGGGTCATCGTCGTCGTGTCAGCCCGCGCTAAGGGCAAAGCCATCCGGACCATACACGACTATGACACCCCATGCGGATACTACGCGCCGCTTCCAGTGTGTGCATAAAATGTCCAGGCGCATGAGCAATTGAGTATGCACGGCCAGCCGGAACGAATGTCGCCATGGGCAAGTAGAGACCCAATACCGGGTCCCCACCTCTCTTAGGCAAGCGGGGCACGGGCAGGTGTCCCCCGCATCTCCGAGGCCCTCGCGCCACGCCATCGTGTGGAGGTGGGCTCCCCAACGAATCACACCGCATTCCGTGACGGCGTGGTACATCGACAAGGACTTGCGCGCTCCCTGCTCTGGGGCGGGCACCGCGCGCACGCAGCAGTTCCCAAGCGACGTGAAACTCCGCCTGGTAAGCCCCATCCACGTGCACCGGGATGGGTATGCGGTACGTCTGGTGCCACCCCGCCTCCGGATCCGCCACCACCACGCCTCCGCCAGCCGTGTGGTTGGTCTACCAAACTTGCCGCTGCACCGCCTGCCACGGCCGGCACCGGCAGGTCCCCACTGCCATCTTACCTCTAAGGCCCGGCATGTTGACCACGTGCGTGCTCAAGTACGCCCACCAGCTGAAGCACCCCAACCCTCTCACCCAAGCCTCCGGCGGGTGGGGGCTCATGTGCGCCCTCTGGCGGTTTAGCACGGACATGCCGTGCGTACTACGGGGCTTGGCGGATTGTGACTACCGCCGTGCAGACCATGATCGATTCCTCTGGTATACATGGCTCATGCACATCCCGGTGTGGGCCGTCTTGGAGAGCCATCATGCGGAGGTGCCCCAGCACCCCCTGGGAGTGGCGGGCACCGTCAGCGAGGCGGACGGGGCACAGGCAACCCTGGCGGCCGGCTACCGGGATAGGGCATGCATCCGCAGGGCGGGGTGGTCTTCACGTTTTCGTGGGCCGGAGACTCTCCCCTCGTGGCCCCGGCACGTGCAGTGGGCCCAGGAGCAAATCCTTGAGGGCGTTGCTTTGCGGGATATCCCGGACGAAGCACTTTTCGTGCAGGACGCCTCCTCTGTCCCACCACCGCGCGATACGGCGGGAAGGTCTGTTAGATGCCACACCGTGACTGGCAGGGGTCGGACCCCGGCTTGAAACTGCGCCTGCCGTCTGCCTTCGGGTTATATATGGCCGGAGGGTACTGTGCCCACCAAGATTTGAGGGGTATAAGCACAGGTGCACGGTGTGTCGCCGTCGTGGGCTTGCAGGAGTCCTCCTTGTGGTAAGTATGCGGGAGGGCGTGCCGCCCTAGGGAGCGGATGTACGCCGACTCCGATGGTATGGGCAATCGGACCCCATTCATCCATGGTGAGGGTGCCCCGTACCGAATTCGTTGCCCCTCCATCCACATGTGTTACACGTGCATCTTAGACACGTCAGAACCTAGGGCCTGGGCGTCCTCCGCAGCGGGTAGGGCCCCAACAACGGCGGCCGCGCACCCCCGGGGGCTCCCCGGCCACACCGCGTCGTCGGCCCAGGCCAAGCTGCGTAGGAGACCGGCCGGGGTGTGCACCCCGGGGTAGGCCTTGGAGACCATCCTTGCCCGGGCTTCCCCCATGGGCGGATAGTCCAATGGGCAGAGAGGGCAGCCTTGCCCGGAGCACGCATCGAACCACCCTATGGCGTGGTCGATGTTGTTCGTTCCGCCCATGTCGAGGCGCATGTCCTGCACTAGGGATCGGTGCAGGCGGTACAGGTCGGGGCCATAGTTCAGCCCCGGTGTACCGAATCCCGATAGACGTCGTCTCGGGATCCGAAATCGTGCCGGACATCGTGCAGCATGGGCCAGGCCTCACCCCCTGAGGGCCAAGGTAGCCAAAAGTAATCGTGGAGCACTCGGAGGAAGTCCCACACGGACACACCCGGCCATAAGGCACACTGGGAGGGGGGCAGGAAGGCATGCCCCTGAAGGCAGGGCTGCTCCTCCTCCTTGACCACTAGGGCCACACCCTTGCGCAGGAGGACAAGGTAGGTGAGCGGGCGGTCGTTGATCCCTATACCGTGGGGAGTCTTCTTCGGGACAAGGTGGGGGTCCCCGTGCGCCAGGGCCTCCAGCCGTACCCCTCTCATGTAGTGGTTGACGATCTTGCACACGATGTTGAGGCCGCCCTCGTCTATTTCCCGTAGCATCCGGTACTCTAGCCAATTTTTCGGTGGCGCCGAGTTGCCGGTGGGTTCAAGGATGCGGCGCACGTGAGGCGGCGTCGCCATAGGCAGGCCCAACAGGATCGTTGGTGTGGCCCACCCCGTGATGTTCGTGACATCCGCCCGTGTCGGCTCCCATGGCGTCTTCCAATGGCGCTCGCCGACTTGGTCCAAGGCCACCTGGGCTTGGGTCCGCGGAGCCATGTCCACATGGGCGGAAAACCACGGCTGGACAAGTGGTGTGCGGGCCGGTCCATATAGGCACCGGCAGGCCCCCTAGGGGGGCCGAGTGACGGGGGCCACCTCAGGGAGTGCGAGGCCGTTGTGGGTTTCCCGCTTCCTAAGCTTGTGCCAGGTTGCTGCGTAGGTCCAGCGGACCCTTAAGGGTATCCAAGGATTCCCACCATGGAGGCCACTTCTTGGCGTGGGCTTGGAGTTTTCGATCGACCTGGTCCACGCGCCCGCGGGGCTCCCCAAACTCGTGGGGGGGACTATGTGTACTCTCCCCCGCTCGAATGATGGAGGCCAGGAAGTATGCATATAGCCCCGCTAAATCCCCCGGTCGCGCGCCCTGCACATGGCGGGCGGCTGCCAGGGCTGTATGGTAGGCCCCCGTGATGCCCTGCTCACGGACCTGGAAGTGCCTGGCGTGCAGGAGCACATTGGGCCTGACATGTGGATCGAGGACTTCCCGTGCGTTCCATACCACCGGCCGATGGTGCGACGAGAAAGGTGAAGCCTCGTCCACCCATAGGCTCCCCTTCTTGGGGGCGGTCCCCTATAGGACGTGGTCAATGACCCCCACGCACCCGCGCCCGCCGGTGCACGTAGGTACCTCTACTGAGGGAGTGCAGCCGGAAAGCCCCGTGTCCTGTGTGAAATCCTCCCACAGGACAGAAAGGGCAGCCGGGGCCATCCGAAATCCCATCGCCCATCTTGGGTTGGCGTTCAGATCTCCCAGCATAAGGGTGTACACCCCACGGCGGAAGGCCATGACACTCAAGACCCACGCGAGGAGGCTACGTACCATGTCCACGACCTGGTCTCCTGGGAAATAGACCACCACGGCCCAGATGTGCCCTCCGCGGCTCCGATACTCCAGGGCGAGGGCCCGGCCTGGATATCTCTCCCCACCTCCATAAACGTGGGGTGCCAGCGCACAAGTACCCCAGTGCCGGCCGCCGGGTGTGCCGCCTGAGTAAACGCGGCCCAATACATGGCGTGGGCCACCATGTGGGAGGGGAGTTTGCCAATGTCCTGCAATCCCACCAGGTCGGGGGAGCCCCAGCCCCGCGAACAGGAGCCCAATGCTTGAACCTTGCCTGCGAGCCCTCGACGGAGGTTTATGGTCACCGGCCGGAAGTCCTCTCCACCCCGGGGGGGTTCCGGACACCGCGGTGGTCGCCGGGTCGGCCGCTCCCTGGCCCTTTGGGCCCGCCGTGGACTCAAGACGGCGGAGGATGGCCTGTCTCACCTTGGAGGGCAGTTCCAGCTTTGTGTGCCACAAGTACCGCCTCAGCGCCTTGGCGTCGATATTGGCCACAACGTAGGAAGTGGAGCTGCTAGAGGCCGCCTTGAATACCACGTGTCAGGTCGGCCGGGGGGCCCAGGTCACAGAGCCCTTAGCCCCGGACGGGTGTGTAATGCCCTCCCCGCCGCTGGAAACTTGTATGGCGTGGCCGCCCAAGACCTCGTAAAGGGCCATGTGGGCAGCCCATTGTTGAAGGATGGCGGGCAGGCGCCGGTTGCCCTGGAGGAGGGACACGTGCCCCAAAGCGGGGGAAACCAGGCGCGTTCTCCAACGCCATGGCGATGTCGCGGACACCCTACAGAGCACCGGACGCGTTGAACATGATCCCCCACTAAGCGACGTTCTGACCCGGGCTCAGAGAGTCGCGAGCCAAACGTGCGAGCTGGCCATGAGCCACGGCCCCCGGGGAGAAGAGGTCCCATGTTTCCCGTCCCAGCGTAACGGGCGCAGGAAGATCTGCCCCACCGCGGTCATCCTTCAAGGACTTGGTCCCCAAATGGGGGGTGCCACCGGGCCACCGGTGGCGCGGCAGCCGCTGCCGGTGCTGGTTTCACATACCACTGCCCCGACCGAATACACGGAGGGAGTCGCCGTCATGTCCGCGATCAAGGGGGGGGAGTCGGCACGTACGGCTGTTGCTGGTACGGTGCCTGTTGGAGGCTCGCCCCTTGCGAGGCCAGGGCCATCCCGTAGAGGGACGTCGGGCCGTCGCCCGAGTAGCGCGGGTCCACGGGCAGCGGGCCCCGGTATGCCGCGGGCGGGGGGCTAGCCATAGGCGCCTGGTGTGCCTTGGTCACAGGGTAGGACTGGGGACGAGGCTAAGCCAACCGTTCCCCCCAGCCCCCGTGGGGCTTGTATTGCCGGTGCTCAGTTCCCCGTCCGTCCTTGCGGGGGAGCCATTGCGGCGAGTGTCGGCCGGGTTCTCGCCGTGCTAGGGAGCGGCGGTTAGTGTGCCTCCGATCGTCGCATTGATTGTTCCGTTGGCCCCGCGAGGATTTGGGAGTGTGTCATTGGCCACCCTGATACGGTTCCTCCTCTGGGGAGGAGTATCCGCCCCCCCCCGGCGCAATGTGTAGTCGTCCTCCGATCTGCAGGATGTACAAGGGGGGGGCACGGAGGGGGGGCGACGCCGCTTGCGGCCCTGATCCCCGGCCCCATCCCGGTCCCGGGGCCCAACGACCCCGTTGGGGCCTACCAAGAGGTCCCCGCTCCGGAGGCGTTGAGCAATAGCATTGCTCTTTTCCAAGTGGTGGGCCAGCAGGAGGCCCCTTGCATAAGGCGGGCGGTTGGCCTTGGACCACCCATAGCTAAAGTGCTTGTCGAAGTCTCGACGGTTCCGTTCCAAGACGTTGGCCGACTCGGGCCGCATGCCCACGATGGCCCATACCCCTTCCTCGGTGTGGCAAAGCTGCCCTTCGTCCTTAATGTAGGACACACGGAAGTCCCCGAAGGCCTTTTTCAGGACCATACCCAGGTGCCCCGGGAACATTGGGAAGATGGGCTCTCGGGGGTCCCGTGGGTTGATTTGCCGCTGGACCATGATGGCCATTGAGTACGTGTCGTAATCCGCGCCGCCCTTGCCCTTGCCAGGAGGCTTGCTGCCCCTGCCAGCCTAGGTGGCCCCGTGGGCCGCCGCCGCTACGATCGCCCCGTCAGACTGAGGCGCATGGGGCGCCGGGTCATGGGGGGCAGGGGGCGCCAGTTGGTGTTCCTGGACGAATTGTCCGGCCAGTTGGTCCAGTTCGGGCCATGTGGGCAGGACCTTGCCCAACGCCGTGTGCTGGCTCCGGAGATTGCTCTGCGGGAACTCCACGGGGGGTCTGACTTGGTGGCTAGGTGCAGGTGGGGCTTGTGGGCCTCATGAGACTGTCCCTCTTTGCGTACCTCGTTGAGGTGCACCACTAGAGAGCGGAGCCCCTCCTGTCCCGGGGTTTCGGCGGTGGCAATGGCCTCGTCGGGGGCGGAGGGGTTCCCGTCCCCTCCGAGGATGGTCCCGATAGTACCGTCGCAATGGCGGTGGCTGATCGTTGAGATCAACGGTGTGGCCACGAGTGCCTCACCCGGCATGTGGGTTGCGCCCGAGGATTGCGAACCCGTGGACGCCCCGCGCCAGGGACCCTGTCCCACGGCCTCTGTCGGGAAACGGAGAACGGGCTGTGCCGTGACCCGCAGGCGACGCGAGAGGGTCTCCAGGGAGGGTGGGGGTTTTACACGGAGGACCGCAGCGCAGACCAGGGTCCCTCAAATTTCCCTGAAATTTGGGTTAGCCGTAGAGGATGGCCCGTACACCTTAGGGACCCAACCCCTCAAGGCCTGCTCCACCGTGGGCTAGGAGATCCGCTCATCCCGCACCATATGCGGCGGGACCACGCAATGGTCAGCGGTGAGCTGGTGCGGCAACCGTCCCGCACTAGGTCTCTCGAAGAGGAAGGCAGCCGCTTGCGTCGGCAGCTTGCTGACGCCCAACGGGACGCACGTCACGTGGCCGTGGTGGTGAACGAGCGCCTGAACCGGCCCCTCCCGCATAGCGGAGAGGTCTGTCGCGCGGCGGAGATCCGCTCAGGACCGCGACATCTTGCAGGGGGCACTCTTGCTCGGACGACATAACCTTACAAGTGGCCTGTGCGTCCTCCAAGTTGCGTTCCAAGTCCTAAACGCGGCGGTTATCCCAATGGGAAGGAGTGCCACGACCCTCATCTACCGGGACGTGATCCCCAATATCCGGGCCCCCCGGGCGGTGATACTCCCCCGGGGTTCCAGCGAGGGTGCCGCGCCGGGGTGGTCCCCGTGGCGAAGCGTTGGGCTAGAGGGGCCGCCCACCCCCGTCGATCCGTGCCAGCCCCACGCCAGGGCTGCCGGTCGGAAGGGCGTCACTGCCGAGTCCCATGTGCGCGGCCCCTCTCGGCGCGCGCGTGGCAACGCGCGGGTTGATCCCCAAAGGGGGAGCGTGGGGAGCCCTTGTGGAGCTTGGGCCAGAGGTGCCCCCGCCTGGTCCGGGGTGGCGGAGAGCCTCGGTGTGGCCCCCATGTCGGCCCGCGCTTGCTGGCTGCCGGCTGTGCTTGGCGTTTGAAGGGTTGCTGACATGCAGACGCTCCCCTGCTCGGGCCCCCCGGGACTTGGAATGGCAACCGGGACGGGAGAGTCCTCCAGAGGGCCCCCTATCGGGCTGTCCGCGTCGTATTCGTAGATGGAGCTGGCCCCAATTTGGATGGTGCGCTTGACCCCCAATGGCTTAGAGGGGGAATCCCCAAGTGGGGTCTTCTCCTCACGAGGGGACAAGCTTCCCTCCTGTGGGAAGGTAACGGCGAGTGTGGCCGGCGGGCCCGTGGGAGCGTCCAAAGCTCGCCAAGGATTTGTGAGCGCGGGGACTACCCCGTCCACGTTCATGAAGGTTTGCGTGGGCTCCTCGTCCCCTTTGGCGTCCGCGTCCACCGCCAAAGGGTGTCCACCCCTGCAGGGATGGCGTTGTCTCCCTTGATTCCGCTTCCTCCGGCCCGGGAGTAGACGCGTGTCCACGACACCGCCGAGAGGGGGGGCCCGTCTCTCTGATTCATGAGTAGTGCCAGAACCGGGGCCGAGGCCCAAGAGGGCGTGATATCGCCCAGCAAATCCCCCATCACCTCTACCGTGGTAATCGGTAGGGTGGAGGCCTCCAAAGCGCCCCGTAGAACTTCCAAGGGCCAATTCCGTACTTCCGGTAACCCCTTTGGTAGCGGAGTGACCGGTACCCCGACGCTTGCGCGGCCCACTTGCTGGGAGGCCCATACCATAAGCCGAGCCCATAACTCGTTCCCGGTGTCGGACATGTGATGCAGGACCCCCGTAGGCCGTTTGGGCAGGGCCAACAGGAGCCATACTTGGTCCTTGGCCCCCAGGCGTCCCCAGTCGGCTTGGCAGCCAGGGGAGAGGCATGGGGCTATGGGACGCAGTACCGCGTTGATTGTGCTGTGATGGACCTATGGCGCAGTGGCCGACTCGCCTAGGGTTTAGTCCACCATCAGCATCCGCGCCAAGCGCAGCCTTAGGGTGTCGAACGGGGTACACCCCGAGATGACCCTGCGGGCCAGGTCCGTGTGGCGTGGATAGGGTATTCCCCACGTACTGAGGTTCTCGACCAGGCCCCCCCCGGCGGCCACCATGAGGGGGACGGCCTGGGGGACAGATGTGTGAGCTTCGTACGATCCTGCGACCGTCGCGGTGAGGCATAGCCCGCGGGAGGTCAAGATGACCCCCATGGAGGTGATAGCGGTAATCACCCCCGGACGCCGGGCCCAGCGGAGGGCGTCCGGTACCTCCTCCGGTCGCCGTTGGGCGACCTCGGGAAGGGCGTCCGCGGCGGCCTAGACCAGTGCCTTGTCGTTGGCTACACACCATCTGTCCCGCAGGCGCTGGTGCGCCACCGATTGCCCTTGCTGTATAGCGTCCAGCAAAGGGGAGTCCCGGGAGTCGCGTTCCCCGGGGAAGGCCAGGTCGATTGGCTGGCTCATGTTGCGTTCTCTAGGTCCTCCAAAGACGGGGGGTACCCCGGTGCTCCGCACCCCTCCCTCCGTGATGGAGGGCGGCAGACCAGAACGCTGACTGGAAGGAGGTCCCCTAACTATGGCCATTCCTCGTTACCAAACAGGGTGCGGGGGTCGCTCATATCGGGCGGCCCGCCCCGCACCCTGTGGTCTACGGTTTGCCGGAAGCGGCTACCCGCATGGTCCCTTGTGGGGGGGGGAAAGGCGCCGAAGGCGCCCGGGCCCCCCATGAGGTGGCCCCGTCTTCGTACGGTCCATATAAGACCGGGGGGACCCACGTTTCCCCGATAACGTGAAGGGAGTAGGTAGTGTGACCGCTCCCCTCCTCTCTCCTGGCCGTTGCAGCCCCCCGGGCTGCCCTGGTAGGACTGGTAGGCTAGAGTCATTCCTCGGGAGGGATTTGGATCCCGCCCCGGAGCTACGCCTATTGGGCTCCACAATCTGCACCGATGTCCCGTCGCGGCGTGGTGAGTTGGCTTGGGCAATCTCCAAAGAAAGGGCCGATGTGTGACCCCCCCCGTTAAGGGTCTCACGTGTTGTATGCTGCGTCCAAATGTATGTGCTTCGTACATTTGCACCACTAACGTAGCCAGGGAGGTAGCCCCCCCCTGCACCGCGGGGTGAGAACACTGCTGGTCGAAGGGATCCCTTGCAGCGTTAGGGTTACCCCCAACCTGATGGGTGGTGCCCCTCCCAGATCGCAGCCCCTCTCAGGGCTCGAACCACAGTTCTCACCTATGGGGGTCGCCTATGACAGACCCATTACCACCCCACGGGTCGGTGCCACTTGGGCCGTTGGCAACGGACACGAGGCGTATCCTGCCTTATCGCTGCCACTCATGCAGGGCCGAAATGAGCGCCTTGGGGCCCTCTATCCCCTGTCCAGCCCTTCCACGCCGCACACGGGGCTATGCGACCAAGGGGGTTTCCTAGGATGGGGCGTTCCTTGTGGACTCATACGCCTTACCCTGGGTGCGCAGGTTCCCCGTACCTGCCACGTTGTCTCTCCCTAAACATCCCCCATTGTACCGGGTGTGGGAAGGGAATGGTAGTCCCTTCGTCCTCGGCCCCCACGGGGCATCCGTACCCCTCTAACGGCCTGGGGAGGACCGGAGGGTCTCGGGCACATCTGCCGCTACGTGGGGAGACGGAAGGCCCGTAGACCATACTCGAGCCCCACACGGGCGCCACTATCCCCAGACGGCCCAGGCAGGACCGGGGAGACTGGGTTGCCTCCGCTGCTGTATGGGGGACGCGGAAAGGCCTGGCATACCCGACCCCCCAACGGGGCGCCCCTAATCCCTAAACGGACCAGGCAGGACCGCAGGGACTCGGGTGTTTCAGCCGCCGAGTGCTGGTCAATGGGGGTGGTGCCTATGCCATATGTGGCGGCCGCTGCCCGAGTGGCGGCGCACCCGGCGCCGGCCGTGGTCGCGCCGGTTTGAGCCCCGTCACCGTCCGTCGTTGGGCGGGACCTCCGATTGATCCGTTCGAGTAACGGTGGCGGCGCGCACTGCTACAGGTGTGTGATGCCACGATGTTTTTTCCGTTTTGGGACTAGGGGCCTAGGTGTAAAAACGGATGAGACCTCCACCCGATCCGCCGGTACCGGCGGTGGCGTGGGCTGTTGTAGGGGTGGGTGGTTCCAACGATGCCTACTAGAGAGCTCTACGTGCAGGGGACCCAAGAGCAGCAGCTTCCGGGTATCAAACCCCGGCACTGGACGACTGAAGACTACCGCTCTCGCCATTGGGCCGTCCATGTCTCTTGCCAGTTACCCAGCTCTATCGCACCGTGGTGCGTCCCACGGGGCGTCCCTATCCCCCAGAAGGCCCGGGCGGGACCGGAGAGACTCAGGTGTATCACCCGTTTGTGGGGGACATGAAGGGTGAACACGTCAGACCCCCCACAGGGCGTCCCTATCCCCCAAAAGGCACAGGCGGGACCGGAGGGACTCGGGTGTATCCGCCGCTATCTGGGGGGAAGTGGAAGGTCCAGCATACCCGCCCCCCCCACGGGGCGCCCCTATCCCCAAATGGTCCAGGCGATGCTGGACGGACTCGGGTGTATCCACCGCTGCGTGGGGAGGAGTTGGAAGTCCCAATTTGCCTGACCCCCCCACGGGGCGTCCCTATCCCCCAAAAGGCACAGGCGGGACCGGAGGGACTCGGGTGTATCCGCCGCTATGTGGGGGGAAGTGGAAGGTCCAGCATACCCGGCCCCGCCACGGGGCGCCCCTATCCCCCAAATGGTCCAGGCGATGCTGGACGGACTCGGGTGTATCCACCGCTGCGTGGGGAGGAGTTGGAAGTCTGAATTTGTCTGACCCCCCCACGGGGCGTCCCTATCCCCCAAACGGCCCAGGCGAGACTGGAGGGACTCGGGTGTATCCGCCGCTGTGTGGGCGGAATGTGGAAGGGCGGTCACCTCCGACCCCCCCCACGGGGCGTCCCTATCCCCCAGAGGGCCCTGGCAGGACTGGAGGTACTCGGGTGTATCTGCCGCTGTGTGGGGGAGTGAAAGGGCACACGCGCATGTTCCCTCATGGGGCGCCCCTATCCCCCAAACGGCCCAGGCAGGCCCGGAGGGACTCGGGTGTATGTGCCGCTGTGTGGGGTGAGAGGGGGGGGCGCCGCCGTCCCCAAAATGGCCGAGGCAGGACCGGAGGGACTCCAGTGTTTTTGCCGCTGTGTGGGGAAAGAGTGGAAAGTAAGACGCGCATGGACCCCCACGGGGCGTCTCTCATCCCCGAAAGGCCCATACAGGGCCGGGGGGATTCGGGTGTGTCCGCCGCTGCGTGCGGGGAGAAAGGAACAAAGAGCATACTCAACCCTCCCTTGGGGCGCCCCTATCCCACAGACCCCCCAAGGCAAGACCGGAGGGATTGGGGTGCATTAGTCGCCGTGTGGGGGGAACTGCACCTCCAAGCGCGTGTGACCCCCCCCCCCCCCGGGGCTACCCTATCCCCCAAAGCCAAGGTACGACTGGAGGAAATCGGGTGGTACCGCCGCCGTGTGGGGGAGAGTTTGGAAGACCATCATATCGGACCCCCCACGGGCGTCCCTATCCCCCAGACGGCCCAGGCAGGACCGGCGGGACTCGGGTGTCTCCACCGATGTGTGGGGAGGGCTCCCGAGGTGTTGACCCTGTGCTCCCATCCCCCTCCCTTCATCGGGACTTCGGGACTGAAGCACCGGCAGGCCATAGTCCTCGTTCACACCCCATACGCCGCTCTCATCTCCCCATGGGTATCCGGCGGGAAGTGGGAACGTACTCCCGGTCTAGGGTGTGCTAGCCGGATGTCTCCCGGTTAGGGCCCCTAACTGACCCATATCACGAGGGTTTCTATCCCCGCCGCTGGGGACCCCCAAGTCCCCGGGGCGTGCCGTCCATATCTCCAACCTCCCCCGTCCCCCATCCCCACCTGTACCCTACCATGACCCTAGGTCTAGGTGGCTGTTTAACCCTATTACCGAGGAAGACTGTTGTGATTCCTGCGTGTTGGAGCAACCCGGTGCTGCGAGTCCCCCTCACCCTGCCTGTGGCGGACAAGGTGTCGGTGCCCCCATCACTAGAGGTTCTTTGGGGGGTTCCAAAGCACCGGCGTCGGGAGCTCACGAGGAGAATGAGCAGGTGGTGTTGGATATGTTATTACGTGGGTGGAGGTTGGTTGGGTGTTACCCCGCTGAGAAGCCCTTAGCCAGTGGTGTCCGGGCTGGCAGGTTTCCCGGGGGGTCCAGGGCTTTCACCCGTTCCTCCGGCCTTCCCAGGCTGTTGACCGGAGGTTTACATTATACAATACTGAGGTTCATTGTTCATACAACTACTTTACTTAATACATATACATCTCAAAGGGCACACAAGTAGCATATTCCCAAAGTTCCGAGGAAGACTTGGAGGGATGGCGCCCCCCAGAGACACGGGACTCGGGGGGCCTCCCCTTACTTCACGTATCAACCGATAACAAATTCTTTGTCTATGGCAGACCTAGGGGGATGGCGCCCCCCGGCAACACGGACCCAGGAGGCCTCCCCTTTCTTCACGTATCAACCAACAAACCAATTCTCCTGGCGATGGTAGACCCTAGGGTGATGGCGCCCCCCGGCAAAAAGGGCTCGAAATCGGGGGGGCGCCCCTTCTTTCACGAAGTACCTGAACTTTCTCGGCGGAGGATGGCGCCCTCCGTGAAAACGGACATGAAATTTGGGGGGCCTCCCCTTACTTCCCGGATTCACCCATCTCCCCGTTCGAAAAGGGGCTCTCCCCGGTAGTGAAACTAGGGGGGGGGGCCTTTCTTCCACCAGCTCACGCTCTCCGTCCCCGCTGCAGGTGTGCGTTGCAGGGAACGGGGCATGGTTCCCATGGCTGCCCTTTCCTCGCTCCGTGTCGGAGGGGCCGTGAGGGCCTCCACGCCGAACTCCGTCCCTAGTCCAGGATGTACTTGTGCAAGAACAGGGCGAGTGTAAGGGGGTGGGTGCGTGACAATGTACAAGCCCTGGGGCGGGCTCGACCACAGGGAGGCCTGGAGAACCCATGCAAACCGCCACCCCCCGGTGGAGCCCGCCCTGTACCATTGTGGCTCCCGCATGGTGGCCGGCGAGGGTTGGGGCACGCGATCTTGCGACTCAGCCGCTGCGGCTGGGCTGGGTCGCTCCCCAGATTGCGTGTTAGCCAAGGGGAATTCCCCCCTGGTTTCACCCCCACACCATGGTGAGGTCACGCGCCTGGGCAGCGGTGGAGGTTGGTAACCACAAGAACACCAAACAAATGCGACAAATGGTGACAAACATATATTCCATTTCTGGTTCGCCGTGTTATTCCGGACAGGCCAGAAGAGATATTACATCCCAAGAGGGGGGCAGGCTTTTGGAAACGCTCATGCAAAAGGGAGGGGGAGGGTGGTGTTTTCCAATTCGTTTCCCATTCTACGTAAAGACAGACATGGATTGCAAAGAAAAGCAGAGCACGCAAAGCACAGGAGGCACCATTCAATAAACAGGTTCAAAGACTTTGACACACAACAGAGCCCCTTCTCAAATGTCTTGTTTCTGCGAACAAAGGTTGGATACACCCTGTGGAGATGTGGTGTGGACCCCTCAGGGACGTCCCTGTGGGTGCCCATGGAATGTTGGGGTTGCCGCTCTGACGCACTTACGGACTATGGTGGAGACTGGAACTGTTCCCTGCTGATGGCATGGCTCGCATGCCGCTCATGGCCCCGCCCTTTTGTGCGCACAAAACAATGCGTGTCCCTGCTGTGCAGTGCATTCATGTGCTGAAGGATCCGCAGGGGGCCGGAGACTTCTCAATGCACAAAACGGTGCATTTTTGACCTCTCCGCCAACACGAAACAGGGCCTAAGAAAAGGGTCCGAACAAGGGTTGGCGGCACAAACCCAACGTCGGCAGAGAACCTCCACAGGGTGCACAAATGACTTGGATCATCACTGAAGGGGTTGCAAAGAAGGCAACATGCAAACAAAGGCAAATTGGTGGGCACATGCCACCTACAATCCACCTACAGTCACAACGTCACAGCTGAGACTGCAGGCTGGCTATGCTGCCTCAAGGGTCAGCATCCTCACCAGTGGAAAGTGTATCAATGGAATTCGGATTCACAAATAAAAAGGTCATGGTAACCACAAGAACATGAAACAAATGAGACATATGTTCACACACATATTTTCCGGACAGGCCACATGACATATTACATCCCAAAGGGGGGGGGCAGGCTTTTCCATATGCTTATACACCAAGGAGGGGGAGGGTGGTGTTTTCCAATTCTTTTCCCATTCTACATGAAAGCAAACATGAACAGCAACGGAATGCGGAGCACACAAGGCAAAGGAGGCACCACTAAACAAAGTAATGACTATAATAAAATGGTACATTCAATTCCTGCTAATAAACACACACAAGAGAGAGGGGGGTCTTTTCCAAATCATTTTCCATGCTTCATTCAAATAAACACACAACATGTTTTCCGCGGGGGTGGGGTGTAGAAGAGCACTCATGAGTGGGGAGGGGGGGGGGGGGACTAAGGAAGGGCCAGCGCGGGGGGGGGGGGGTACAAACCATTGTTGGGGGGGGCGGGGATGTTACATTGGGGGTGTCCACTGTGGGTTGTAGGGGGGGGGGGGGGGTTGCTACATGGGGGGAGGGGTTTTGGTTGCATATTGGCGGTCCATAAAATTCTGATGTATTATGTCCGAACGCCATCTTGGTTGCTATACACAATCTTGCCCTCTCCAGGCCCAACACCCTCAGGTCGTGAAAGTCCTTTGTGTACCCCATTGCCGTGTGCTTATGTTTGCACCTCCTAAACCACAAGTACCAAGCTTCCGGTGGCCCGCGAGCCCATGCCGCCGCAGTGCCCCCCCTCCGGTGCCGGTGCCAACGCCCATCCGCCCAATGAGCCCCTTGTCTTGTAGGAACCCCGCCACAGCCGTGTCATAAATCGGCGGCCCCCAAGGAACCACCCCGGAGCACTTGGACCATCGGCGCCAGCGGCGGCCAATGGTCCTCCTCTTAGTAGCCCAAAACCCGAGGCCGTTTTTTCCGCGAACATCCGCGACCAAGATAGAATCGGCCTCACCAACCCGGAGGAAAGCAAACCACGAAAGGCGCATGAGTGCCACCATGGGCCACCCCCCCCGGTGTACCCCACCCCCTTCTCGCTACTTGCCGCAGAACTCGAGGTAAAAAGTAAAAGTGGAAGTGTGCCCCCCCCCCCCCTCCCCGACTTTTGGCCAATCTCCTGTGGATGGAGGCGAATGTGGGGGGGATCCATCCCATGTCCTCTGCGATCCGTACTGCCGCAATGGTCCCCCGCTTGGAGGATGCGGAGGCCCCACATTACCTCCCCCTTCCCCTTCCCCGGGCTCCCCATGGCGAATTGGCGAATTTCCACAACTTCCCCAACGCCCCCTCCCATCTCCTAGAGGTGCGGTCCGCAACGGGATGAAATGCCAACGTCGGGCTATCCCCCCGTTGTTGCGCCCGAGCGTCCCAGATTCCTCCCCAAGCGAACCTGTACCCCTCCCCCCCACCACTCCTCCGTGCTGTCTCTGCCCCCCCCCCCCCCCCCATGCGCACCCTCGTCCCACCCGTCCCCGGGATCCTCAGCAGCGATTCATCCCGTCTAATGGGGACACTACACCCTCCAATGGAGGGCCCGTTCTCGGCTCACCCCCTTCTGGATGCAGCGCTGGCAAGGCTACTTGGGCTTGCTTGACAATGCAACCCATTTGGGGTTACTTCCCAGGGTGTTGAAGCACAACTCCCCCTAATGCAAAGCAACCGCCACCCCCCTATAGAACCTAGCTTGCGTAATGGCCGCCATTCCCCATTTCCCCTCCCCCCGACCCTTAGCCTCCGCATGTTTACCTAAGGCAGCCTTCTTAGAGCCACCCCATTTGCCTCCATACTCACGCGGATACCTTATTATCCCAACCGAAACCCCCCACGCAAACTTGTCCCAGAGGGACCACCCATCCTGCGGATATGTGATGACAATGTCGGAATCCGAGGTATCGGCTCCCATACCCACTTCCAACCCCTCCATGTCCTGGGCCACCCACCCCTCCCCCAACCCTCCCAAAAGCTCCTTCCGGACCTTGCATTGCCCCAACATCCACCATGGTAGATGCGGGGGACTCTCCGTCTTCTCCACGTTGGCCATCGAGAGCGGCGGGATGGCCTCCCCCTTCCCCTCGCGCCGCTGCTCCTTTCTCCACACACCTTTTCACTTTTTTCAACCAAGATTCTTGTGCCCAACTTACATTTTTTTCAACTGCGACACCCCCCCTGACCGGGTGAAATTCCACTTGCCGCAGGAGAATTTTTTCTCCCCCCCCCCCCTGTTGGCGCCATCCTTGGTACTGGATGTGCATAGTGATAGACCTTGGCAGTGGTGTACTCAGCATAAGTCTTCACACAACTATATATGGCCATGCGAATCACTAGCTTGTCCTGCGGCACCTCATGGAACAATTCATTTAAACCAGCCATTGGTGGGGATGCATGCTACAATGCATCATGTAGATGGGGCCCATGGTGGTGTTATTGATGTGTGGGTGATAGTGTGTAGCGGGGCATGTCCATATGCGATGTCAACGTGCTCCAGACTTGCACCAAGCGAGCTTTTCTACCCATCTAGGACCGTCTAAATGGTAAGAAAAATAAGGGCGTCATCCGTGATTGCCTGTGATTTGCTATCTTTAGCCTGCATAAGCTGTCCTCAACGGAAATGAAAAAGGCTCTATTACATTTCAGCCGGGGAGCATAAAGGGTGAACGAGTATGCCGGTTGGTTCTTCCGGCTGCATGTACATACCTTTTGAGGAGGGAATCCTCCACTCATGGATAGGTGGGTCGGGTACCCACCCATTGGGTTAGGGGTGAGGAGGGTGGGGGAAAGAGGAAGATGGCCATCAGGTGTTTTGCATCCCTCCCCTTTTTGGTGGAGGATGTCATTAGTCCGGTAAACATTGCCTTGGAATGTAGAATCACAGAGCTGATTCAGGGTGAGCAAAAGTTAAAAGTGCATGCATCCCCTCCTCTCACTATGTTGCCGGTCCTTGGGTATTATGGCCCAACATGACGCATGCCTCAAAAATTTTGCCCATATGTTTAGATTTTGCATGCAATGAGCATTAGTTGCAAGCATTATGCTGGCAACCTCACCTCCTCGATGACCGAACCAACCAGCTGCTAGCTGTCATGTGGACTAGTGCTGGGTATTGGCGTTGCTTGCGGGTCTTTGGGGGAGCACCTCACGCGGCGCGCGCGGCGTGGAGATCTAGTCATCTAGCCCAACCAAAGAGCCGTGGATTAACTGGTGGCTCGGCCGGAAGAGCTATAGTGTCCGTCCGCTATTTGGACTAGGGTGGGAAAAGTCAACAATCCGGCAAGGAGACCCCAAACCAGTGTGTTGGTTGCTCCCAAGGGGGCATCTTCTGTATTTTCAGCTCTGGGGGGTGACAAATAGGGCAAGACAAGGGATGTTTACACAGGTGGGTTTGCTCTCCTTAGGGGGCATTCTGTGAGGGGGTAAAAGCCGACCCGTTACAGGTTGGCTTTTACCCCCTCACAAAATGCCCCCTAAGGAGAACAAACCCTTGGGTACAAGACCGCCATAAAAGTAGCGTGCGGCGGGGATACTCCCCCTTTGCAAGAACACAATACAACCCAGTAAGTTACCAAAACTGGACAACATTCGGTGGTTTGGTCCGCTGGGCTATTCCAATGCATAAGGCCACTTCACAAAAACTGCCCGTGATTCAGTGATGCTGCTCGGCAATTGTACCACTATTGGTGCCTATGATGGCTTAATCAAACATGTATCCAAACGGGGTGCATTCAATGCATGGGCAGCATTTGCTATACAACATGTTTGCAACCACCAACTGCGTTTGATGAGTAGTCAACTGCTGTTGCTGACCAGCTTGGTGCTGTCAGTTGGCGGCC
This sequence comes from Eutreptiella sp. 'Long Island Sound 2002', assembly GCA_964036045.1. Classification (NCBI taxonomy): domain Eukaryota; phylum Euglenozoa; class Euglenophyceae; order Eutreptiales; family Eutreptiaceae; genus Eutreptiella; species Eutreptiella sp. 'Long Island Sound 2002'. The sequence goes on along the minus strand of OZ038383.1, from coordinate 65,929,780 downwards.
ATCTGGCGCCCATTTTTTTGGGTGAAGTTGGGTGGAGGAGGGCAGTTCAACAGACCACCACATTTCGGGCCAAAACCCCATGAAATCCTTTGGCATCACCACAAAATGGAGAAACAGGCACCTTTACACCTTTGAGGTGCCGACCAATGGGTGATATTTACAGGTGGTGATGCCACAAACCTAACCCCCCTTCAATATGGTTAATCTTAGGCCAACTTCATGGTGTCACAATCGCTGGATATTTGTCAGTCACGTGGCAATGCGGTCATCTGTGTAAACACCATGACTTTGATAGGACAACCCTAGGTGTCCAACAGTTTGGAGGGGATGGTTATTTAATGTAGAGGGTAGAATGAGAAACCAATAAAATGTCAAACCGTAGATGTGCTGCATCAAATGCAAGTGCAAAGAAAATGCCAGGCCCTACACCCACCAGGTCAGTGGTCACAGCGGAAAATGACAGGAGGCAGGGTAAGGGGTGAACCAAAAAAGCGGTTGTGAACAGCACTTTGCAATTGAGGTCTTGCTGACAACAGACGCATGAGCAAGCAGTGTCACACCCATCGGGGTTTTGCTCAAACAGCAAGGTTGCCTGGAGAGCACGCCCTGCCATGGTACAAAGATCTTCTTTGTGCCATGAATCTTTTTACCACAATCAAATCATTTTTTCCCCAAAAACAAAATCAAAGGGGCTGCGTACTTGCCCTCTGTAATGTCCCAAAATGGCGAAGTCCTTTGCAAAAGACAGGTCCTCAGCGCGGCAGGGATAGAGGCACAACACAAAATGACTCTCTGGCGTCAACGAATACTAGTTTCGGCTATATCAAGCCCTCATCAGTTCTGAAAAGCGGAGAGTGTCACATAGGGCTGCACTGTGCGAAAGAAGACTCAGTGTATGCACATTTGATCACAGGATAACCACAATGCAAAAACACCATGTTGGCATCATGAATGGTTGCACTGGCACTCAGTTTGACTGAAAACCAAAAATAATAATGCAATCGCCATATATCAACCAGGCATAAATTATCACTGTGAATTAATCTGTGAATTAATCTGTGAGGAGCGCGCGCGTTCTTCTGGGTGCTGATCCGGCTGACAGTTCAACAGCAAGTCGGCCGTCTGAGATAACTCACCACAGGATTGTTCAGCACGTTTGTTCAGGGTGTTCATCAGCTGTCGCTGCCACTTACGGCGCAGATTACCTGAACCCATCAGTGCAACAAACAACCTGAGATTTGGGATCTGGCACCGCAGGGCAGCCTCCATAGTCTTTGGAGGCTTAGTCCAGCGAATGGGAACATTAACAGCAAAGGGAATACGTAGCACATGCACAACATGACATCGTAGATTTTGATTCTGGTAAAAATCACCCATCCCACCTCCCCCGACGTCATTGCATAAACAAAGGCTTTTCCTCCCATCTCACCAGTGGCGTGTCCGTCACAGACTTGGGGTATCCCAACCTGCCACAGGCAATGTCAGGCGGTACATGCAGGCCTCAAAAGTGACCCTGTCACTATTTGTTCGTAGATAGCCAATACCTTCTGTCTGGCGCCAAGTCAGTTTAACTGCCCCGGGCGTGTTTGGTTCCCAGGGGATGTAGGTTGTCGAATTGGTTGGTTTAAAGTGGGTACAGAATGTTGGCCGCAGAAAATCCAAAATGTATAAGTCCAAAAACACAATTTTTGTGAGGGTGTTTTGCACTCCCCAGTCCCAAGTGAGATGCGCAGGGTATATGCTCTTCAGTACCGTAGTAGGGTTGTCAGAGGGGTGGATTCCATCGTCTATGTACCTCCATATGCCCCATATACTCCCATTTGTCACGTTCCCCTGTGGGCAATTCAGAAATTAACGAATGTTCATACGCCCGCAGCACCAGATTTGCCCAGGCTGGGGCACAGTTAGTGCCCATAGAAACGCCTATCTTCTGCCTGAGCACCCCCAAATTGGGGCACTGAAATATGTTATGGCTGAAAACCAAAGCAAGTAGCAGCTCACCTACAGATAACTCCACTGAGTGTACCATCAAAAGGAAGGGGAAAGATAAGTGGATGGCATCGAAGTTTGGGCGTGACACAGGGGTAAACATGAAATCCACGAACGTGCACTCCATTTCAGCACACTCGGCCCCGAAAACGCCACTGCTCCAGGTCCGTCTCCAGTAACGAAAACCGTACTGCATCGGTCCACAGGAAATTAGTGTACAGATTGTTGAAATCATATATAGACACCGTCACCTTTCCCCTATCAAACAGGTGCCATTTCAGCGCCAGCGCCTCAAGGCGATGCACAAGGTCAAGGGTGTCACACAGGGGGGTATGAAAAGCATGGGCTGTCCTATCACCGGGTAAGAGAATTTTCCCTAACACAGACAAAAGGGTGGAAGGCCCTGAGGTAAACCAACTCCGCAGGGTGGGCCTGCTAGCCCACGATCCGTTGACCACCTCTCGTGACTTGTGTGTTTTGGCAAGTAGGTAGAAGACCGGCATGCGCAAAACAGGAAGGAGACACATGTACTCAGAGATGATCTTCTGAGAATTGTCGTCAAACAACCTCGACATTTCAATGAGAAAGTCTCAAATCACCCGGGACCATTGGTTACCTTGCATAATCCATATGTCACTCATATTTTTGGGGAGGGGCACCAATTTTTCATACACCATTTCACCGGTTGTGTGGCGCGTGTGCATTTTTAATTCCTGCTCGTCACAATAGCAATCCACACTCATGACCACTTGGGAAGAATCTTTATCCGCTTGGACCACCACATTATTTTGAAGAAGACTATCAAGCAGTCTCGGACTCCACAACACTCCATGGCGTTCAAACGAACCGGAGGTGACCTCTTCCAATAGGAAATTTAGATTGGCTCGCAATTTTAAAATTTCACAGTCAATGCGCATTACCTCGAGGGGCATAGAATTCAATACATCAGAATATGGTTCCCTTCTTTTTACATGAAACATGGGTGCAGAAAACTCTTATAGGCATCAAAATTGGGCGGGTTCTTGGTAAAGAACATGGACCAAATTAGCACTTGGCTGAGGTCCGGGCACTCCACCAAGAGTTTCTTAGCGACGTTGCGGGTTGCCACACATGTAGGCAAATGTGGCACGTACTTCAGTCCGAGGCTTAGGAGAAGACGGGTGTAGGGCATGATCTCCCCACAAACTTGGTCACCATGTAGGGTTTGCACTTCAAAACGGGAAACGAAAGGCGAGGATGTTTCATTTGTCTCTCTCAACTTCATTTTATCATTGTGAAACGTGAAGAATTTTCGAATGCGGCGCATGTGATTATAGCTCTTCTTTCTTTCGCGGTTCCTCATCCTTCGATCCATGGGCATCACATCCTTTGAGCCTAACTTCGTGAGCGGCGGCGGCGGTGGCGTGATCGTTGGTTTCCTTGTTTTCCGGGTGTGGGGCGGCGACCTCCTTGGAATTGTACTCTTTTCTGTGAGCTTCTTTTGGGATTTGAATCGCGCGAGCTTTGGTAGCTCCTTGAGCTTCGAGAAGACCTTGATCTTGAACTTGATCTCGAGCTCCTTGACGAATCCGAGCTTGAGTGTGTCCTTGAACCACCTCTTGTTCTTGATTTGCCTCTTGATCTGCCTCCACATCCATTCCGTTGCCAGCCGCGTGAGTTTTTTGATGAGGGTGCCGTAGCATTGTTCATGCGTGTTAATAAGCATCGGATATTACGAAGTTGGTCATCCACTTCAAGATCTGCTTGAAAGTCTTCGTGTAGTGCTTCCTTTAATGCACGGGATTCATTGATTTCCATCTCTTTTCGTGCCTCTTTGCCCGCTTGCCATGCCGACCATTTTTCAAATTTCAAATGCCATTCCATCTTGGTTTGTTGTTTTGCTTGTACAACCTTGTGGGCAATTTCTCCGCGCAACTTGTTTGTGAGTTCGGCTTCATTCGTTGCAAGGTTCCAAAGTTTCAACTCATTGACTTGCTCTTGAATGCTCGTTGTGAGTTTTCTTTGCAATTCTTGATAGAGTTGTAAATGCAACGCTTCCGCTTCTTGCACTTGCTTGCTCATGAGTTCTCTCTTCACGTGAAAGCGTTCATCATGTATTTTTCGTTGGCTTGCTTCGTCGATTGTCTTGCGCACGACGGCTTTTCCATCATGAAATATATCTTGTTTGGGACGGAATGTATTGACCTTCAACCAATCTAATTTTTGCACGGCAACTTCATGCATGCATAGTTTGTCGTGGTGCATGAGATACTTCAAAATGGCAGCCTTCAAACTTTCGGGTACACCATGCAATGACCATCGCGGCTTCTTCATATTTGTGTTAGGCATAACTGCGCCGAAAAGCACAACCTTGTTACCAAAATCAAAATCAAAGGGGCTGCGTACTTGCCCTCTGTAATGTCCCAAAATGGCGAAGTCCTTTGCAAAAGACAGGTCCTCAGCGCGGCAGGGATAGAGGCACAACACAAAATGACTCTCTGGCGTCAACGAATACTAGTTTCGGCTATATCAAGCCCTCATCAGTTCTGAAAAGCGGAGAGTGTCACATAGGGCTGCACTGTGCGAAAGAAGACTCAGTGTATGCACATTTGATCACAGGATAACCACAATGCAAAAACACCATGTTGGCATCATGAATGGTTGCACTGGCACTCAGTTTGACTGAAAACCAAAAATAATAATGCAATCGCCATATATCAACCAGGCATAAATTATCACTGTGAATTAATCTGTGAATTAATCTGTGAGGAGCGCGCGTGTTTTTCTGGATGCTGATCCGACTGACAGTTCAACAGCAAGTCGGCCGTCTGAGATAACTCACCACAGGATTGTTCAGCACGTTTGTTCAGGGTGTTCATCAGCTGTCGCTGCCACTTACGGCGCAGATTACCTGAACCCATCAGTGCAACAAACAACCTGAGATTTGGGATCTGGCACCGCAGGGCAGCCTCCATAGTCTTCGGAGGCTTAGTCCAGCGAATGGGAACATTAACAGCAAAGGGAATACGTAGCACATGCACAACATGACATCGTAGATTTTGATTCTGGTAAAAAGAGCAAGCACACCCATCGGGGTTTTGCTCAAACAGCAAGGTTGCCTGGAGAGCAGGCCCTGCTATGGTACAATGATCTTCTTTGTGCCATGAATCCAGAATTTACGCCCTGATATCCGGCTTTTGAATTTCAAAAGACAGGCTAACAGTGCGCATGTCCCCTTGCCACACAAGGACTGCGCCACCCATCCGGTCTGGCCCAGGACATTGCCTTGGTTGTTGTTGCGAACCATGCCCTGGATTTTGCATTTACAGGCTGCCAAAGACGTAATTGCACAGCGTGATATGGAAGTTCAGCTGCTGAATGGTGAGATGGAGAAGTTGGCACATCTAGTCAGTGAGAGCTCCACCGCTTGCAACATGCTGCAGCAGGTGTGCAGTGTCCCAACAAATGCAAAATCAGCACATCGCCTGAAATGTGGATGTCCAATTGGATGCCGGATGGTTTTTTTTTTCGACAAGGTTGATGCAAGAGGACACGGGTAGTTGAGGTTGCCATTATTGGGTTTTGATGGTTTGGTCAAGTCAGCTGCGTTGATACACTGAAATGCTGTTCAGATTCCACATTCTTACAGTGTTTTGGTTTGGTCCCCATGCTTTCAAAAAGTGCATCACCGAAGGTATTGCAAAATCACTTTGCACATCACCAAAGGACTGACAGGAGAGGGGATGCCTGGGTAAGAAAATATCTCCGACACATGAAATTGCAGGGTTGTCTTCCACACTGAAACACATACAATCAAGTCATAACAAACCAATGACAAGTAAACTGGTGCTGAAAACGAGCGTTGTAGAGCAGAGTACCCCTGCTGCAGCGCCAAACCGGAAGCCTGAAATACTTTAGTGTTGTGCTGACTGCTGGTGTTCGAAAAAGGATAGTTGACTGGATTTACTGGGAGTGGTGATTCAAGGTTGAGCCAAGGGTTTTGCCAAGGAGCTGCAGGCACCTAGGAGTACTGGAGGCAATTGTTGATGATTTCGAACGTGTGCTTCTGTTTCCACCCAAGTTGGCAGAAGGTGGGCCGACTGTCCAGCACACAGTTTCGCCAACTCGACAGTGGGCGCTAACAGGTGCAACAGTTGGGGTGCATGAGAAATGGAATGCTTCGAGGCCCGTTGTACACTGCACCCTTCCGCAGCCCGTTTCCAGCCTGGAACGCCAAAACGACAGGAAATTGGTTGGTGCTGCAGCTCATTTGTGGGGGCTCGGTGGACCGCCATCAGATCACCAAATTCAAAAGGTTTAGTCCGTATTGCAAATGGTACCTCATGATCTGTGGGACAGTTTTGTTTTGAGACCCAGGTTTCCCCAGAAACCCCAGTTTGGCGTCACTTCCTCTCTTCTTCACAGTGTGCAGTATTTTTTTTGTATGCATACAGCCCCTGCGGATCGTAGCGGCACCCACCAGCACAGTGATGCAGGGCGGTAGGGACGGTTTGGGTGTGCACCAAGCTGGCACTGCCGTGCCAGCCTGCATCGTCGCCAGAGAAGATCTGAGTACCAGCCTTGGTCCACACAGGATCATCGCAGGATATGGGAGTACATTTGCGCAACGGCTCCATGGTCAAGCAGCGCAGAGTGCCCAACGTAGTCTTGGGAGTGCGGGTGACCCCCGTTGCACGGCAAGCTGTAGAGGTGGCCGGTTCGCTGGCCAAATCAGCAGCACCCGAGCCGCAATCACCAGGGTATGCACTAGCCAGGCAGTCGGGTGTGGGGGCAACAGAGAGGAGCCCCAGCCCCTCACGATGTGTAGGGCCATATCCGGCTGCCAGACTGCCTGATGCATGGTCAGTTGTGGCGAGCTTGGCATGGTGCTCGGCTGAGACCAGTAGCCTGGCATCCGTAGCGAGAGCTATTGCGATGCCATCCTGGCACTGGTGTACAGGCATGCCTGCCCGACCACACAGGCACGTGGCGCCCACACAGGCAGACTGACGTGCGTGTGCCTCGCATCCACATCCGTTTGGACACCCAACAGCAGACTGGCCGAGTTTAGCAAGTCCCATCCGGCGTAGATCACCTTGCTGTTGACCATGGCATGTCCCGGCGCCACAGGGCCCCAAGGGGCACGGGCTGAGAGGCCTGGCTGTGGGTGAACCTGGGCAGAGGGGATGGGTCGGGGGGACAGTGTGAGGTCCACGTCGACATTGTCGGCCGTCTGTACACAGTCCAGGTGCTGCTCTAGTACTCTCTGGTCCGCATCCTTGCCATCCAAACCAGCGCTGTCGTCCAATGGGAGCACTTTGTACAGGAGGTATACCGCGACCATGGAGAGGAGAGGCAGTGACGCCCAATTGGCGTTTCCGGGGATGCCTGGGTGCGCCCTGTCCATCGGCCATCGCGGGGGGCCCGTCGCCGGATCATGCTGCACCTTGCGCGTCACGGCACTTGCTGCTGGCGCGTGCACGGTCTCCGGCCCCACCGGCGGCGCTGTGTGGGCCGCTCCCGGTGTCGGGGTGTTCCCCTGTCGTCGTGTCTGCAACGCTGCCTCTAGCTAGCGGATCTCGGCCTTGACGGTGTTCTGCAACGACCCCGTGGCATGGGCGCACTTGTCGGGCTGCTGCAGCGCCATCACCAGCTCGTTGGTTGCGCAGTATTGGCGCTGGGCGCTGGTGCTCAGGGTGTGTGGGTTCACCTGGGGCTGTCCCATGCGGCGTGGGCGGCGGCGGTATGAGCGTCGAGGTTGGTGGGGTCGTCGGTGCGGGTGCCGCCAGAAGTGGCCAGAGTGGGGCTGTTTGTGGAGACGGCGGAGGCGGCAGAGCTTTGTGCGTCGTGGCGCACGGGGGCGTCGCTGCGGTGTACACCGTGCTGTGGCCGCACGTGGCGCCCTGACCAAAGGCGCTGTCAACATTCGCAGTGTCCGGGCGGCTCGGCGTAGGGCCCATCGTGAAGGCCCGCAGCTTCCGGTTAAGCGTGACATCGGTCATCTGCAGCTAGTGGATGTCAGTGATGGCGATAGCTGCGCGAGCGTCGGAGGGCCCAGCTGCGGTCGGCGGCGGGGGGCCTACAGCCTGGTCTAGCCGCAAAGCCTGCGCCACGGCGCCCGGGTGGGCCGCTACCAGCGCGCGCGGTCTTCGTCCCCGTTGGCGGTGTTCGCTGTAGGTGGGCACCGTCTGCTTGCGGCCCTGTGATTGTTGCTGGGGCTCCCGGTGCCCGGTGATCTCGATTGCCCCCCATAAGGTTTAGGGCATTCGCCGGAGTTGGGCCCGCAGGTCGACTTGGCGAACAGAGGCTCTTTGGGGAACGATGTGGCATTGCGACGACCTGGTACGACATTTGATGCAGTCAACGATCTGCGCGGCCGGGTCCGCCGCCAGCAACCCCCCACCACCTCCGGCACATCCAACACGCCACCCCACCTCCTACGGTTGATCGTGGGCTACATCATCAACGCGATCGCCGCTTGCGTCCACTGGGCAAATGTCCGTGGCTACAACGACAACAACGTTGCTGCCGTGGGGCAGCACTGGTGCACTGCACGAGCGCGGTATGTTTCCGCCGGGTTTGCAACCACTGACCACGTCTCAGACGACACAGCAGCCGGGTATGGCCCTGCGCAGCGCGCGTGGTTGGGGCCTTTCCCCGATGCCTACACACCTGGCCACACCCAATTGGTGCACGCCCACTCCATCCTCACTGGCGTGCCACGTTGCGCTGATGGGTACCGATGGAGCTTGCCGTGTGACCAGGGGGGTCGGCAGAGCATAGTGACCGGAATGCCGCCCCTGCAAGACATAGCGACCGTCGAGGGACAACTAGCTGGCACGAGCGGGGACGTGAATGACCTGGGTCATGGAGGCGACACCACCGCTTCGCAATAAGAACGGATCCACCGCACCGCCGCCAACTACACCGACTACGGACGAGTGCGACACAAATTCGTCAAGGCTGAGACATGAGGCGCAATGACGATCCACGTCCGATCATGGCAAGACCCGGTCAGCGCCATCAAAGCGCGCATTCATGGCAGGCAGGGTATGCTGGCGGGGCCGTAACGACTTGTGTTTGCAGACAAAACACTGACACACAGTCACTGGACCCTGGCCCAATACGGCATCGGGGAAGGCTCCACTCTCGAGATGCTGGGCCGCCTGCGAGGCGGTATGCCTGCGAAGAGCGATACTACGAATGGGGACACCACCATGACGCCGGCGGCACCGGCTGCCCACCCCACAGCGGCCAACTCCTCCCTGCTGTCCAGGGCAAAATGGGTACAGGGCCCATACCAGGCCCTGCTGAAAAGCGCCCATTTTGAGGAGCAGCTCGATGAGTGGGAACTGGGGTTCCTCGAGGCCCTCACCAAGCAGGAAGTGCCGGAAGGGGCGATCGCTACCATGACCACGCGCGCGGGACTGGCCCTCGATACAGGGGATGCCACACGCGCCATGGCGGCCTACAAAGGGCGTCGCCACTTGCAGCCCAACTTCATTGCGGGGGTCTTCCGCCGTGTGCCCCACACGCCGGCAGAAGAGGGACTAACGACAGTGGCGGCAGACCCGGCACCCATGCAACCGCACCCAACGGTACTCGAATGGGCGCGCTGGATTGCTGGACCATACGCCGCCATTGCCAGCCGCAACACGTACGCGGCTTACCTTGACGAGTGGGAGGTGGACATGGAAAAGTACTTGATGGAAACTGAGGCCACCGCACAGCAACTGGCCACGCTCATGACGACTGCGGGATTGGACCTCGACCGCACGGCGGCGGTACGCGCTTTGGAGGCATACACAGCTCGCAAAAGCCTCAAGCCCGATTTCAACGAGTTCCTCTTCACCGGCACTCCCCCCACAACTGCACCAAGCCCGGCACCGGGTGGCGTGGCCACGGACCAAAGTCGGATGCGGGAGATTGTGGCACTACTCTTAGCCCAGAAATTGGAGGTAGAGCAGATGCGCCAATCACTCATTCCCCCGCTCACCCCAGCAGCCGTGGACCGGTTCCTCACGGAGGCGTTGCCATATGCCTGGATGACATCCCTGGCAGCGGTGTTGAAGGAACTTGCCCTGGAGGACGCCACGGGCGCATGGGCCAAGCAAGCGCTACCCGCCACCGTGTGGCGTGTCCTCAATGAGGAACTTAGGGAGGAGCGGCAGGGACGTCCGCCAGCCCCGGCGATAACGGCCCACCCAGGACCGCAAGGGCCGATGGCAACGATGCGGCCTCATGCGGCCGCAACCTGATCGGGAACAGTGTGCTTCAACTGTGGTGGTCCGGGGCACATAGCCCGCATGTGCCCATGGAAGGCCCCGGGAGGCCAAGTTCAGCAAATGGGAGCCCAAACACTGTGGGTGAGCGGCAACCAAGCCTTTGACATGAACGCGCCGCCCCCAGCCCCATGCAATAGATGCGGGCAGGTGCACTGGGCCTAGTTCCCGTGCCCCCAACCAGGCGCCGCCGCCAACGCCCCACACCAGCCAGGGAGCACCAGCACGCAGGCGGTGGACTGGAGTGCGGCCCTGCTCCACATGCTCTAGCAACAGGGCGCGCAGCCCCCCCAAGCCTGAACCGCCACCCTCTAGCCCCCCCCCCCCCCCTGCCCCACCCTGCACCACCAACCCCCGCTGGCTGGACAAGGCACGACCACAGTGGCTACCGCATGGGATGCATACTGCGCGGCACTCAGGGCTGGACTCCGCGACAGCCTCGCAGACACACTCGCGTTTGCCACGAGGGCGTTCGCCAAAGGCACGCGGGACACGTACCTCTGCGCCGTCCGCAACACACTCATGGGTAACGACGCCAACACCGACGTCTAGCTTGCCATCGACAGCCGCCTCCTCCTCCTTGGCCACCGACGGCGCGGTGGATCCGTGGCTGCAACACCGTGTCCGGATTCCAAATGCTCGCCAAGCTGCAGTTACTCCCGGAAGTGGGTACCGCGCGGATGTGGCTCTAGGTACGGGCCATCGACAAAGGCACCGCACACCTCGCCCAGCCCCGAATCTGGGCCATGGGGCAGGACCTTGAGCGACTGGGACGCTGCCGACACCACTGGGCGTGGGCGAGAACCTTCTTCGCCGTGGCATGTGCCGCCGTGTACGCCCTTCGAGTTGGCGATGTCAGCAGCTTCACCTAGGATGGCATCACAACCCCACGATTCATCACATTTTGGGACCAAAAGGTCAATGCAGAGTGGGTTACAGTGCCGCTCAGCCTGTTCCTGGAACGGTGGCGGGACCACATCCACCGGTTCCGGCGGCCATACCAACTCCCCACCATGCCCCTGTTCCTAGGCGACGGCCTTGCTGCCTGATGCCTCCGCGACCCCGTGGAGGGTGCCCCAAGAGACCCAACAAGCCCGTTACTACGCACGCCACCCCCCAACGTGGACGCTCCTAGACACCCTGTGCCCCCCCCTCCCTGCCCGGCACACCGGATCACCGGCCGGAGACCTCGACTACGGCACGATTGCCACCAAGGACTTGTGGCCACGAGTGGCCTGGGCACCACTCATAGCCCAACGGCAGCGCGCAGCAGCCCCGCCTGCGCACGTCATCAACAACCCGCACTTCAACGCCGACGACTCATCCAGCTCTGGGGAAGAATCGGTGGACCTCGACTCGCAGCACTACCGAACCCTGAAGTCTAGCCCCAAGCACGTGACTCGCCGACGAATGCAGAGGCACCGGAACAGAACACTGCGCCGCACGCCGTGCCACGCGATACCCCACAATTTGATGCCGTTAATTCACAACCTGACGCTGCGCCACGAAGTGGTGGCAGCCCACTGCTACCTCTAGCGGTGTCCACGACTGATGGCTGCACTGTCACAGACCACCACGCCCTGCCGGTCCCGCAAAATCCCAGCCAACAAACGGGCCTCGAAGTTGAAGCAACCGCGGCGTGTGCGCCTCACAATGCGGACGCTGGGGCTGCAACAACCCAGTGTGTCACTGCCACAGCCCCTAACCAGCAGCCACATGTGGAGCGCCGCCTGTTCAGCACCCCACGGCCCACAACACCACCCAGTGAGCCCCGCCGCCCGCGTTCACCACGACAAACAGCCGCGCCGGGCGCATTTAGCCCAATACAAACCCCGAGCTCTGATTCGATGCCCATCAACAACGGCGAGGCGCGACAAGGCACTACGGACACGCAAGGCGAAGCCCACCCGCGCCCCGAGGCCCTCCACGGATGCCCCGACCAGCCCCTCCACACACCCAAGGCAACCAACCAGCGTGACCCAACAACCACAGCCGAATCCGCGGCCGATGGAGTCGCCACAGCACCAGCCGCAACAGACGGGCCATCCGCAGGACCAGATGAGCCAGCCGACCGGACAAACGGCCGCACATACCCACGGGCGAAACGGTAGCCCCGCTCAGAAAAATGCGACAGGTCTCTCCGCAGGACGCGAGTCCGGCCCTGCCCAACAGCACGGGTGAGCGTCGCGCCGATGCTGAGCCACGGACAGACCGCACCCCATTTTGGGGCTACGACCCCTTTTGCCTCGGAAAGGGGCACGCTACCTGCAGTGGAACTGAGGACCCCTGCCATTGCCACAAGTGGACAGAGCCGCGCCAGGCGACCGCTTTGGACACATTGCAGGAGGCCATACACAGGGCGGCACAGCGCATGTCCATCAAGGCCGCGGACCAGCACGATCATACCCCTCCCGGAGGACATGGCACTGCTCACCATGAATCGGGCGTGGGACACAACGACATGGATGGAGACTACTGAGCGTCTCTGCGCCATCATGTCAGTATCAGCTGAATGCGACCCCCGGGAAGATGACATCTCACCTGTCTCTGACACCAGCCCCCGGCCTAAACAAAGACCGGGCGATACGCTACCCCTACATGTCGCCAGCAACGGCATCGGGGCAGCAGGCTCCATCCCTGTTAGTGCGGATTTCTGGAACAAGCACCTTCCACGGGACATCAAGCGAGCACTCGCTTTGGCAATTGACTTGGGCGACTCGGACGCTAGCTGTGCTGGCCAAAGCCATGCACAGGGATGGCCTACTCATCCGCCGCCGAAACGACTTGACCGCTAACCTGAGCGCCTTCCCGAAGCCGAAGTCACAGGAAAAAGGGGCCCTGATTGCCGATCTTCGCCTCCTGAATGCGATGATGGTCCCCCGACCACGGCCTTTCGAACTTCCCAGCATGGCACAGCTAACGGCGCTCCTTGAACTCCTGCGGGCCCAGAACAGTCGGGCACCCTTCACCAAGTTTGATGTGTCCAACATGTTCTGGTCCGTGCCCCCCTCCCCCCCCAAGAGTCTTCCACTAGCTTCGGCTTCCGCGTGCAAGGAGTTACTTGCGCCATCCCCAGCCTCCCCTTTGGGTGGACAGCTAGTCCCACCATGGCAGTCGAAGTGTTGGTTGCCTACCTCACGCTCAACTTTCCGGGCGAAGTGATCCTCATCCAGTACGTGGATGATGTTCTGCTTGCTTCGGCAGATGCAAGCCGCTTGCACGCAAAGACAACAATGCTCATGGCCAAAATGCGCACGGCTAGATGGATCATCAGCGCGAAGTCCCAGGTTGAGCCTACCACCCAGTTAACGTGGACGGGCAAACACCTAAATGGCCAACGTTACACCTTGATGCACTTGCCCGAGTACATGGATGGCCACGGCCATGTGGGTCAAGCTAGCCACAAAAGGCTACGACTAGCGAACCATGCGTCGCCTTTGCGGTAAGCTGGTGTGGGCGACACGGCCGGGACGGGGAGCTATGCCGTTTTTGGCAAGATCCCTGGCTTGGTTAAACTGGGGCCCAAGATGCTCTAAGTATACCCTACCGGCGGTCCTGGGACTCATGGAGGCTCTTGCCATCGGCATCACCCCATGGCGTGCACCAACCCCCCTTGACGCAACAGAGGAAACTTGGTACGTTGACACGGCGACCGTTGGACGGCGGCATTGTGGACCTCCGACTGCAGCATGCGCATCTGGCGATTGCCTCCCTGGGTTGATACCCAACAGGGTGCCGAGCTCGCGGCCATCGAAATGGCCACCAAAACTGCAGCTTATGAGGGATTATCTCAACTCCACCTGGTTGCGGACAACATGTCCGCCATCTAGTCCAGGACTAACAGCAACACGGCTAGCCGAGCTCGAGCACGCCACGTGCGGCGTATTGCCCACGCCCTACGTTGTTCCGGCCTTCGAGTGCGGCTAAGCTGGATCGCGTCACGCTTCAATCCCGCAGACTGCCCTTCCTAAATATCAAAGTACGCATCCTTTGTCCACATGGCCGCGGACGCAGAGGCCACTTACAACGCGTTGTGGCACTACCCTCAGCATGCACCGAAACACATGGGGTGGGCACACCACAGGGGATAGCTTCGGGCCAGTGGCTTCTTGTGCATGGCGCGATACTATGGCGTCAGCCTTGTGGCAGGCCGGCAGCTGCAACCTACTAGCACAGGGTACCTCGTCAGCCCCCCCCCCCCCCTTCCCCACCCAACCGAGGGCGTGCGGCCAGCACACTAACCTCCAGCCCGGCTTTGGTCCCTTCCCGGGGGGGGGGGGGATTTGCGCGGCACCTGCTTTGGGGGGGCACGCCTCACCACGCTGTGTTCGTCGCGGCCTTGGGCTGTGGACCTGCAATTGACACATGGACCGGCCCCACACGGCTGCGCGGCTCGCCTGATTGCAGTCACACCTTGTTGCGGTGTTGTACCGGCCATTTGTGGATAGCCACACACATTGTCACGCCTTGTCGCGCGTGGGCTCTGCATTTCTTTATATTATTATACAAGCTTTTAGCCACTCGTGCGCCCAGCATGCAACGTGGCCACCAGGCCAGCAGACCAGCAGGCGGGGACCGCGCTCTCTGGGCACTGGCACCCTACCTACTGCACCCTTGGGCAGGCCTGCACCCGCAACGCACTTCAGGCGTTCTTCAGGCGTTAGACCGACAGACAGGCATGCAAGCAGGCACACGGACGGACGTTCACGGGCGCCCTGCACTCTTGACCGCCTGTTTCTTGTCGCAGCCGCAAGACCTATGTGTTGTTGGCGCACTTTGTCCTTTTGCTCCCACCCCCCCCCCCCCCGCTCTCAGCGCAGGCAGGGCTCTCCTCCCTGCATTGTGTGGTCCCCACTGCACTCACTACCTGTGGCGTCTTGGAACCACGCGGCGCAGGGTTGCAAGTCTTGCCTCGACCATGCACCCTGCCTCGGTGATATAACCAACTTGTCCTGCCCTCCCCGTATTTGTCTGAGACTGTTCTTTCACGTAGCGGTGGTGAAGGTTGCGCGCCCGTTACTATCTTTTCTCCAACCGTTGGCAAGTGGGCCCACCTGTGGCTCCTCTACCCCTGCCCACACACCACAGGTGTGGAATGCCACCCCCAGCGCACCGAAACCCTGCATGTGGTCTTCTATCCCGACTCCCCATAGTAGCTCCAAATTAGGTCCAGATTCAAGTTTACGGCCGTGCGGCCCGATGCGTGCGGATGGTGGTGACAGGGTGTGACAGGGTGGGGCCGCGCGCTCCCGCCCGTCAGATGGTTGTTCGACTTATACTCTGCCCGTGTCTTGAGGGAGGGGAGACCAGGGAACCAGCCAAACCCGACTTTCCCCAGAAACCCCAGTTTGGCGTCACTGCCTCTCTTCTTCACAATGTGAAGTATATTTTACTTCCCAACCACCCACCCCCGAACCTGCGCCATCTATAACTGATCTACTTATAGTGCATCCGCACACCGGGGCCGCGCGCTCCCGCCCGTCAGATGGTTGTTCGACTTATACTGTGCCCGTGTCTTGAGGGAGGGGAGACCAAGGAACCAGCCAAACCCTGGGTTGTGGCCCCGTGTTGCCCAAGGTCAGTGCACATGGATGGTGGTCTCTGGTGCCTGGGGTATATTTGGACCCAGCCAGGCCTCAATGCTGCAAGGTTGAGAAGACGTAGTGCTAGCAACCACATACTAGTGGCATAGTGGCTGATTGAAAATGTGAAGGTGAATCCAGGTGATTCAAAGTGTATATATCTGTAATTTCTGTATGCACTATTTTCCTCCATGCCCTGGTCTGCACCACCATTGTGCCTAATGCGAGCCCCCAATCCACAAAAGGTGACAATGTTCGCTGGGGCATCAGTGACAAAGCAAACTTGTCAGTGACACAGCAAACTTGGAAAGTGGATTCAGCAATGGACACAAATGGACCCCTGTTGCCCGTTTGTGTCCAGATTTCTTTCTTTGGACCAAAGCTCGCCGAATGGCTCTGTTCTTCCAGGTCCTGAGTTGCTGGTTGCTGGAAAAGTGGTTGCTAGCCTGGTTGACGATTTTCCGTAATTAGCAAATCCAATTGTGCCGTCAAAAAGTCCCACAGGCGCACCCAGGCTAGTCCGTTTTCATAGCTTGGTGCACTGCCCTATTGGCCCTTTAATGTGGGTATGGTAGTTCAAAGATTCCACTGGCAGCATTAGCAGTGTAGTGCCTGCTGTTGATTGAACAATTTTCCTATTACCATGAAATTGGCGCCTTTGTAATTTTTAATGATGAGTTTTGCGATGCATGTACGCCAACCCAATTGCGCAGCTGCTAGCACCATGCATAAGGTGAAATCAAAATCAACGAAAATCTGCACAAAAGAGGGCTCACCAAGCTTCATACATGCATAGCGTTGTCACGCGTGAGACATCAGAAACTCTCATCTGCCCTTGAAAGTTTTGAACAAACACACTTCGGATGGATGTTATCTGCAATACTTTCTCTATGTGCACACAACGGTTGCTTTTTCTGAGCTTTCTGAGCGTGGACCCACTGCTGAAGATGATTTGTCGGTTCAGGAAAGCAGTTGTATATTCCTATACACATGATTGGTTTCAGGCATCGACTGAAGTTGGGCAACTGCAGAGTATGTTGGCTGTTGTCCAGCAAGAGAAAAACCAATGCCAAGAGGAAATGCGGTTGCAAGCAGCAGGGTGGAATCAAAGATGGGAGGAGGCAAGCAAGAAAGCGGAAAGCCAAGGAGCGGAACTTGTGAATGCCCTGCAGCGGCTTGCCGAACGAGAGCAACAGCTGCAGCAGCTTGAATTTGCCAGCCAGGTCTGCGTTTCAGGGCTCATTCTCTCCCTGTGAACGGCATCAGAAGATAAGAACACTGTGGAATGCTTTGCTTGAGTTGGGTTGTCGACGCATTTCGGTCTTGTCCTGAGGGGCAATGTGTTAGACGCACTGGGCTGGTTGATATCCCAAAGATTTTGGTCGATCATGAGATGTATGTTCAGATGGTGGGTCAGACACCTCTTTGGGTTGCAAATACAGAGACGTCTACAAGGATGTAAGCAATGCAACAGAGCGATTGAGATGGATGAAAGCGAAACCCGTGCCCAGATCCCATATCATGTTTGTAATACCTTTTTGCAATAGGGGTGGATACTATGCATAATGAGGCAATGAAAGTGCGGATTTCCCAGGCACGGTACAGGACAGCGACCCTGCAACAGCATGCAGCACAACACACTGGAATGTATGATATTGTTTTCGAGCATGATATGACTGGGGATGAAGCTCATTGAGCATGAGCGCCCATGGATGCCATAGATGTACAGAGGGGTGGCATAGTGTGCCCAGCACGGTCGATGATTCCAGAGCTGCCATGCAACCAAGCACTGAGTGTTTAGCTGAGCGTCATGAAGGTCCATGCAGTGAGCGCCTTCCGCACCTCATGCCTGCTGGTGGTTAATAATTGCTGCCACTGTTGGGGAGCCTGCAAAGCGGGCAGCCGCCTTGAGTGCCATGGTGTAATGGAAGATGCGGTTGAGCCTAGGCAACTCAGTGGTGCTGTTGAAGGGGCACTAAAGAGGCCTTGAGCCCCTATCTTAAACCAGTGCACCAATGAAACTGGACAACGGGTGACTGTTCAACGCTCTGTATAACAGGTCTCCGAGATGCCGGGGATTGTAATTGCGATGATGTGCTAACATCAAGTCGGATGTTTCTGTTTTGTGCGTAGAGGCCCAATTCAAGTTCTGAGATGCTGGAACAGGGATGTGAGGTGATGTGCAACAAGCTCATTGACAAGATGAGTGCAAGCCCATGCCCTAGAGGACGCGAAGGAGTGAATCAACAGGTACACCCTTGCTTTGTTCAGATTGCAGCAGTGGGGAGCCTCTCAGGGCGACATCAGCCCATTCGCATAGGCTCCCTTGTTGACCACTGCGGTCTAGAGGCAATATTGTTGCAGCTTTTATCCATGCAGGACACGGTGCCTACTCTTGGCAGGAGAGAGGGTAGGAAGAGCATGCAATTTCAAGGGACTGCCATGTGATTAGGTCCGCAGCAGGCATAGACAGGGTCGCGTTTTTTGCAGCCAGTTTTGAAACCTAAACAACAGCTCAGGATTGCATGGGACACAGGAGCAAATATGTTGCCAGCCGCCTCACCCACCCCTAATTGGGGGGCGGGCCTGAACCCCTCAGCCCCTCTGCAAACTTACGCAGCCTTTATGGCACGCCCACCCCCCACGTACGTACACCTGGAAGTACCAACCGGCATACTCCTTCAGCAGGGATTTTCGCGGGTCTGTGGCACGAAGAATCATGAATAATCACGGATAATCATGAATCACCTCGAATTTTGGCCATTTTCAAAATCACTAATAATCACGAACAATCACAAACAATCACGAATGAAATTTTCCGGGATGCTGGGTAATCATGAATAATCACGAATCTAATTTTGCCGGTTCCTGGTTTGTTTAGGGCGTACCATGTCTTGATTCTCAATCTGATACACAAAATGCCCCTGAGCACACACCTGCTGATGCAGTTGATGCAACTGATGGTACTGATGCACCACCTGTTGATGCACCCCAGAAACCTGTACAACGAAGAACTTGTGACGTGGTGGTAACATGACAGCTGCAAAACGGGCAGCACAGTTTCCTAATGACATGATTAAGCAGGGTAATGACATGCTTTGCAAGTGGTGCTGGGCAGTGGTGAAGTGGGAGGAATCATCGTATGCAAAAGTCATTTGACGAGTTCAAAGCACAAAAGGGAAAAAGAACACGTGTGCAAATTTGTGAAGCAGCCCGGTGCATCAGCAGCTATTTTGACGTCAGCTCCCAAAAAACAGAACTGAAGCGGGGCCTAATGCTCCCAAAAAACAGAACTGAAGCGGGGCCTAATGTTGCGGCCCTGGTGGAGGTTGCTGGTTGCTGCTGCAAGACTATCCGAGAGGAATCTGCAACAAGCAAATTTGAAGGCTTCTTTTGACATCCAGATCACGAAAGAAAAGATTTCTGAAGACTGCGTTGCTGGTTTCCTCCATGCTGGTATACCCCCTGCCAAGTTGAACCACCCCCATTGAACGCTCCTTCAGCTTGGCAGGGGACATAGACTAAAACGCGGCAAGCTATGAAGCCTACATTGCGTGAGGCAGCAGTTGTGTTGCATTGTAATGGTGACATTGAATGCCGTTTCAGCAAAGAGTGAAACATATATGTTGATGTTTTCTTGTCATGATAAATGAAAATGTGGGCGGGCCACTGCAAACAATTGCCAAAAAGACTGGCGAGCATGGCCCATTGTCCGCGTGATGGGCCTCACATCCAAAGGCACTTGGAACATGTGTGGGGTGCACTATTCCAAACAACTGGGGTGTGGACCTGAGCAAACTTGACCCTCATCACTGATTCCCAGGGTTTGTGCACCCCCCCCCCCCCCTCACTCACTGCTGATCCAGGCACTGACGGCCATGCAACAAACCACGGTACTGCACCACCCACGAGTGACGGTATCGGGATCCCGCACCCCCCCAAAGCTGTGGTGCCCGCCTAAGAAACGTAAATGGAAATTTGACCAGGCAGAATCCATTAGGGCGGAGCATGCAAGGGTCACCCAAGTGTACAAACAGCAAGGGTGGACCGTGGTATACCCCGACGGCTCGTCGGAACAGCACCCAGTGGCAGGGAGGGTGGGGGGCTATGGAGTGCATTTCGGAGACTCCCGGGATACAGCGACGTTCATCCCCCTGGACGAAGAACAAACCAACATCCGGGGGGAGTTGCGCGCCTCGCACCGAGCTCTGGAGGGGCACCGCACAGGAGAGCACATGTTGGTCTGCCCAGACTGTGAGCTGATTGTGAAAGGTATGTTAGGGTGGGCACAAAAATGGCGCCGACATGGATGGACAAATGCGAAAGGCCCCATCCACCATAAAGACCTGTGGGATGCACTGCTCACACTCACTGAAGCGGTAGGACCACTGGTAAAATGGCTACACACCCCGTCCCACATAGATATCCATGGAAACACCAGGGCTGACCATCTGGCGGATGTGGGACGCAGGCAATTACCCCTCCTCTTTGGCCACATCTCTTCCCGCCCTAGACGGCAAGAGGAGATACCAGAGGGAGAGTCGGACGATGAGCTGGAAGAGGGTTGGGAGGGGTGGGAGCCCGTAGCGGAGCCGGCCGACAACAACCCCCCCCCGCGTCACCAGAAGACCCAATGCACCACACGCCCCGGCGACCCGTGGCAGAACACGGGGGGGGGGGGGGAGCACGCCAGGCCCAACTGCCCCCTCACCACTATGGGATATTGACGTATGCACCCCGGTACAAGTGCCCAAGTGGCCGCGCATGCAAACCCCCACACACTTCACTCCACTGCCGTTCCCACGGCTGGCCAGCGCTGAAGCGACGCCAGCGACGCCCACGGAGGTGGCGACGCCACATTTCGTGGGGAACCGCAACACCTTCGACACGCCGCCCAACCGGTCACCCATGGCGTCACAGGTGTCGCAGTGGCTGTTGGAGTCCCTTAACCTGATGCTGATGGACGACGGGGAGGGGGACGACAGCAGGGAAGAGTCCCCCCGGTCAACAGCGTCACAGGAGTCTGCAGCCATGACCGTGACTTGCAGCACAGAGGGACCGCAATGTGTAACGCCGTGATCTGTCGCTGAGTGCAATGGAGGGGTCCCACCGGTTGCACAACCGCCACGACGAACCTCCCAGCAAAGCAGACCCCCCCCTCCCCTGAACGTTGTATGTCATTGACCACCGAACCAAAACGCCTGAACCCACTGGGTTTTAAACCTAAGAACCAGAACTGTACCGGATCCGGGAGCCAGCTTCACGAACTGGTGACGGAGTGACCTCTGACCAGCATGCACGCCTAAACCAGTGGAGTCCTAACGACCGCAACCCAACCACTCAGGGCCGGTGAGGGCTGGAACACGCCAGAGAACCTGAGCACGCTGGATGCGCCGATGAGGACAGTGGGCAATGAAAGCTGTGGGGCAGGCACAGCCGGAGCCTAATGCGGACATTGCAACCTGACCATTGATGCCCCTCACTCAGGTTCGTGCCAAAGGCTGCGCTATGCCAATTTTTGGTAGAACAAAACCAGGAAAAAAATCACGAATAAAATCACGAATAAAATCACGAATAATCATGAATGAAGTTGGTCGTCCTCCAGCACAAACCAGGAAAATCCCTGCCTTCAGCCTTTATCCCCGCCCCGCCCCGTAAATGGATTGACAGTAGGTAGTATGCAGGCATCTCATTGCTGTTATATCGTATCTCTCAACTTGCACTTTCGAGTTTGACTGTAGATATGTATGCCAACCATGACGGGTGAATAC
The DNA here is from genome assembly GCA_964036045.1 of Eutreptiella sp. 'Long Island Sound 2002'. Lineage (NCBI taxonomy): Eukaryota > Euglenozoa > Euglenophyceae > Eutreptiales > Eutreptiaceae > Eutreptiella > Eutreptiella sp. 'Long Island Sound 2002'. Next base: position 65,908,177 of record OZ038383.1, on the reverse strand, counting down.
GCAGTATTTCATCTAGATTTGTCCATAGCATATCCCATCAAACACCAGAACTGATGCAGAGTCAATGATGATGGTGCCAGGTAAATGGATTGAGCCCCAGCACCGTGACAAAATCACATTTCAACCACACCTCCAAACCCCATCGAACAGGTTTGGGATTTGGCCTGTGATAAAGGCCTTGAAAGGTTTCGTGCTTTGTGGTGATCATTTGAGGCTTGTTCTCAGGAACTCCACGATGCAAGCACCCTGCCTCCAGGGTTGGAAATGGTGTCTATTGTAGTGGCCTTTTTGTGAGGTGGAGGGTGGGTCTAGAAATGGGGCTGGAACCCCCCCCCCCACCCCCTCTCCATGTTGGCCATGAACTCAACACTGGTTGCACTGACCCCCTGAACCCCAACCCGGGTCCAAGCCACCACTCCACCTTTCCCATTCTGGTCGAAAGCCGAATCTGCTTGGATGTGACAAATGTCTTGGCACTTTGTCGCTTGACGAGGAAGTTGTTGAGGTTGTGTTGCCTTTTGTGCCCCGTGAGTGTCCAATAGGGGTGGGTATATGGGGTATATTCGGAAAGCCCTTGAAAAGGGCTATTTGGAACACCCTGGGTCTGCATGCTATACTGACAACATCTTTGAGATTTTCTTCCATTTTGGACGGTTCGTGTGTTGCTTGCTGCCTCTTTTTGTCAACAGGCAGCTACCATGTCTACATGTAAATTCACTCCACAGGGTGTTGCTTCCCCTGATGCACCACAAAAGCCTTTGGTGCGCAAAAGGGCTCGCTCTAGGGGAGCACAGTGGGTGCGGGTGCAACAGCATGATTCAGTAGCCAAGCAAAGAAGCCCCGTACCTCCCGCTCACAGCCACCTGCATGCACCCACAAGGAGCACGGCATTCCAACGACCTCTTTGGCCACTGCTTTTGCCGCCCAGCATTGGGATCGAAAGACTCACCCACCCAAGGCTTCCCAGCACAAGTATTTGGCCACGTGCATTGACGTTGATGTCAGCAAGAACGTGAAGTACAACCATCGACAGAAGTACACCATCAAAAGGGGGCATGTAACAAAAAAGAGGGGCCATAAGGACGCTCACCCTTCCTTTTTTTACTATGGCATCCACTATCTGATATTTGGTGGTTCCCAAAACCTGAGGTAGTTGTACTGCACATCGATACCAAAGGTAGTGGGTTCAATTCCTGGTATAGGCATCGTGTTCGGCTTTGTTTTTTTTGTGTTCTTTTTATTTTTGCATGTTACCCTCAGGACATTCCTTTACCCCACCCTTCCAGCAAAGTGTCAAAGGACACCGTGTTTCTTTGTAGGTCGTTCACGAGCCGGCGCGGCACCCACACTGTGTCGTGCGTGTGCCTTTGTGAAAGGGCTTTGGCGACGTAGGGCATATTGGACACTCCGTGTTTTTTTTTGTTACGGCACCCCCTGATGTGGTGACATGTTTGCACATCGGAGCAAAACTTGTAAAAAATCCCAAAAAGTGGCCAAACGCACAAAGTTGGCATGTTATGAATGAGGCCGAGAGATAGAAATTTACAGTAAGTAACACTGAGCACCACCTGACACCTGCAAGAGTCACACAAAAACACAGAAAATTTCCGCAGGCTTGATGGGTTGCTTAGCATGGAGGGCCCCTGCTGGGTCCCATCGCTCCCCTCCTGTCTTTCCAATGCAGCACTTCCCCGACCCCTTTCCCAAGTGCAAGCAAGTGCCCTGTACTGGTTTCCTCCTCTGACCATGGGATGACCAGAAGGTGCCCCTGCAGACTGAACCCTCTTGGAATGATGAAATTCAGCGACAACATTGAATAACGAGGGATGGAGGCATAGCTCCAGGGGTAGGGCTGGCAGGGGAAGCGCTTGTCATGCCAAGTGCTAGCCCCGGGTGTAAATCTGTGTACTTCAACCGCATGTGGAACACCTGTGTTTCTTCCAATGTCAGCTCGCAAGTTCCTCGAACACCAATTGGTCTCCTGGAGCAGCCCGGCTTGCCGTTTCTCCAACGCGTGTCGGGTGGTCGCCTGAGCAACGCAGTGATGAAGATGTTCTACTCGAGGACGTCCGCCCAGTGCCTTTTACCAGCGCCTCCCCTATCCGGCCACCAAAACTTTCAGGTGGGTTTCGCAAGGGCTTGCTGCACTCCTCATCCGCTTGTCCTGTCCTGTTGTCTTGTGCTTGTCCTGTCCTGTCCTGTGCTGTCCTAGCTTAGCCCCGACCCCGCCAATGGAAATGCCATGCAGTTTCATGGCATTTTCGTTTTTTAAAGTCTGCCTCTCCCACGATACATGCAGAGTAAAAGACGGTTTTCCCCACAGGGGCATCTACTCGAGGTTGAAGCCATTGCTGCTGCTGCTGCTGTTGCTGTTGTTGTTGCTGTTGTTGTGCTGTTGCTGTGTGGGTCGGTCTAATTGTCGTTTTGATAACATTTCCGACCGCCAGACTTCGTTGCTGATCGCAATGCCCAGGTTGACGATGAAGGCATCTGCCCAAACCTCAACAGGGCATTCGTCGATCAGCGAATGCTGCCGTGTTCACTGGGGATTGACAGGGGTGGGTAAACAAGTACTCAGATGTGGGTCAAAACCTAACTGCTGACACACACAGTCATGGGCACTCGTTATTGAAGGGGCCCTACCAATTTCCTACCACACCACTGCCCTGCACCCTGCACCTCCAAAACTACCCACATCTGTTATTTTAAACGTGGGGTCTGGAGCATGGAGCTGGCTCCGCGGGTCCTTGGACGCCAACTACCCCCCGCCCAAGGGGCCTCCAGCCAACAGTTAGTTGCCAAAGGTGACGCCCTTAGGAGTCAATGGGCGCCCGACGCTCCATGTGCACCAAAGCCGCCCAAAGGTAAAGTTTGTCCATTAAGCACATGATCCTTAAACCCTACCCTGACCCTAACACCCACCCCAACCCTCAGCCTAGTCCTACACCTACCCCTACCCATAGCCCTAAACCTAACCCTAGGCGTATCCCTAACTAGGATTGAATATTGGGACCGAGCTGCTGGGGGAAGGAACATCGTCTAGGGGCCAACGACAAATTAGGCACGCACTGGAAAGGGGATGAGAGCGGCTCAAAAGAGGCTCCAAATGAGCTGTGTTCATCCGTTTGGGCACCACAACTGGACCAGGATCATTTTTCGAAAACCATGGTTTTGGCCCGTTTTTGAGCCATTTGTGGTCCCAAATTGGCCAATTTTCAAGGCCCTTTCGGCCTTGACAGGCACCAAAATTGCTCAACCTGGGCTCAAAATGGGCTCACTCCACTTGTTTGTGCACCCCAAATAGTCCAAAAGTATCTTTGGAAAAACACATTTTTGATCCATTTTTGACTGATTTTTGGTCCCAAAGCAACCCATTTTCAAGGCATTTTGGGACCTTGCAATTGGCAAAATGGCTTGCAATGGGCGCAAAAGGGGCTCATTCCACTTGTTTGTGCACCCCAAATGGTCTAGGATCATTTTTGGAAAAAACACATTTGGATCCATTTTTGACCAAATTTTTGTCCCAAAACAGCCCATGTTCAAGGAATTTTGGGATTTTAGGAGTTTGGCCAAACTGGGCCACCACATGATCAAAACGCGCCAAAAACGTTTGTTTTGGCATTCCATGTGGTCTAGAATCATGTACGAAAAACTCTGTTTTTTTTCCCCAGTGCACCTTGTTGACCCATGTTGGCACCCACCTCTTTGGGTTACCTCTTGCAGCTTGCCGCAGCCCAATGGCAAAGGTACGGGGGGTCTAGGCGTCGGTTAGGGCAATTTTGAGGGTAGGAAACCACTAAAAGTGGGTGGTTGCGGGTGGATCAGGTGCGCTCGAAATCGTGTTTTGAGCCACGTAGCCCAAGATATGGTCTGTTTTTGGTTTCGGGCTGTTGGCGGCTAATGTGCACAAATTCTTCGGCTTTTGGGGGCCTTTTGGGGGCGGTTCGCGGACATATTGTGGAGTTACAGGGCCCTAGAGGGCCCTTCGGCACGGGGAAGTAGGCACGGGGATTGTACATACGAAATGATTCCATGGACATGGGAGTAAACAACATATCCATAAATTCCGCTTCCTCCTCCGACATCACCTTCATGGTTTTGCCGTCTTGCTTGTACCATGCATGCCAATAGCGACAGGCAAGGGAAATGTCGGACCACTTGATGGTTGTATAGAGGGAGGAAAAATCCACCGTTGACATTCTTGTGAAGTGTTGCACGTCCTCATGATGCAAGTGTGTCAACACATCCCTTGTGTCACGAAGTGGGGTTCTCAAAGTGTCGCGATCACGGTCACACTTCAACAAAATAGTGCCGCCCATAGATAATAAAATGGAGGCGCTCCTGGTGCACCATTGGTACAAACCAACAAGCGGGCGAGAAGCCCACCCCCCCCCCCCTTTTGTTAAGGGAGAGAGACTTGTGTGTTTTGCACGACAAGTAACATTTTGCAAGAACGGGAGTCTTTGCTTGATCAAGAAAAATCAAAATCACCTTTTCCAACTTCATTGGCATCGCCGAACGAATGAGGATATGCAAATACTCCATCCACGTTTTTGCTTTCTCTTCCCAAATGACCGTGTCACCATCTAATTTGCGATACACCTCACTTTGCATGTGGTTGCTCACCTCACACATGTAAGTTGGTTTAGAAATGCAAACCGATGATCCGTCTTTGTCAGCGCCCACGACCAAGGTATCCCTAATGTACGAGTCAACAAGGGGCGATTTGAAAGCAATGCCACGTCGATACAACGGTTTGGACCGGAGGTAGTCAATGCACAAAAGACTTTCCTCCTCCACCCGCTTGACCTCCGTTTCAATGATGGAATAGGACTCCGGTATTTCTTCAATCACCTTCATGGGTAGTGAAGTGCCCTTAGGCCGAAACAACTTCTTGTATGGTAGCGAGGTGCGAAAATCCGCCTCATCATGATGGCCATCTCGTTTTTTCTTTTCAAAAAACGCCGACCATCCAAGTGTGCGAACAAGTTCTTCACATTCATGGCGAATAGCTTTGAGACGGGGCACGAAGTGAGGTGGGTGGGGATGGGGGACATATTTTGGTCCCAAGGACAACAAGAGTTTGAGATATGGCGGTGGCTCTTCCACCGCATCGCCTTTGAGTGTTTGCACATGCAAGCGCTCATTCAATGCATCTGTCACCCTTGTTGCTTCCTGCCTTTTGATGTGCCGCCTGTGCCTTTGCCATGTCGCTTTGCGCTCCGTTTTTTGCCGCTTGTTGTTAGCCTTTTGCGTTTGTTGCCAGTGGATGATGGGGTTGACGCACGAGGAGTCCGTGGAGAGTTCGTGCCTTTGCCTTTGGTTGTCGAATTGCCGGATCCGCGGTTTGATCACATGGTGGCCCGGTTTGGCACTCCTAAAACCCCAAAATGCCTTGTAAATCGGGTGTTTTGGGACAAAAATTTGGTCAAAAATGGATCCAAAATGTGGTTTTTACAAAAATGATCCTAGACCATTTGGGGTGCACAAACAAGTGGAATGAGCCCCTTTTGAGCCCAGTGCAAGCCATTTTGCCAATTGCAATATCCCAAAATGCCTTGAAAATGGGTTGCTTTGGGACCAAAAATCAGTCAAAAATGGATCAAAAATGTGGTTTTCCAAAGATACTTTTGGACTATTTGGGGTGCACAAACAAGTGGAATGAGCCCATTTTGAGCCCAGGTTGAGCAATTTTGGTGCCTGTCAAGGCCGAAAAAGCCTTGAAAATTGGCCAATTTGGGACCACAAATGGCTCAAAAACGGGTCAAAACCATGGTTTTCGAAAAATGATCCTAGTCCAGTTGTAGTGTTCACCCGGGGAGTGATGGAGCGCGCACATTGCGCATGCTAGGGTAGGGTTGCGGGGTCATTTGAGTCCAAGTGCAGGGGCAGGCCGGTATTCCGGTCCCGTAATATCCGGAATGTTCCGGAATATTTCAACCCCGGAATATCCGGAATATACGGAATGTTCCGTCATACTGTTGATGATGGGTTGCTTGGTTGCTCACTCCGGTTATACAATGGATGTCCGTCAAGGTTACTCTGGTGTTGGCAGTAAGGAGACAAGACACACTGTCATACAGGGTGGGGGCGGGGGGGCGGCATTAGGAGCAACCACAGCAACCACACCGGCGTCCATAGGAGTCGGGACATGTTCATTCAAACAAGCCCACACTACCCTTGGGGTTGTTCTGATCCCCGGTGGCGAGTGGATTACCCTAAGCGCAGCACCCTGTTAGGTAGGGGATACATGTGTATTGCTCCCTCCTCCACATAAAACCGCTGCAAGCAAGCAAGCAAGCAACACTTCAGCAATCTATTCCGTGAATTTCTTCTACAAAGCGGCCTGGCGCCGGCCACAAGTCAGGGGTTCTTCTCTCTAGTGAGAGAAACATCAACATAGTACTCACCAATGAGAGAATCACGAGGTTCCCACCGGATATCCATAGTTCCATCAGTGGACCAAGTTACTCTGGCTGTTTTCCTGGACTGGGACGGAATTCAGTCGGTAGAATTCTGTAATTGGACGTTGTGGAATGCGACATGGACACCAATGGTTCTTCTTGCCTTTGCAGTGGCCCTGGTTCTGTGCCCTTTCACTTGCTCCTCAGCCACAACAATCCCTACAAATCTTGGCACACTTTAGCACTGTGGCCCAAGTGTATGTTGGTATGTCACAACATGATGATACCCATTATTGCCAATAACTTGTTGCGACCACATGATTACTATTTGCAATCTGAGCCGTTGACCGGAATGATGAAAATATGGTGCAATTTGTTTGGATCAGACTGCAAGCACCTTCCTTGACCGGTCACAATATCCTAAAATGTGTGTACAAAATTCCGGAATATTCCGTAATACATGCCGGAATATTCCGGAATGTTCCGTAATATTTCCGGAATATTCCGGAATATTCTGAAAACCCTGTTCCGGAATACAGGCCTATGCCAAGTGACTTTTTCCACACCTGCATCACTTGGGACGATCAAATTGAGACCACATTGCATATTAAGACAAGTGATATATGCGGACTGAATAGTCGGACTGAGCTGGTGGGAAAGATACTTTGCTTTGTCACTTTGTCACAACTATTGTGGTGAAGCGTTACCCATGGTACCCTGCCCTTCCATGCCCTTATTGCAGAGTGGACCTGCAAGAGAAAAAAGCGGTATCCAATGTACAACTCAACCTTGTGGTTATAAACAAAAATTGTTGCAATGGATGCTAGGGACAAGCCTGGAAGCGAGTTGGTTTTAGAACCCTCTTTAGTGTCTAGGGTGGAGGTAACAAGTTTGGCAAGCAAGCAGCAAGCAAGTAGCAAGCAAGCAAGCATGTGCGAAATGGGCAAGGATCACAGCTCCATGGTCGTGCTTCGGATTCGGCCAAAATTTTGGTGAATGCTACCTATGGGTGTGAGGGACAACCTCACAAAGTATGAGCCAGAAACTCAAGTGCCGGTGGGGAACACGCGTCGCAAGTGCCGGCCCTCTATTTCAAAATCTGCAATTTAGGGCCAAAATCAGCCTTTTCTTGCCCAAAACCGCCCTAGAACCTGCTAAAAAACGGCCAAATGAAGGGAAATAGTGGTCTGGAGAGAAATCCATTCACCCCCCTGCACCTACTCCACCCTTGACACCAACTGAGTTTCTTGTCCTGCCTCACATTGAGACATAGCCCCAAGCAACATACACCCTTTTTCAAACCGAAAACAGCTGCTCCAAATCCAACCCCTGCCTTCAATCGCGAGGTGGGGCACAGGGAGAGGCACTTACCATATAGTATCGCCAATGCATTACTGCACATTGGGCCTCTGAAATGACTTGAATGGTGAAGCCTCCCAAAGTACATTGTGAATAAGATAGAACACCCCAAAGCCGTGTACTGAGGGAGCGAGGGGGCACATAGGTCGCGGTCTATCCTGAAGCAGGTTTTGTTGTTTTCGACGTATGATTGTTGTGTTGTGAATGTGCACAACCTTTGCGTGACAAGCAACGGTTTATCGCTCGCTTTGAACATGATCGCTTTAGGGGACCTCTATCTCAGGGGCCAGAATGCTTTTATAGTCAACATTGAACACCCTGTTGGTCGGCCCTGCATTATTTCTTCTTCGACTCTGAATACGGATAGTAAATGGTCGCCTTGTTAACATATCTGCACTTTGTTTTCCTGCAGTATACATTGGCGCTGAAATGTCTCCTGACACTGTGACCGTGTTTACCATCGGATGCATCCGCGGTGGCAGCACACATTGGTCACGGCTGAGGAAGTGCAAAGCGGGGACGAAAGGCATCGAGCGGTGGAAGCACAACGGGCACACGGTGCAGAACCAAGTGGCTTCGACCCTATGCCATCCCAAATTGCATTCAGGCATGATACACGCATGCACATGCACATTCGTACGCATGCAGCATTTTGGACATTTCGAAAATTATTTTGATTGAAAGTTCACGATGAATGATAAAGTTTCTTGGCTGCTTTTTGATCTGCTGTTTCAATGGAAGCCTGATCGTCAACCAGTCCCCCCCCCCTCTTGCATAGTAATTGCCCTTGCATAGTAATCAGGGGGGCGAGGGAACAGTCATTTTCCGTTTCGCAAATTTACGCAGAAGGTCGGATATTGAGCTCCTCCGGTGCATTTGCTTGCTGGCCAAGGTGGTATTATTGGTGCATTGCTGTGTACTTCAGGTCTCTTGCATCTAAGGCACTCCACTGTACCTGTAGCATGCAGACCACTTCAGTTTTTCATAATTTCAGCCATGGATTAGGCAGAAAGACCAGGTGCCACGAGATGAACAGAAAGCTTTGTGCATGGATTGTAGCACGAAGAAACAAGCGGGTAATTGTGGCCAAGAAGTTGTGCTTGGCTTTGGCTAGGAAATGGGACAATGCATCAGACACCGAGATGGTGTGGGCAAAGAGTCCGCGTGGTGTATCAGGATTAGCAAATGGTTTTTCCAACGGAAAGTTGTACTTCATGCACCATGTTCCTAAGGCCAACTGCTTGCCACAGGGGCTGGAGCCCCCTGCCAAGCCCCCTGCCAAGCCTGCTCCCAAAGCTGCCAAACCTCGTGCCAAACCCTCAACCAAGAGTGCAGCCAAACCTGCTGCCCAGGTGGCAGCCAAGCCTGCAGGCCAGCCTGCAGCTGGAGAGCCCATTCCTGTGGCCCCTGTTGAGCATGTGCAGCTCTTCAGAGTCAAATATACCCGCCAGAAAAAGTGGCACAGAGCACCTGTCTCTCAGTACAGCTAAACATGTATCTCAACAAGCAATTTCTGGCTCGTTTTGTGGTTCATATCCCCTTGTGTCTGCATGTCTTGTTTCGTGCTGCGGGTCCTTTGCATAGTAATCAGGGGGATGAGGGAATCATCACTGAGGGTATGTTCCCTTGGGGGTGCGAGGATACCGTCGCGCGCAGGCGAGTACTATGCAAGGGGGAGGGGGGGTACGAAAATAGTGAGAGAAACTGTTTGCGCAGGTTTTGATATCTGAGGTTTGGGGTCACCCAGGCAGCTTGTCTTGGTAAACACGACGTTGTTGTTTCCTGGTCTGCTACTGGGGCTTCTCCATCCATGATGCAGGTTGTCTATTCCTTCAGCGTCAGCCTGGAAAGCCAGCATGCACTGGGAGGCACCCCTGACCGTCGGCTCCAAGTTCAGGAGCAGCACTGTTGGCAAGTGCGCCCCTCATGTGCTGGCACTTTTTGTGTGCTTGCACCTCTGACAGACTCATGCTGTCGCGCAATCCTTCACTGTTGCTCAGATGTGTGCTGTTCCTCCTCCCAGTATGAGCAATGGCCTCAGGGAGGTGCGCTGTCTCTTGGTGCAGCGTGCAGCATGCGGAGCTGAGATGCTTTGTATCATAATTCAAGCAACTCCCTTTTATTCTCACCCCAAGTCTCCGTGACTCGTTGTTGTTCCAGTGTTGTGTCAGAGCACCCACTGCCTCCAGGAGAGGCAGCGTGAACCTGTGGCTCCAAGGTGGAAACAAAGTTTCTTTGTGCATCGAGCAGGTGAAGCTTATGCGTGCGAACACTTTCCGAGAGCTGCTGCGCTGTTCTGTTCTGCACTGTTCCTCAAACATCCGGAGGGGGCGTGCAGGGTTCTACCTACCACAATGTTGGTCGCGAAAACAATCACTATGAGAATCATCCCTGTCTCCTTGATGATTCTTTTATTTGAGAGAATGCCATTTTGTGACGCCTGTGCATTTTGATGTCCTTCAGAGACACAGCAATTGATCCGTCGATGGAGCATGTGGTCCAGCTGGTTCCAACGCCAGCGTACTTCCCGACAGATAAAACTGCTTCAGCAGCGCTGCATGCCAACCCTCATGCTGCCAGGTGTGGAGGGGTGTGGTGCTCGCAGTGCTGTGCAGCACAGTCCCCCTTAGATCCAGGTGGGTGCCAGGCTAGCACATGCGTAGGTGTGAGGTCAGCTGAGATGGCGCAATCCAAAAAAGCAAGTGTGCAGAGCGCCCACTGCAGGGCTGGTTCCTATACACTTCGAGAGCCGTTGCCCTCTGCCATGAGCCGTTTCGCCGTTGAAGAGGGTACTGCACGTCCCTTTCCCTGACAAGACCCCAGGTGCATGGCTGCTTCGTCTCAACCCACTGGTGGTTCTACTCTACCCTCGCTGGCCCCGTGTCCCTCCACCAGCACTAACACCCTCCACACACCCCACCACACCCGCCGGCAGCCCATGCCACTGCTGGACGCTCCAAGCTAGTCTACATTTGCCGCGTCTAGGCCCCAGCCCCCAGCCCCTCACTGCTTGCCCTGTTTGTTCCGTGCTAGCTAATATCATTGTTGTTTGCCTATTTTTTCTCCAACCACAGAGGGTTGGCCCCCGGGGGGGGCGACTACAACCGGTCCTGATGCGACCCATCCCCCAGCTATCTGTCAAAGCTCGGGGGGGGGGAGGGGGTAGTTCTGGGGGGGGGGTCAGCTGGGGGGTGCAGGGGGGGGATTTTGGCCGTGGGGGGGGTTTCCCAAGGTGGGGGGGCTTGCGCGCGACCCACTACTACCACATGCATACCTCCTGGGGGGTGTGTGTCTGGGGGGTTGGGGGTACGGAGGTATGTATGCGATGATAGCGCTTTCTCGTCATTGCCGAGAAGAAAGTCTTAAGGGTCGCCGTGTTGCCCCCCTCCCCCCTCCCCCCTTCCCCCTCCGCCCTTGTTCCCCCCCCGCCCCCCGGTTAGTTTGTGAGAAAAATTCCTGAGGCTTGGTTAGAGTTGGGGGTTAAAAGAAGAAATGGATGGACTTCCGCTTAGAGGTCCTTGAAAAGTTCCCCCTCTGAGGAGGAGGAGGAGGAGTCTCGGCGGGCGCGCTTCGAATGAAGCTCACGTTGGGCTTCATCCCGCCTCTTCTTGTTGCGCTTCCCAACGCTCTTAAGAGGACGAGATCGCTCAGCCCCAGAGGTCGTTGCCTCCGACTCACTTGGGAGCGGGCGGGCGGGAGACTTTGACTGGGGCAAAGGCAAGGGAGGCAAGCTTGACGACGATGAAGCGACGTCGCCAGGTGCAGATGAGGCCGCTGCATCAGACTGGGCGTCATCAGCCTCTGCAGGAGAATTGCCCTTCTTTTTTTTGTTTGCCTTATGAGGCACCCAATTGAACACCGCCTCTTGCTCTGCCTCTGCAATGTGCATCAAATCAGGGTGCCCTGCAGTGTCATGCACATCAGCATAGTGCTGTGCCATGCAGTATGACCAAACTGTCTTTGTGCACAGGGGACACCGCACAGGATGATTCGTGCACGAGCTGCTTGCAGATCTTTTTGCAAGCGTGTTCCAGCGCAGCTTAGCTGGTTGACTAGGACAGTCAGAGATCATGAGGGTGACCAAGGCATGTGTCCGCTTGTTGCGCATGACGACCTGTGTTGAGCAAGTGACACGATCGCCACAAAACCCACAAGCGGTGGCCAAAGAAATGTCTTCTTGACCTTTAACACACTCCTTCCGCAGAAGGTATTGACCCACATGTGTGCGCATGCATATGCGAGGCACTGTTGCCTCGCAAATCTTGCACTGCAAGGAGCGGGAAAGGTCAGTGGTAAAAAAAACGCGGAAAAACGTTGCATGAGTCCCTAACCCCAACTAGAGGGGCCACGCAAAAAAGCGTGGCTTGTGAGTCCCTAACCCCAACTCGAGGGGCCACGCAAAAAAGCGTGGATTGTGAGTCCCTAACCCCAACTCGAGGGGCCACACCGAAGCGTGGATTGTGAGTCCCTAACCCCAACTCGAGGGGCCACACCGAAGCGTGGATTGTGAGTCCCTAACCCCAACTCGAGGGGCCACGCAACAAAGCGTGGGAAGGAGAAAGAAAGATTGAACGAATGTGTTCGCCCCAGAAAGAAATTGGCGCTACACTCGGGCCGGGGTTTTGCTCCGAATGCAGGATCTTCAGGTGGCAACAAACCATTTGTATAGCGCCCCCTCTTGCCAATCCGCACCGAAATCACGTCGCAACAAACGACATTTGTATAGCGCCTCGTCTTGCGAAATCTGGCGCTCACACTAGAAAAGGGGGCGCCGTTGGCGCTGGGTGGAAAAAAGGGGGGCGCCGTTGGCGCCATGTCCCCAGCCCACTATCTCTCAAAACCCGGGGGGGGGGGTCGCATACAAGGACCGGGCCCGGCCGCCCCCCCCGGGGGTTGGCCCTTTCTTGGCTTCCGCCGGAGTTCATCTCTCTTGCCAATAATGTGGTAAGCACCCTTCTCTTCTCCCACCCCCCGAGTATGGCTTTGCTTGCACATGACGGGAACCCGCATCGGACAGTGCCCGCCTAGACAGTACCCCCACTTGATCTGCCAGTGCCCCGCGGCTTGGAGTATGGGGCGACCACTTCTGTGATGTCCTCTTTGTTCAATTTCTGAATTCCCATGCACTGTTCGACACCCCACATGACCCTCACCTGCCAACGAAATACCCCTTGACCTTGGGATGTGGGTATACCAATGGATATTGAGCTGGCCTCCTGAGGACATTGTCATTGTGACGTCGGACATGTTTTCTCAAAAAAAAATGCAAACCATGGAATGAGGGGGATGCGGCATCCAGCCCAACACCCTCAATGAAGCGTGGAACCAAATAGTGCCCAAGCTAGCACTGGTGTAGGGCAAGGGGCCAGTACAAGAGTCTCTGTTAGGTGTTTTCGGGGCACGGAAAGGGGTGTCACCGGCCAAGAGTCACAGAGACAGGGGGTATGGAGCACAATGGCATTCGCGTCAGCCACCATGGACACTTAGGGCAGTGACTGCCATTAAGGGCCCAGGGTCCGGACAGAGATACCCGGTCAGCTCACTCCATCTAGCATTTCCAATTAGCGCCCCAGCTAGCGCGCGTGTAGAGCAAGGGGCCGGATCAGGAGTGTGGGTGGCAAACGGTGTGTAAGGCACGGAGTGCGTGTCGTGAACGTCATACAATGCTCTCATGCCAAGGGCACCTGGGTCTTAAAGTAGAGAGGTGGTGGTCATCATAGTTAGGGCATGTCACATTAGTCTCGATGCTTCCCATACCAGCGGCACCACCGGTTGCGGGGCTACGGGGCGGGGGGGGGGCTCAAGGAGTGACACAACGAAGAGATGCACGGTGCATGGGGACATACTCTGTGAGGGAGTTGTGGAGGAGGTATTTGGCGACGAGTAGCGCTGGAGGAAATGGAGTACCACTGTGGGGTACAATGTGGGAAAGTGACCAAGTCCTAGCCCATTTCTGCGATGGGTGTGGAGGGTTTTCTTGCTATGAGAGTGGGAAGCCGCAACAACCCGTAGCACGAACTTCTCTATTGCACAAGACAATGCTCGCAGTTGGGGCTCTTGGACGGAGAGGCACTCAGTGTGATACGGGAGGTGTGGCAACATATTGTGTTTATGATGAGGATCCTATCTAAAACTTGGATGGGTTGGAAGTGGAGGTCATTTAATTGTTTGTGCAATTCGTTCAATACAACATCAAAGGCAAGGGGCATATGGAGGCATGGGGGCACGGGGTGACCGAGTTGCATTAAGTTGCATTAAACAATGGGTGTGGGAGAAGGGAGACAAAACGTGCGAGCTCCACGGAGGATGCCGCAGAGCGGGTGAACTTTGCCACATTGAATGCCGGGAAACGTGTATGGGAAATGGCATGTGTCTTTCTTTGGGCACGGGGGGCGACCGGGGCGGATTGTGCATCATGCTTAGGGGCTCGCTTTTGACCACGTTCAGCTAGCAGGCAATCAAGTTAAGTGCATGTCGTACCATCTCGCCCACTTATCGACTGCTTCACAGGGGGGCGGGGGATGAGATGTCGCCGACAAAAGCGGAAAAGACCAACCCATTTCGATAAAAAATGAAGGCGGATATCAAAAACCGCAACAAGTACAAACACAACAAGGGGCAGCCTTGCTTGACCCCGTGGGATATACAAAACACCTCATGTTCTGCTCCTCGGATGAATGTGGAACCCCTTTCCAGTACCATAGAAATGTTGTGCAACAATTTCTGGGGTGTCCCCATCTTCTCCAGGGTGCCAATGATGAGTCGCTTTGGGGGGCCGTCAAAAGTGTGGTGTTCAATTAAAGCCAAAAAAGCTCCTTTGTTGGGTATATTGCCTACATCATCGAGGAAAGTTTGGATTCGTGGGCGGTAGAGAAGCCTTGGTGGCCTCCAAATTGTCAGGGGTGCAGCAGGGGGGAGACCATGGGGTAGAGCTTGGAGTTGGAGTAAACCCAACGCATGGACAACCGGTACACGGAGTTGCTCATGGCAATCCGCCTCCAGCGGTCTGGGTCCTGCCATTTTCTCTGTCCCTTAAAAAGACAAAAGGTTTTGGAACTTAGCCAATGCTTAGGCATGAACCCACTGTCATACCATAAAACGAAACACTCATGCAAGATGGTGAATCCCTTGTTAGGCAGTACATGTAATAAATAAGGGGGCACGTGAGGGATTTTTCCCTTGGCACCCGGGAAAGACAGCTCAACGCCTCTATGGTGGGCGCAGGCACTTTAAGGGTTCTCTCATGCCACTCAATGTTGTCAAGGGCTTGTGCAGACCAGGGGGCATTTCTTTGCAAGATTCGTTGGATCTTACACGTGGGCATGGGCTGTGTGGACTAGACTGGTGGGGTCAACAGTGTGTGTTGGGCGCTCCGGTAGAAGGTCTTAGACCTTTGCTTTGCCTACCGGGCTAGCAGCCGGACCACCACGGCCCAGTCCCTAACGTCCTCCGAACAACGGTCCTTACCCAAGGGTTTCATGGCATTTACCTTGTGCATGGCGACGAGCATTTGGGGGCGCAATTGCTCATATGTGCATTCCACGTAAGTGGCCACAAGCGGTTTAACTATTGCTGAGACGGAGTCTAGCATACATTGTCTACATCTTTCCACGTCCCTCCACTTCCACAGGCAGGTGGGGGGAAAATATGCGATTCGCATTTTTCCGCATTTTCCGCATTTTTTTTCGCATTTTTTGGGCAGGTCCCTTAGTGTAATGTTCAAGAGGAAACATTCTAGTGGCATTGTCTTGTAGTCAGTTGTTGCCGGAGGTTTTTTTTTTAGGCAGATGGCAGGAGGAAATTTTTTTGTTTGACCCTATGTGTCTATGCTCAAACTATTCAGAATTTTGTGGAGAATTCAAAAATGGATGAAAAACACAAAAAAGGACATTGATCCCGACCCGACCTCCGGTAGCCTGAGTTGATGGGCAAATTTTTTTTGAAAAATTTTTCCCCCAGTTGTGTATTTTCGAAATGAAGAGCGTGTCATGGGGATCATTTTGAGGTATGTATGTTGGGGTATCACCCCCCCCTCCCCCGGGGACCCCGGCGGTTTGGGTTAATGGGGGAGAACCTGATGCGGCGCGGATATTCAGCAGTCTGGCCTGACTAAGCAGCTGCAGCTTCTGCCCCTAGCTGTTTTGAGCCTAGTCCGTGATATTCTTGAGTTGAACTACTGCACTAAGTCGTTCCATCAAACCGTCCATGCTTTGAGCGCCCAATTGTGCAAGACGAGACGAAACATAGGGGTTTTGAGGGGCAAACACCATACTAACAAAACCGCATTTTCTATCGCATTTTTTGCCGCATTTTCCGCATTTTTCCGCATTTTTTGCCAGTCCCGGCGACCGCATTCCCCCCCCCTCCCCTGCACAGGGCGCAACGGGGCTCAGGCATACGTGGTTGCACCCATGATGCAGTGTGTATGAGGATTGGGTTGTGTTCCTGTATCCCTAGTATGATTAAAAAGTCTGCGGTCGCTGCCCTAGATGGTTTTAAAAGAGAGGCAAAACAACGTGTGCCATAGGATCTATCAATGTAGCTCATCGTACCAGCGTCAACACAGTGTGGCAAGAGTAGGTCATCGAGCTCCCTTGGGTGCCCTTCAGCTACCAACCACGGCCATATTTTGGCGTGCCATGCCGTGGTGTGGGTAGACGGTGGGACTGTGTTAGACTCACCAAGGTCTATGGCACACCTACAGATAACCCGTTATAGGATGCCCTCGCAAGAGAGTTGCTCACGCGTCATGTGGTGCCTGTAGTAAGAGGCCACCGGCATGTAAGTGTCGTTGTGTAGGTGCACAGAGGCACGGGGGCCGATCTTGGTTGGGACCCCGCCCCAAAGGGGGCGGGGGGGGGGCTCTACGAACCCCAAAAATTGTTACACGCAACAATGTGCTTGCAGTTTCGCGTACCATCAGCTACGGCTAAACAGCGCGGCAACCCCAACAACGATGAACCCTAGCACCAACTTGCTGGTTCGGTGCAAGTCACTTGATTGGCGAAAATGGCATTGCACCTACGCCATGCCACAGCACATGGCACAAGCGCACCCCGGTGTGTCCCATGACTATGCCCGGTGCAGCGAAGAGGAGAAAACAAAGGTGTCGCAAGCCTTTGACAATTTCCGGGCCCCATTGCCACCGCAGGCGAAGCCTGCTGCGCCGCCGGCCATGCCCACTCTTCTCCGTGCTCTTCTCTGTGGGCCAAATGAGGGTAGTAGTAGTAGCAGCAACTCCACCACCAATGCCTCCTCCAGTACGAGTGCATCCTCCAGCAGTAGTGCCCCGTCAGGCACTAGTGACTATGTGCCATCGGAATCCATGTCTCATGGGCCAGTGGCCTGCCGGGTATCAACATCGCAAGCAGCCTAGCCAAAGAAGCACGCTCGCCCCAAGAGTAGCGGCAAGAGGGCACGCGACAAGTGGGAGGATGATTCCGGTGCTTGAAGCCCCTCCCCTCCCTTCGCTTCTCTATATATATGTCTATGGTTTGTGACAAGGGGAAGGGACACTATTTGTGGGCCAGTGGATACCGGCATAACCCGTTTTGCATGCATGGTTACTAAGAGCCTTGCACCGACCATGCGTCCGTCACCGGGTTCCACATCGGGGGAGAGAGAGCTAACCCAAGCCAAACATGATAGCCTTTCGGCGAACTCAAGGCACCATTTAGTACTTCTCTGAAAGTGCTGCAGTGCAGCAAAACAATCATGAGCTATGACCGGTCACAGTGCGTCTTGTTAGCTTTGTCTGCTTGCGCGCTTGGAGGTGCCTGGCGGCAAAGGTGCTGGGTTTGGGTCAACGAAGGGGGGGGATGCCCCCCCCCCCCCTCCTACAGCCACCCAAACTGTCGCACACCCCTCGAGATCACACATTGGTTGGCGGCGGCCCCTGCACAGAGGTGGAACTGAGCTTCCGTGGTATCACAACGTCAAGGGGGGGGCGATTGTGAGGATATTGAGGAATGGACTAGCAGAGCTGCACCATCCTTCGCTTAGCGGAACTAGAGAGTAGGTGATAAGCACAGTACATGGCAACGGCGTGGTGATCACACAAGGAAGAGGTGGAGGTGGGCTTGAACTCTTGGAGGGCTATGGCGTGTGGTAAGGGCTTGAAGCCACACAACAGGTGCCAAGAACGGTTGGAGGTGATCTCAACGCCGTCTATGTTTCGGGAGGCATGTGTGAGCGTGACTTATGTTCGCATGCAATGTGAATGCGTTGAGCTTGTTAGTTGTATGACACCTCACAGAGGTTCATCCACTGCAGAGGGGGGCACAACGGAAGGTGGGTGACCTCATGCATTCTTTTCTTCATCAAGCATGGTGTTTGTGTGTGTGTGTGTGTGTGCGTTGTGCGGAGGCCGTGAGTCTAGATTTGCCGAGTTTGTCTGGGCGGGCATAGCATAGCTCGGTGGGAAACGAACAATCACATAGGGAGGCTGGATGGCCTTCAATTGAGCATGGGGGCTGATTTTTCTCTTGCGAGAGAGGCCAAATCTGTTGGAATTAGCTCAGTTGATCGAACTCAATGACAAGCCGCGAGTTAGTGAGCTCGTCATGGACCTTGCCAAGCAAGTTAAACTCATTTAGGCAGTCCAATAACTCAAATTGTTTCCACAATTGACTGCACATGAGGATGGTGTTGTAGTTTTTGGGCGATTGCACTTTGGTTCCCTTTTTTTTTGTCAGCGCACGCAGGGTTGTGCGTCATGATGATGCGGGTCAATGCCAAAACCAAGACCCTGGTGTACATTTGAGGAGGATAGGAATCTTTGGTTAACCGTAAAACTCATCAAGAGTTTCATGATTGACGTAAAAATCAATAAGGGCATGGTCCGTTGGCAGGAACCTGGCAACTCGGGGCCAAAACCCGTTGGTTATCAAAGGTTACATCATTGTGCGTAGGTCTATTGAAGTCTCGTCCACACCGCACTCATTGATGAGCACCATGACATCCGAGGGGGTACAGATTGGACGCTTTTTTCCTTCATCATTGACACACTCAACCGGAGTCAATACGTATTTGGAAGAGAGTGGCTTAGAGGCAAAAATGGGAACATTAGGTGCCGGTGTGAGTGTCGCATCATAAGGGGTCAAGTATTTTGTACCCGTAGGCAGCGATTGAAATCACACAACAAAGAGCCGGTGCTCGAGTGGCAAACCCGCGTTAAAGAGCGTTTTCGTGTTCTTCTCGCGTATGGCCGGAAAAGCTTGCGGGCATATGGGGCTCTGTGTGATCCGCGGTTGGAGAGGTAGTAGATCAATTATCCTATGAAGTGCTTGGAGCATGTGTGGGTCTGCCACCGAAGATGCTACGCAATGCACTATTTACGGAGTGGCGGATTTTCCTTTTTTATTTTTGGTGACATTCTCAGCATGGACACAAAGGATTTCACTTATGATTGGTGACCCCGAAAAGGCGGCGTGTCCTCAAAAGGCGAAGAATCGGGAAACATAAAAAGGGATGAGCGCCCTATGAGAACTTCCCAATCAAAGTTCGGGTGATGCGCCATAGAGAAGGCGGTGGGGACAAGTGCGTGTGGAAACTCATCATCGGACAAGAGCATACCAACGGCGGGAGAGTCTTTACGTAATATTTCCATGGGAGGTTGTATTCTTGAATCCAAATACTCCAAAGGTGTTTAGGTTAAGATATCAGTGTGTCAAAACTGCGACTGACCAAAGGTCGGGAGATGAACATTTGAAACCATGGTAATCAAATTTTCTAAAATTTGAAGCGGCTTTAGGACAAGGGAGTTGCAAGGGGTGAATCCACAAGAATATGTGAGACGTTTGGATCGATGACGAGAGAATCATTTTTTGGAAGTTGGGGCGCATAGGGTGGCACAGGGCCGGGGAGAGGATGAGAGACCATATGTGAATTGGCACCGGCACTCAATGCTTCGACGATTCCCTCAGTTGTTGGTTTCACCGGCCAGCATTGATACTACGCCCTTTGGCGTCTTTAGAAGCACGGGCGTATTGGCCCGATGGCACGGTTGGTTTTGGGTTCCTTGGTTGAGGTGGGCTAGACATAGTTGCCCGTCCCGTCACCCCTTCAAACCAAAAAAAAACATGTTTTTTGTTTGTTTTGTTTATTTTACCGTTTTTGCCCTGTTTATGCCCTTTTTTGATTTTTTTTTGTTTTTTATGTTTTCTTGAGGTTTATCCATTTGCCATTTGTTGTTGCTCATCATTGCACTCTTTTTTTGTCCACCAAAAATTTATGTTTTGCCTTGTTTGCAGCAAAACTTATGCACAAGGGTTTGCATGAGTTGTAAGTGTCATCACTACATGGAAACAAGAAACAATGGGACGTGTGTCAAAATACACAAAATAAATCGACCATCAGAGAGAATAGCACCCACGAGAGAGCACTAAAGGAGCTCCATCGAGCACGTCCTTCAAGTGCATGGTCAAGGGTGTGGGGTTGCGGGTTAACGAAAGGCTGCGAGCTGTGGCTGCATTCTTCAACAACATTGTACAGATAGTTTTTTAGAGGGGTGTCAAGGCATGAAGAGGGGTCCAGGGTTGTGGCAATCTTCTTAGGCAACAATTGTGGGACACGGTTGTGGCATGGTTTTTCCAGGGCTCAAGCATTCAAGGGTGTGGGGTTAAGGTTGCCAGAGGGGAACGGCCACTATGGTGGGTTTCTTTAGCAAGGGTGTGGGTTTCACGGCCTAGAGGAAAGGTTGTCAAGAGGTGGTGCTCGTTGCAAGACTACTGCATTCATCACCTCTTTCTCTCTCATTCTAGCCTCTTTTTATGCGCCCACTTTGCATACGGCGCGTAGATGAGGGCGAGTAGGTGCACCTGAACTTCGGTGCCGATGCAGTCACTCACTTGAAGACCAATGGCATGGACATCTTTCACACCTAGGTCACCCGTGCCGCTAACAAAGGTGGCACGACCAAGGGTTGGCAGTTCTCCTGGACTATCCGGAGGCCGAACCCCTTCCATCCCTCGCGGCCTGTAGCAGCTCACCTGCATCCCTGTCATCCTTCTTTAGCCGAACTTGTGCGCTACTCACCTATGCTTGTTGTGGCCACAAACTGCACGGGGACATCACCACATGCACCAATTGTAAGCACAAGGTGCACAACTTGTGCACGCAAGGTGGCCACTGGGACATGCGCTGATGCGAGACATGCGTGCACCAATTTCATACCACCTGTGCACTACACGTGTCCTTTCGTGTGCAGGTGGTCTGCAAGACATGTACCTACCGTCCCGAAGTGGTCTCAATGTTGCCCACCAAGAAGTTTAAGCGCCGTTTCAAACCACAATCGTAGATTGGCCACCCATGGGTGTGGTATGGTATTATGTCCTGCCTTGCTTGCAAGGAGTACCTACAACCTCGTATGCAGCAATTTTGGCTAAACGGCAAAGCACATTTGCGCATGCAAAGAGTGGTAGAGCACGGCAATTTCAACGTTCATTGCAGTTCCTTAGCATGGGGAACGTGGCGGTGTCCTTCATTTGCCCAAAATGTTTGAATGCATTTGTTCTAGTTTCGTTCTAGGCTAGATGTTCTAGCGACCTTCCAGCAAACACGCTAGAATGTCGGGAGAACGTCGCTACAACAACATTTTTTTGCCACTCCCATTTCAGGTCACAACGGTGAAATCGTGAAAAACATACATGGCCTCCCAGGTGGATCCAAATTGCACCTCTCATATTACCCACCCTTTACCCCCACGGGTCGGGGTAACCCCCACTTTTTTTCGTTCTAGCTGATCTAGCGCCATCGAGGCTAGAACGAAATTGAGTCTTCTAGCGTGTTCCTAGGGACGATGACCGAGATGCTACGATGGGAAGGAGGGGTATTGGGATGTTGCCAAATATTGAAGAAGTGCCTATCCAAGCATAAACATTTGTACGCCCCACTTTGGGAACACATGTTGACGGTTGCAATACACGAAAGAGGTTGCCCACAAAACCCGATGCGCACAAAGGAGGGGCACAAATGTAATATTTAAGTGATGGCCCATGGTACTTTTGGCTAAGAAGAAAGGCAAAATTTCTATGCGATCCCAGTGGCATCCAACGTGGCATTAGTGAACGCAATGCTAGACTATGGCATCACCCCCCACCTTCCATGTTTCAGTCTTCTGTCAAAGGCTAGGGGAGCCTAGGGTGCTGATGTAGATGGGGAGTGGACTAGAGGTGGACGTAAAAGATGCTTGGGGTGTGGTATTGGTATAGCATGCCACACACATTGGGTGTTTGAGCCTAGATGAAGGAGGAAGCACATGCTGTCCGTTGATGAGATCCCATTGGGTGGAAATGCTGCGATGGAAGCACCAAGCACCTTAGATCCCGCCCTATCCACCTTGGTGTAGGCTTTTGACTTGAGACCCTGTGGCATGGGGATGGGAGCTAAAAAAGAATACATTTACGGGTCCAGTTGTGTCTAGCTTTGAGGGCACGTTCCAACCATCTGGGTGTTTCCACCCATCAAGTCAACCACTCCTTATTATCCCGGATTACCATTCCCACATTCATTGTAAAGAACGGGGACACGGCAGATATTGCAAACAGGTACCCACTCTACGCAATGGTGGTGCCTTTCTCTTTTTCCTAACATCCACCTTGCCCAAGGGTGGTTTTCCACAAACATATCCAGGAATGATTTCAATAACCAAAATTTGGAACCCACCTAAAAAGAGGTGCCTTTGCCTCACACCTTGCCCAATGGTGGTGTCCGATATTGTTGGCTGACCGTATCTATTACATGCCTCTACCAATGTTATAGGTGGATTGCCGGTATTAGTTCACAACGCCATTGCAGGCCTATTCCACTTGGTATATCACATGCGAAGTATGGCTGTCCACTTGCCCACACACCTGGGGATGTTGAAGCCCTACGACGAGCTGGCGGTACTATCACACCGTCCTACCCATTTTACAGGCTCGGTCGTAACTGTTACACATGCAATTGCCGCTCCGATTCGCTCCGTCGAAGTTGAGGCCATTGAGAGCTCCACCTTCTTTGCCCTCGCTTATGACAGCTCGGTTGTCCGCATGGCAAACAAGCAGGAGCTTGTGTACACTTGACCCTGTTGCAACGGAGAGTTGTGGACCGTCTTTTTGGGCTTGCGTCAATTTTGGGATACCACGGCGGCGATCGTCAACCGTGGAAGAACGGGTTGGCAAACACGCGGAGGATGACAACCACAGAGTGAAGGCCCCCACCGCCGACGTTGGTTGCTTGGAGTTGAGCATGCATCGTGCGCTGAGGGCGATGGGGATGGCTATGAGTGGCCCCCTGATTTTTGATTTCGATATTCAATGCATTCAATATTGTGGGGATTTCGGCCTGCCCTATTCTGCAGTGCCATTACGGACCACGGTAGGTTCTTAGGAGGCCCATAGTGCCCCCTATCGTTTTAGCGAAAAAAGGGGTGATGGGTGGTGTTTTGCATATAGTAAAATAGGGGTGCAAATTAGCATTTTTGATCAGGCTGGGCTCTGCAGAGCCCAGACCAACTATGTAAGTCATTTCAAGCCTCCATATTACACATTTTAGATCTGTGGGCTCTACAGACCCCGGCAATAGGAATTTGCTACTTTAGGCACTGCTACAACATGTTTCCACATCCATTCGTATGTTGGTACAAGGGGTCCATGGGTCCATGGGTCCACAGGTATCCTCTCGCCGCCACTGTACCATAGTAAGCGTAAACATTGTCCCCAAGCAGGTTAGCAGTAACAGGAATCAAGCATATCACACCTACCCACATTACCGCTGGGCATTGCTAGATGATGTAAGGCCACACCAGGCATTACGTGATCTAGATAGACGCCTGCCAAAACAAGGTCTGTATTAGGATTTCCCAACAACCTAGGCTCTGCAGGGCCCATCATTCATAATCTTGGAACTTTAGGGGTGCTTATTAGGGTTTCCGTGTTGGCTGGGCTCCGCAATGCCCAAACCTTCACAAACTCCCATTTTGACCCCCTATTTGTGTGACATAATAGCACTATGACACTTTGAAACTTATCCTACATGTGGTTTGTTGTCATATTTTTCTATGCCTTTGTGCTATGTTGCTCTTGTACATGAAAAGGGCATGGAAATTAGGCTTTACCAAAAAGCTGGGCTTTGCAGAGCCTAGCTTTCATGTACAATGCTTTTTTAGGGTGTATATTAGGGTTCCCCTGTTCTCTGGGCGCTGCAGAGCCCAAACTTTAACATCTTGTAATTTTACACCCCTCAATGACCTGGCTACCATGATGGCAGGATGTACCACCTCCCCAATGTTGCATGTTACATTGTTTCCCTGCACTTCACATTTTCTTTTGCTTTGTCGCTTTCTTGCTTTGTTGCTTTGTCGCTTCTGGTCGGGCAAGGGAGTGATAAGGAGGTGGTGGGTCAAGGAAAGGAGGGTGACAAAACCTCAACCCCCCAACCCCCTGCCCCTGCCCCTGCCCCTGCCCCTGCCCCTGCCCCTGCCCCCGCATAACCACAAAAAGACCCTTTCTCCCCTGTTGTGCTGTGTTGTGTTCTCTGCGGTGCTGTGATGTGATCTGATGTGTTGTGTTGCGCTGTGCTGTGCTCTGTTCTTGGGGGACCCAAATCCCAGCCTACACATGGCCCCTGCCCTGCCGCACCCATTTCCTTTGCTTTCCTTAGGTATAAGGCGCCCGCATGGTGCAGCTGGTCCTCCCCCTCGAGCAGAGGGGGGAGGGCAGACCAACGCTGAGGACGCGGGGAGCCGGGGCCATGATAGTAACCCGGCACGTGGTCCTCCCTCCCCCTGGCTACTGGGGCATTGGGCTCTGGGAACTTACAGCACAGCACAATACAGGAGAGCACAACACAACACAACATAGCACAGCCCACAAACAGACTGGATAACAATCGGCTCATGTATGCAGTGGTCCGGTGGCCACGTTTGTGGACCGCTGCCCAACCATTCGCATTGGGGTGTAAAGTAGCTGAACTATACAGTCTCGGCTCTGCAGAGCCCAGAGAACAAGGAACCCTAAGATTTACCCTAGAATTGCTTCTCAGCGGAACTCTGCAGAGCCCAGCTTCTCAAAAATCCATAACATGCCTGGGATTGCGGTAGGTACAACACGAATAATTTGTAACCTGGGCTTCGCAGAGCCCAGAGATCGAAAATGTGTAATATTGGGGCTTAAAATGACTTACGCAGCTGGTCTGGGCTCTGCAGAGCCCAGACCAGTTGTGTAAGTCATTTTACTCCCCAATATGACACATTTTAGATCTCTGGGCTTTGCAGAGCCCGGGCTGCAAATTGAGCTCGTTGTACATACCGCAATTACAACAATCGGCTGATGTGTAGAGTGGTCCAGTGCCCCCGCTACCTGGCCCTGGGACAACAGGTATCCTCTCGCCCACACTGTACCATAGTAAGCTTAAACATTGTCCCCGAAGAGATTAGCAGTAACAGGAATCAAGGATACAACTCCTACCCACATTACCGGTGGGCGTTGCTAAATGACAGCATTACGTCATCTAGATAGAAATGCCAAAACAAGGTGTGAATCAGGATTTTTCAACAACCTAGGCTCTGCGGAGCCCAGCATCCATAAATTTGATACTTTAGGGGTGCGTATTAGGCTCTCACTGTTGGCTGGGCTCTACAGAGCCTAGACCTTCACAGCTCCCATTTTGACCCCTTATTTATGTGACATAATAGCATTATGACACTTTGAAACTTATTCTACATGTGGTCTGCTAATATATTTTTCAATGCCTTTTTGCTGCGGTACTGTTGTATTGTGTTTTACAATTGTGTCACCGCGGTATTGAGGAAGTATGACCGCCAATAGCCATTGAGGAGTACTATACAACAAGCATTAGATTGTTTGCACACAGGTGTAGTTCAAGGTTGCTGAAGTGATGTTCGTATTGCTGTGTTGCGTCTCACTGTACGGCAGTTTTAGGACACCTTCTTTGCAACATACCCTAATATATTGCAGCTGACATTTATGCATACCGTGCAGTGCTCTTGCATTTACTATCTGGTCATACGTCCTATATGATAAGTACATGTAACACGCCATCTTTTTTTTACAACAGCCATGGTGTGAAGGAAGGGTGCAAAGGAGCGTTTTGAAAATGCTGGGCTCTGCAGAGCCCAGAACCAAGAAACATACTAAAAATGGGGCCAATAATATAGTGTTGTACCAGTACAGGAATGTATGTGGAAACACGTTGTAGCACGGCCTAAACTACCAAATTCCTACTGGCTGGGCTCTACAGAGCCCAGATCACTGGAAAGAACAAAAAGCACGTATAAATCACGACAATGAGGAACATGCAGTAGCAATGTGGCAATGGATACCCCCTGCAACCCTCTGAAGAGCATGCAAATTTGACTAAGACAGTATGCTGGGCTCTGCAGAGCCCAGCAGTACAAAATTTGATTGACTTGCCCCTTCTCCGTTCCCCCTTCAGTGCATAGCCGACGTCCCTCAGACCTCGCTGCTTCTGCTTTTGCTATTCGGCACACCCTCTCATCTGCTGTGTGTGCACGCCGCCTAAAGTTTGTGTACTCGCAGTGTGTGGCACACCAAACTAGCCAACGGCCAGCCAGCCCTCTGTTTTTCCCTGTCCATTTTTCGAGTTCCGCCCGTCACTGATGACATTTTACAGGTCCCATTCCAGGTGCAGCTGTCCTTATGAGCTACTAGGAGCAGTGAGAGAAAACTAAACCTTCCTTGGGCGCCTTGGCGCCGGCTACGGGCGCAACGTCCCTTCTCTGGGGAGACTGGTTGACCTGTCTGGCAGTTTGTGCCTGTGTTGCCCACAGCCTAGCCGGGCCCGAAGATCACGGCTGACTTTTATTTAACTCGAGACAAGCCAGGCGCTCACGCATGCTGAAGCAAGCCGCATCCCTCCACTCGCGGATGGCAGTGGCCTGCCAGGGATGCACCGCACGACACGTGACATGGTTTGCCCCCTGCTCCGGGCGGACCGGGGGCAAGCTGATGCGAAAGTTGAGAAGATCCATGTAGAGTACAAATTTGTCATGGTCTGTGTTGTGTACTCCGCAATGCCTGGAGAGGCCGCGGCGTGCGCAGGGCATATGACGGTGAAAGCGTTGCATGGCTTCATAAAGGCCATGTTGTGTGGTGCGTCGCACCATGGCATTGGCGTGGCGCAAATGCTTCTAGTAGGTCTGCAGCAAGTAACTGATTATGGCCACCACAGCCGGCTCAATCCCCGCCCATCCGGAGGCCAGGGGCTGGAAAAACTGCCTATACATCTGACTCCGATGGTTGGAGGGAAGCCGAACCATGGCAAGCGCTCTCGAGGCACGTTGGCAAGCACTAAAAAGGTTACATTTGTCTACTCTGTGGAGGACGTGGGGGGACAGGTGCCGGCCTACTACCTGCACGTACCCAGGCCCCTCATGTATGGGCATGCGCGACCCACCCATGTACACAGACAAACGAAAATTCACTTGAAAGCCCTCACACGAGGCGATTTCCAACAGCTGTTTAGGGCGGGAAGAGAAAAGATTCGTCTTGAGTCATGCTCGCTACAGATTGTCCGTAAACAGTGGGAGGTGAGGCTCCGAATCAATGCGCCACGTTGTGTCGTCCATATACCCTAGTTGGTTGCAAGGCCCGCCGGGCCCCCCACACGGAGGCACCCAAAGGAGTGCAAGGAAGGCACGCACTTCCGCTACCACACAAAAAACGGCTTTTGACGCAAGGACAAAAGGGAGATCCAAGCCGATTCCCACAACAATGCGTAAGTGCCCCTGGTGGGTGACCTAAGACCCCACCCACCCCTATATGCAGAGAGGTGCCCGGCCATTCTTGGAGGGTCCACAATGGAGATCCAAGTTGGTTCACACAACGGAGATCCAAGCTGGTTCACACAATGGAGATCCAAGGTGGTTCACACAACGGAGATCCAAGCCGGTTTACACAAGGGAGATCAAAGTTGGCTCACACCATGGAGATCCAAGCTGGTTTCCACAACGGAGATCCAAGCTGGTTCCCAAAACACATTACGCAATGGAAATCCAAGCTGGTTCACACAATTGAGATTCAAACCGGTTCCCAAAACACATTACATAATTGAGACCCAAGGTGGTTCACACAACGGAGATCCAAGCCAGTTCCCACAACAATGCGTAAGTGCCCCTGGTGGGTGACCTAAGACCCCACCCACCCCTATATGCAGAGAGGTGCCTGGCCATTGCCTGGAGGGTCCACAATGAAGATCCAAGCTGGTTCACACAACGGAGATCCAAGCTGGTTCACACAATGGAGATTCAAACCGGTTCCCAAAACACTTTACACAATGGAGCTCCAAGGCGGTTCCCACAACGGAGTTTCAAGCTGGTTCACACAATTGAGATGCAAGCCGGTTGACACAACGGAGATCCAAGCTGGTTCACACAATGGAGATCCAAGCTGGTTCACTCAACGGAGATCCAAGCTAGTTCACAAAACCGGAGATCCAAGCCGGTTCACACAATGGAGATCCAAACTGGTTCACACAATGGAGGTCCAGGCTGGTTCACACAACGGAGATCCAAGCTGGTTCACACAATGGAGATCCAAACTGGTTCACACAACGGAGATCCAAGCTGGTTCACACAACACAGATCCAAGATGGTTCCCACAATAGAGATCCAAGCTGGTTCACACGATAGAGATCCAAGTTGGTTCACACCGTGGAGATCCAAACTGGTTCCCACAACGGAGTTCCAAAGTGGTTCCCACAACGGGGATCCGAACCGGTTCCCAAAACACATTACAAAATGGGGATCCAAGCTGGTTCACACAATGGAGATCCAAGCTGGTTCACACCGTGGAGATCCAAGCTGGTTCACACAACGGAGATCCAAGGTGGTTCACGCAACAGAGATCCAAGATGGTTCCCACAATAGAGATCCAAGCTGGTTCACACGATAGAGATCCAAGTTGGTTCACACCATGGAGATCCAAACTGGTTCCCACAACGGAGTTCCAAAGTGGTTCCCACAACGGGGATTCGAACCGGTTCCCCAAACACATTACGAAATGGAGATCCAAGCTGGTTCACACAATGGAGATCCAAGCTGGTTCACACCGTCGAGATCCCAGCTGGTTCACACAACGGAGATCCAAGCTGGTTCACACAACAGAGATCCAAGATGGTTCACACAATAGAGATCCAAGCTGGTTCACACAACAGAGATCCAAGCTGGTTCACACAACAAAGATCCAAACTGGTTCCCACAACGGAGTTCCAAACTGGTTCCCACAACGGGGATCCGAAACGGTTCCCAAAACACATTACACAATGGAGATCCAAGGTGGTTCACACAACGAAGATCCAAGCCGGTTCCCACAACAATGCGTAAGTGCCCCTGGTGGGTGACCTAAGACCCCACCCAACCCTATATGCAGAGAGGTGCCCGGCCATTGTCTGGAGGGTCCACAATGGAGATCCAAGCTGGTTCCCACAATGGAGATCTGAACCGGTTCCCAAAACACATTACACAACAGAGATCCAAGCCGGTTCACACAAGGGAGATCCAAGCCGGTCCAACAATGCCCAAGTGCCCCTGGTGGATGACATAAGACCCCACCCAACCCTATATGCAAAGAGGTGCCCGGTTATTGCCTGGAGGGTCCACAATGGAGATCCAAGCTGGTTCACACAACGGAGATCCAAGCTGGTTCACACAATGGAGATCCGAACCGGTTCCCAAAACACATTACACAATGGAGATCCAAGGTGGTTCACACAACGGAGATCCAAGCCGGTTCCCACAATGCATAAGTGCCCCTTGTGGGTGACCTAAGACCCCACCCAACCCTTTATGCAGAGAGGTGCCCGGCCATTGCGTGGGGGGTCCACAATGGAGATCCAAGCTGGTTCACACAACGGAGATCCAAGCTAGTTCACACAATGGAGATCCGAACCAGTTCCCAAAACACATTACACAATGATATTCCCAGGCGGTTCACACAAGGGAGATCCAAGCCGGTTCCAACAATGCATAAGTGCCCCTGGTGGGTGACCTAAGACCCCACCCACCCCTATATGCAGACAGGTGCCCGGCCATTGCCTGGGGGGTCCACAACGGAGATCCAAGGTGGTTCACACAATGGAGATCCAAGCTGGTTCACACAATGGAGATCTGAACCGGTTCCGAAAGCACATTATACAATGGAGATGCAAGGCGGTTGACACAACGGAGATTCAAGCTGGTTCACACAATGGAGATCTGAACCGGTTCCAAAAGCACATTACACAATGGAGATGCAAGGCGGTTGACACAACGGAGATCCAAGCTAGTCCACACAACGGAGATCCAAGCTGGTTCACACAATGGAGATCCAAGCTGGTTCACACGACAGAGATCCAAGCCGGTTCACACAATGGAGATCCAAGTTGGCCACACCATGGAGATCCAAGCTGGTTCCCACAACGGAGATCCAAACCGGTTCCCAAAAACCATTACACAATGGAGATCCAAGGTGGTTCACACAACGGAGATCCAAACCGGTTCCCACAACAATGCGTAAGAGCCCCTGGTGGGTGACCTAAGACCCCACCCACCCCTATATGCAGGGACGTGCCCGGCCATTGTCTGGAGGGTCCACAATGGAGATCCAAGCTCGTTCACACAATGGAGATCCGAACTGGTTCACACCGTGGAGATCCAAGCTGGTTCCCACAACGGAGTTCCAAATTTGTTCCCAAAACACATTATGCCATGGAGATCTAATCTGGTTCCCACAACGGAGATTTGAACCGGTGCCCAAAACACATTACACAATGGAGATCCAAGGCGGTTCACACAAGGGAGATCCAAGCCGGTTCCCACAACAATGCGTAAGTGCCCCTGGTGGGTGACCTAAGACCCCACCCACCCCTATATGCAGAGAGGTCCCCGGCCATTCTTGGAGGGTCCACAATGGAGATCCAAGTTGGTTCACACAACGGAGATCCAAGCTGGTTCACACAATGGAGATCCAAGGTGGTTCACACAACAGAGATCCAAGCCGGTTGACACAAGGGAGATCAAAGTTGGCTCTCACCATGGAGATCCAAGCTGCTTTCCACAACGGAGATCCAAACTGGTTCCCAAAACACATTACGCAATGGAAATCCAAGCTGGTTCACACAATTGAGATTCAAACCGGTTCCCAAAACACATTACATAATGGAGACCCAAGGTGGTTCACACAACCAAGATCCAAGCCAGTTCCCACAACAATGCGTAAGTGCCCCTGGTGGGTGACCTAAGACCCCACCCACCCCTATATGCAGCGAGGTGCCCGGCCATTGCCTGGAGGGTCCACAATGGAGATCCAAGGTGGTTCACACAACGGAGATCCAAGCTGGTTCACACAATGGAGATTCAAACCGGTTCCCAAAACACTTTACACAATGGAGCTCCAAGCCGGTTCCCACAACGGAGTTTCAAGCTGGTTCACACAATTGAGATGCAAGCCGGTTGACACAACGGAGATCCAAGCTGTTTCACACAATGGAGATCCAAGCTGGTTCACACAACGGAGATCCAAGCTAGTTCACAAAAGGGAGATCCAAGCCGGTTCACACAACGGAGATCCGAGCCGGTTCACACAATGGAGATCCAAGCTGGTTCACACAATGGAGATCCAAACTGGTTCACACAACGGAGATCCAAGCTGGTTCACACAACACACATCCAAGATGGTTCCCACAATAGAGATCCAAGCTGGTTCACACGATAGAGATCCAAGTTGGTTCACACCATGGAGATCCAAACTGGTTCCCACAACGGAGTTCCAAAGTGGTTCCCACAACGGGGATCCGAACCGGTTCCCCAAACACATTACAAAATGGAGATCCAGGCTGGTTCACACAATGGAGATCCAAGCTGGTTCACACCGTGGAGATCCAAGTTGGTTCACACAATGGAGATTCAAACCGGTTCCCAAAAAACTTTACACAATGGAGCTCCAAGCTGGTTCCCACAACGGAGATCCAAACCTGTTCCCAAAACACATTACAAAATGGAGATCTAATCTGGTTCCCACAACGGAGATTTGAACCGGTGCCCAAAACACATTACACAATGGAGATCCAAGGCGGTTCACACAAGGGGGGTCCAAGCCGGTTCCCACAACAATGGGTAAGTGCCCCTGGTGGGTGACCTAAGACCCCACCAACCCCTATATGCAGAGAGGTGCCCGGCCATTGCCTGGAGGGTCCACAATGGAGATCCAAGTTGGTTCACACAACGGAGATCCAAGCTGGTTCACACAACGGATATTCAAACCGGTTCCCAAAACACTTTACACAATGCAGTTCCAAGCTGGTTCCCACAACGGAGATCCAAACCTGTTCCCAAAACACATTACGCCATGGAGATCTAATCTGGTTCCCACAACGGAGATTTGAACCGGTGCCCAAAACACATTACACAATGGAGATCCAAGGCGGTTCACACAAGGGAGATCCAAGGCGGTTCCCACAACAATGCGTAAGTGCCCCTGGTGGGCGACCTAAGACCCCACCCACCCCTATATGCAGAGAGGTGCCCGGCCATTGCCTGGAGGGTCCACAATGGAGATCCAAGCTCGTTCACACAACGGAGATCCAAGCTGGTTCACACAACGGAGATTCAAACCGGTTCCCAAAACACTTTACACAATGGAGCTCCAAGCTGGTTCCCACAACGGATATCCGAACCTGTTCCCAAAACACATTACGCCATGGAGATCTAATCTGGTTCCCACAACGGGGATCCCAACCGGTGCCCAAGACACATTACACAATGGAGATCCAAGGGGGTTCACACAAGGGAGATCCAAGCCGGTTCCCACAACAATGCGTAAGTGCCCCTGGTGGGTGACCTAAGACCCCACCCAACCCTATATGCAGAGAGGTGCCCGGCCATTCTTGGAGGGTCCACAATGGAGATCCGAGTTGGTTCACACAACGGAGATCCAAGCCGGTTCACACAAGGGAGATCAAAGCCGGCTCTCACCATGGAGATCCAAGCTGGTTTCCACAACGGAGATCCAAACTGGTTCCCAAAACACATTACGCAATGGAAATCCAAGCTCGTTCACACAATTGATATTCAAACCGGTTCCCAAAACACATTACATAATGGAGACCCAAGGTGGTTCACACAACGGAGATCCAAGCCAGTTCCCACAACAATGGGCAAGTGCCCCTGGTGGGTGACCTAAGACCCCACCCACCCCTATATGCAGAGAGGTGCCTGGCCATTGCCTGGAGGGTCCACAATGGAGATCCAAGCTGGTTCACACAACGGAGATCCAAGGTGGTTCACACAATGGAGATTCAAACCGGTTCCCAAAACACTTTACACAATGGAGCTCCAAGCCGGTTCACACAATTGAGATGCAAGCCGGTTGACACAACGGAGATCCAAACTGGTTCACACAACGGAGATCCAAGCTGGTTCACACTATGGAGATCCAAGCTGGTTCACACCGTGGAGATCCAAGCTGGTTCACACAACAGAGATCCAAGATGGTTCCCACAATAGAGATCCAAGCTGGTTCACACAATAGAGACCCAAGTTGGTTCACACAACGGAGTTCCAAAGTGGTTCCCACAACGGGGATCCGAACCGGTTCCCAAAACACATTACAAAATGGAGATCCAAGCTGGTTCACACAATGGAGATCCAAGCTGGTTCACACCGTGGAGATCCAAGTTGGTTCACACAACGGAGATCCAAGCTGGTTCACACAATGGAGATCCCAGCTGGTTCACACAACAGAGATCCAAGATGGTTCTCACAATACAGATCCAAGCTGGTTCACACAACAGAGATTCAAGCTGGTTCACACAACAAAAATGCAAACTGGTTCCCACAACGGAGTTCCAAACTGGTTCCCACAACGGGGACCCGAAACCGTTCCCAAAACGCATCACACAATGGAGATCCAAGGTGGTTCACACAACGAAGATCCAAGCCGGTTCCCACAACAATGCGTAAGTGCCCCTGGTGGGTGACCTAAGACCCCAGCCAACCCTATATGCAGAGAGGTATTCGGCCATTGTCTGGAGGGTCCACAATGGAGATCCAAGCTGGTTCACACAACGGAGATCCAAGCTGGTTCACACAATGGAGATCTGAACCGGTTCCCCAAACACATTACACAATGGAGATCCAAGGCGGTTCACACAAGGGAGATCCAAGCCGGTTCCAACAATGCCCAAGTGCCCCTGGTGGGTGACATAAGACCCCACCGACCCCTATATGCAGAGAGGTGCCCGGCCATTGCCTGGAGGGTCCACAATGGACATCCAAGCTGGTTCACACAACGGAGATCCAAGCTGGTTCACACAATGGAGATTTAAACCGGTTCCGAAAACACATTACACAATGGAGATGCAAGGCGGTTGACACAACGGAGATCCAAGCTACTTCACACAACGGAGATCCATGGTGGTTGACACAACGGAGAACCAAGCTAGTTCACAAAACGGAGATCCAAGCTGGTTCACACAACGGAGATCCAAGCTGGTTCACACCATGGAGATCCAACCTGGTTCCCTCAACGGAGTTCCAAACTGGTTCCCACAACGGAGATCCGAACCGGTTCCCAAAACCCATTACACAATGGAGATCCAAGGTGGTTCACACAACGGAGATCCAAACCGGTTCCCACAACAATGCGTAAGAGCTCCTGGTGGGTGACCTAAGACCCCACCCACCCCTATATGCAGAGAGGTGCCCGGCCATTGTCTGGAGGGTCCACAATGGAGATCCAAGCCGGTTCACACAATGGAGATCCAAGCTGGTTCACAGCGTGGACATCCAAGCTGGTTCCCACAACGGAGTTCCAAATTTGTTCCCAAAACACATTACGCCATGGAGATCTAATCTGGTTCCCACAACGGAGATTTGAACCGGTGCCCAAAACACATTACACAATGGAGATCCAAGGCTGTTCACACAAGGGAGATCCAAGGCGGTTCCCACAACAATGCGTAAGTGCCCTTGGTGGGTGACCTAAGACCCCACCCACCCCTATATGCAAAGAGGTCCCCGGCCATTCTTGGAGGGTCCACAATGGAGATCCAAGTTGGTTCACACAACGGAGATCCAAGCTGATTCACACAATGGAGATCCAAGGTGGTTCACACAACGGATATCCAAGCCGGTTCACACAAGGGAGATCAAAGCCGGCTCACACCATGGAGATCCAAGCTGGTTTCCACAACGGAGATCCAAACTGGTTCCCAAAACACATTACGCAATGGAAATCCAAGCTGGTTCACACAATTGAGATTCAAACCGGTTCCCAAAACACATTACATAATGGAGACCCAAGGTGGTTCACACAACGGAGATCCAAGCCAGTTCCCACAACAATGCGTAAGTGCCCCTGGTGGGTGACCTAAGACCCCACCCACCCCTATATGCAGAGAGGTGCCCGGCCATTGTCTGGAGGGTCCACAATGGAGATCCAAGCTGGTTCACACAACGGAGATCCAAGGTGGTTCACACAACGGAGATTCAAACCGGTTCCCAAAACACTTTACACAATGGAGCTCCAAGGCGGTTCCCACAACGGAGATCCAAACTTGTTCCCAAAACACATTACGCCATGGAGATCTAATCTGGTTCCCACAACAGAGATTTGAACCGGTGCCCAAAACACATTACACAATGGAGATCCAAGGCGGTTCACACAAGGGAGATCCAAGCCGGTTCCCACAACAATGCGTAAGTGCCCCCGGTGGGTGACCTAAGACCCCACCCACCCCTATATGCAGAGAGGTGCCCGGCCATTCTTGGAGGGTCCACAATGGAGATCCAAGTTGGTTCACACAACGGAGATCCAAGCTGGTTCACACAATGGAGATCCAAGGTGGTTCACACAACGGAGATCCAAGCCGGTTCACACAAGGGAGATCAAAGCCGGCTCTCACCATGGAGATCCAAGCTGGTTTCCACAACGGAGATCCAAACTGGTTCCCAAAACACATTACGCAATGGAAATCCAAGCTCGTTCACACAATTGAGATTCAAACCGGTTCCCAAAACACATTACATAATGGAGACCCAAGGTGGTTCACACAACGGAGATCCAAGCCAGTTCCCACAACAATGCGTAAGTGCCCCTGGTGGGTGACCTAAGACCCCACCCACCCCTATATGCAGAGAGGTGCCCGGCCATTGCCTGGAGGGTCCACAATGGAGATCCAAGCTGGTTCACACAACGGAGATCCAAGCTGGTTCACACAATGGAGATTCAAACCGGTTCCCAAAACACTTTACACAATGGAGCTCCAAGCCGGTTCACACAACGGAGATCCAAGCTGGTTCACACAATTGAGATGCAAGCCGGTTGACACAACGGAGATCCAAGCTGGTTCACACAATGGAGATCCAAGCTGGTTCACACAACGGAGATCCAAGCTAGTTCACAAAACGGAGATCCGAGCCGGTTCACACAATGGAGATCCAAACTGGTTCACACAATGGAGATCCAGGCTGGTTCACACAACGGAGATCCAAGCTGGTTCACACAATGGAGATCCAAGATGGTTCCCACAATAGAGATCCAAGCTGGTTCACACAACAGAGATCCAAGTTGGTTCACACCATGGAGATCCAAACTGGTTCCCGCAACGGAGTTGCAAAGTGGTTCCCACAACGGGGATCCGAACCGGTTCCCAAAACACATTTCAAAATGGAGATCCAATCTGGTTCACACAATGGAGATCCAAGCTGGTTCACACCGTGGAGATCCAAGTTGGTTCACACAACGGAGATCCAAGCTGGTTCACACAACGGAGATCCAAGCTGGTTCACACAATGGAGATCCCAGCTGGTTCACACAATAGAGATCCCAGCTGGTTCACACAACAGAGATACAAGGTGGTTCACACAACAAAGATCCAAACTGGTTCCCACAATGGAGTTCCAAACTGGTTCCCCCTACGGGGATCCGAAACCGCTCCCAAAACACATTACACAATGGAGATCCAAGGTGGTTCACACAACGAAGATCCAAGCCGGTTCCCACAACAATGCGTAAGTGCCCCTGGTGGGTGACCCAAGACCCCACCCAACCCTATATGCAGAGAGGTGCCCGGCCATTGTCTGGAGGGTCCACAATGGAGATCCAAACCTAGTTCACACAACGGAGATCCAAGCTGGTTCACACCGTGGAGATCCAAGCTGGTTCACACCGTGGAGATCCAAGCTGGTTCACACAACAGAGATCCAAGCTGGTTCACACCATGGAGATCCAAGGTGGTTTCCACAACGGAGGTCCAAACTGGTTCCCAAAACACATTACGCAATGGAGATCCAAGGTGGTTCCCACAATGGAGATATGAACCGGTTCCCAAAACACATTACACAATGGAGATCCAAGGGGGTTCACACAACGGAGATCCAAGCGGGTTCCCACAACAATGCGTAAGTGCCCCTGGTGGGTGACCTAAGACCCCACCCAACCCTATATGCAGAGATATGCCCGGCCATTGTCTGGAGGGTCCACAATGGAGATCCAAGGTGGTTCACACAACGGAGATCCAAGCTGGTTCACACAATGGAGATCCAAGCTGGTTCACACAATGGAGATCCAAGGTGGTTCCCAAAACGGAGGTCCAAACTGGTTCCCAAAACACATCGCGCAATGGAGATCCAAGCTGATTCCCACAACGGAGATCTCCACCGGTTCCCAAAACACATTACAAAATGGAGATCCAAGGTGGTTCACACAATGGAGATCCAAGCCGGTTCCAACAATGCGTAAGTGCCCCTGGTGGGTGACCTAAGACCCCACCGACCCCTATATGCAGAGAGGTGCCCGGCCATTGCTTGGAGGGTCCACAATGGAGATCCAAGCTGGTTCACACAATGGAGATCCAAGCTGGTTCCCACAACGGGGATCCGAACCGGTTCCCAAAACACATTACACAATGGAGATCCAAGGCGGTTCACACAACGGAAATCCAAGCCGGTTCCCACAACAATGCGTAAGTGCCCCTTGGTGGGTGACCTAAGACCCCACCCACCCCTATATGCAGAGAGGTGCCCGGCCATTGTCTGGAGGGTCCACAATGGAGATCCAAGCTGGTTCACACAACGGAGATCCAAGCTGGTTCACACAATGGAGATTCAAACCGGTTCCGAAAACACATTACAAAATGGAGATGCAAGCCGGTTCACACAACGGAGATCCAAGCTGGTTCCCACAACGGAGATCCAAACTGGTTCCCAAAACACATTACGCAATGGACATCCAAGCTGGTTCCCACAACGGGGATCCCAACCGGTTCCCAAAACACATTACAGAATGGAGATCCAAGGTGGTTGACACAACGGAGATCCAAGCCGGTTCCAACAATGCGCAAGTGCCCCTGGTGGGTGACCTAAGACCCCACCCAACCCTATATTCCAGAGAGGTGCCCGGCCATTGCCTGGAGGGTCCACAATGGACATCCAAGATGTTTCACACAACGGAGATCCAAGCTGGTTCACACAATGGAGATTCAAACCGGTTCCCAAAACACATTACACAATGGAGATCCAAGGCGGTTCACACAAGGGAGATCCAAGCTGGTTCCCACAATGCGTAAATGCCCCCGGTAGGTGACCTAAGACTCCACCCACCCCAATATGCAGAGAGGTGCCCGGCCATTGGTACAAGAGGATGGCAAACAGGCCACAACAGAGTAGTGGCAATGGAGATGCAAGCCGGTTCACACGACATAAATGCTTTACATACCTTGGATGGTCATTTTAGACCCAGGGGAAAAAACCGCATAAGTAGGTTGTGTACCCATCCCTTGGGAGCCCCCTCTCCCGGACCTAATACCCAAAATGGGGAGAAAAACACGTAAACACGGCCTAAAACATGCCTTACATACCTTGGATGGTTATCTTAGGTGGTCACAATATCAAAAAAACAAGTTTCGAAATCTTCGCTTTTTGACCTGTCCGGGGTGAAAAGCTGCACTAGCAGGTTGTGTACCGGCCCATTCACCAGGCCATTATTGGTGGAAACAGCCATTTCGCGTCTTTGGCACGGGTTGTGAACGGCCCTAAGTAAGGCTAGAGACGGCAAAAAACGTCCTTCCGTATCCTAGTAGGCATATACTGTCACAACATCCCCACTCACACCCCTCAAAGTGGGTACCACAGGGTTTCTGAGGTCGCCAAAACCGCCAACATGGCAATAATGGCTGAAAAGTGCATAAACTGCAGAAGCGCTCGTGCCACTTGGCCCCATACAAACCCCATTGAGTCGGGATCCGGAAACACTTTTTCGGCTCAAAATCGAAAAAAACCAAAAGATTCGTGATTTTCGACCCAAAAAAAGGGGGGGTCGATTTTGGACACCCCCTCCCCCCCACCCCCTCCTTCAAAACCTCCAAAAAGTGGGTTTCAAGTGGGGGGGGGTCTGGGGGGGTCCCGGACCAAAAACTCATTGGGGGATGCGTGTATTGGACAAAATAATGATTTTACAAGGGGTTAAACCAACAATTCAACCCCTTGGGGTAGGGTACGCGAATAGCCCAAAAAAGGACAAAATCGGGGGGTATGTGGCGTTTTCCCCCATATACGCCTGCTTGGCTTTGATCTAACAACCTCTGCGAGGTGATTCTATTGCCTTCGGCAAGTCCACCTCGCAGAGAATCTACCCCACATGTACCACCGGTGCCCAGCATAGAACATTGAAAG
Organism: Eutreptiella sp. 'Long Island Sound 2002'; assembly: GCA_964036045.1. Classification (NCBI taxonomy): domain Eukaryota; phylum Euglenozoa; class Euglenophyceae; order Eutreptiales; family Eutreptiaceae; genus Eutreptiella; species Eutreptiella sp. 'Long Island Sound 2002'. The sequence goes on along the minus strand of OZ038383.1, from coordinate 65,868,745 downwards.
AGAGACCAATATTGTCCGGTTACCGGTGGCAATTTTAGGAAATGTGTACCGACGTGCATGCGATATGCTTCGGTCCGTCGCTTGGAAGTTTTCGAAAACCCTTGGAAAGATGCTCGGAAGTTTTGGCAGCCAGATCGGCCCCCCAAAACGCAACCGATATCGGTAGGAATGTTCCATGGGCTTCCCAGCCGACCGTGCCGGGGGAGCTCGGAAGAAATTTTTCAGCCCGAACCCAGTAGAATTTTGGTTGGATGCTTGGTGGAAAGATGCTCGGAAGTTTTGGCAGCCAGATCGGGTCCCAAAACGTAACCAATATTGGTAGGAATGTTCCATGGGCTTCCCAGCCGACCGTGCCGGGGGAGCTCGGAAGAAATTTTTCAGCCCGAACCCAGTGGAATTTTGGTTGGATGCTTGGTGCCTACCTTGCCTGCAAGATGCCATGGAGAACAGCACGTTGAAGCTAATGTTTGTCTACCCTTTGTCTGCTTTGCATACAAAACTGCATGGAGAACACTGTGCTCAAGCTTATGATTGCTTCTCCTTTGTGCTCCTTTGTGAATTTGGACTTTTGCTTTTGACATGTGCAACGCCAGTTTGATCCTTGGTGGCTGCTTTGCCTACAAACTTGCATCGAGAACACTGTACTCAAGCTTCTGAATGTTTGCCCTTTGTGCCTTGTGATGCTTTGTGCCTGCTTTTGTGGTTTTCTTTTTGCATGTGTGTCGCTTTCTCACCTAGGCCCCTTTGAGTAGACTCACTAATGCATTCCCTTTTTGTGCTCAGAACACTTTTTGTCACCTGCAACAGACATGTCTGGTAGTCAAGGCAGTGCCGCTAGTGCCTCGTCTTCGTCCGCTCAGCCCCCCCAGCCCGTTCAGCAGCTCCCGGAACAAGATTTGGAGCTTGAGGGCGAGCTCATTGACGCGGACACAGCCAATACCGAAGTTCCCGAACCGGGTGATACACAATCGCGCCTCCAACACGCCCTAGCAGCATTGTGCCTGCGGCATAAGCCGTCAGAGACCATTGAACCCAGAATGCTAAGGGTTTTTTTGGACAGGGTCTTTCCATACATGGTTTCCTTGAAACCAACCAAAACAGTGGCGCAGAGGGAGGGGGCGGATAGTCGAGCACACTTTGGACCCTTGGATCTCGAAACTGGTTGGAGCAATCCTGGCAAAAAAAGGTTCTGGTGACAGGTATTGGTTGGGGCTTTCCATACATGGTTCCTTTGAAACCAACCAAAACAGTGGCCCACTGCAATCTTCTGTTTTCCAGGCACCATGTTTCACCATGAATTTGTTGTGAACAACCATGCTATATGGGTGAAGGGGGAGATCTCCAAGCTGGAGGCATTTGCCAGCATATGCCCTATTCCAGCTGATCAATTCATGGTGTCAGCCTTTGCCATGAACTTCCCCACGGCCACCCCCTTGCAGGCCAAGGACCTAGACCAGCTACAGCGCCCCCCAAGTGGCACCTTCACAGTTGTGCGTAGGTCCCTTGGCCCTTTGCCTACCACACAGGCCACATCAGTCACCCAAGCACCAGAGTGCCAGGCCGCTGCACTTCGCCTTCGCCATGAGCATGTGGTGCCAGCAGCTGTCTTGCGCACCTTAGACCATCTCCAACCAGGGGTTGGTTGGTCAATGGTTGCTTTAAGGCAACAGGAGGACCTGCATCTTCTTGCAGTGGACTACTCCCTGGACAACAGGAAGTTGTTACCACAGCTGTGCCACCTACTTCTACAGAAGTGTGGCTCATTGGCTGCCCAAGGCCGGCAGAAACCCCCACCACCCCATGCCACCCTGACCTTAGGCCTCTACGCCGACGGTTACCAGCCCCGGGGCCGTCCAAATATTAACACAAAAATCAGTATAATTGATTTCCAGGGACACTGGTTCCCAATGTCTGGCAATGTGCCTAGGTGCACAGACATGTTGACCTGGCAAGAGCTTCCCAAGGTCAGTGATTGCCAGTGGCTACCCAAACGTGCAGAGGCCTTACAAGCCCTGCCTTCTTGTAAATTTAAGCAACGTATGAAGTATGCTGGTGCAGTGTACAACACCACCCTGCAGATAAGGCTCGGGGCAATCACTGCCGATCACCACCATTTGTGGTCTGAGTGCTGGCAAAAGGGCTGTGTGGCGTGTCCCTGGGTGAATAAGGATGGGGCGGGAGAACTCTTTTTGCACAAAGGGGGATGTCTCAATGGTGTGCGTGGGTCCCATAAGTTTCAGGGGGTTTCTAACCTGGAAGAGGTATATATTGTGCAACCTGTATTGCACAACACCAAAGGAGCAGCCTCCAGGATCCTGGGTGTCATAGGTCGAACACTACCAGCGCCCTACAACCATGAGCTACTCCAGGTCATAGCACATGTGGCAAGGAGGTATGATCCTGGATCTTTGCCACCTGATAGCAGGCAGCACATGCGTCACGTACGAGGTAGATTTCAGGCAGGCATTAGCCTCACAGGTCGCGAGGCCCGCACAGTCATGGGCAGACTAGCAGGGGGTATGGTGCTCCCCCTGCCTTTCCATTCCTTGGTGGTGGCATTTTGCCACATGGTGCATCTATGCTATGGTTGTAATAACCTGGCAACTGTCACATGGCAAGCTATGGGGATGTTGTACACATATATTGTGCACATCATCCCCGAGTTTGCTGAAGAAGGTTGCACTGCAACCTTATATATGCATGGGTGGTCCCACACATGGTTTAATCCACGGACACCCATGCTGTATTCCGATGAGGCCGGCGAGCGGGATCTGAGGGTGGCCAAGAGATATGCCCCCGTCACTAGTACCAGGCAAGATGCCAGTATTAGTGAAAGTTTGAAGCATGAGCTGTATCAGAAGTTCGTGCAGAAAAAAAAGAAGATCCCCTGTGCCAAAATTTGGGCGCCCGTGCAACGAAACGTTGTTCTTGAGGCGTGCATGGTTGCTGCCAATGCCGTGTGGCATGTGGTCTTCCAACGCCTCTTAGAGCATTTGCTGGATTTCCAGGAGGGAGGTGGTTGCTCCCTATATATGCACCCAGACACCCGTTCGGTGAAATGCGCCTTTCCAGGTGCAAATCCCGAGAGTGATGTGTTATGTTTGTGTGGGACCTGTGGCTCAAAGCGTGGTGCCCGTCAATGGGTACCACTGGACAGGGAAGCCGTCTGCAAGTGGCCCAAACTGGGTTTGAAGAGCCGTGCCACATTTAAGTCCTGTGCTGCACGCCGTAAGGCGCTGAAGGACAAGGGAAAGGGTAAGGGACGTGTGGGGCCCATCCCTCAAAGCCGAGTTTCTAACCCTGCGACAGTTGATATTGTACCCCCTTCGGAGGGCGAGGACAGTGCTGCTTCATTTCAAGGTCCTACGGGTTTGAACGAGCAGCAGCGTGTTCAACCCATGAGGCGTACGAAGTTGGCGCGTGTACCCATTGTTGATAGCGACATTGAGCAGCAACTTGTGTGCCCTCGTGGCAGTGGCAGTAGCAGCAGTAACAGTAGCAACAGCAGCAGCAGCAGCAGCAGCAGCAGTAGCAGCAGCAGCAGTGATAGTGGGAGCAGTAGCAGTCCCGAGGATAATGATTCGGACGATGATGCTGTGCACCTATCTGGTGCCTCCACAGTAAGTGCCTCAGATTCTTCCTCATCATCCAGTGACAACCCTGAACCCCAACCTCAACCCAAGAAGTATCGCCGTGTGGTGGTGGATGTGGATGCCATGTCAAGCGATGGCTGTCCTGTGCAGATGCTCAGCGAACGAGATTACAGCATTCACAGTTCAAGCTGAAATGAACAGGCAAGGCACTGAGCATTCACATTTCAAGCGTAAGTGAACGGTCATGCTTGTCTTTTTGTGTGTTTCTTTGCTGAGGTGTGGGATTTGGGAACCAAGAACGGTGTAGGTCATTGTACAAAAAACCGATGGAAAAACGCTTGGAAGTTTTTTAAATCCCTCGGAAAGATGCTCGGAAGTTTTGGCAGCCAAATCGGGTCCCAAAACGCAACCGATATCGGTAGGAATGTTCCATGGGCTCCCCAGCCGACCGTGCCGGGGGAGCTCGGAAGAAATTTTGGCTGGGACTTCCGAGATCAACCCTGCAATATGAGTCCCATTTGCTGAGCATGAATGCTGAGCATCCCCAAATATCCTGAGCAATATGCTCAGCATTTTCCTACCATTTTTTACCTTCTATGCTGTGCGTCCCAGCACCATGTGCCAAGCAACACACACCCAAAATAGGCTAAAAACTACATAAATACGGGCTAAAACATGCTTTATATATCTTGGATGGTCATTTTAGGTGATCACGGTATCCGAAAAATAAGTTTCGAAAACTTCGGTTTTGGAGCTGCCCAGGGTGAAAAACTGCATAAGCAGGTTGTGTACCAATCCCTTGGGAGGACCCCCCCCCCCCCACCCCGGACCTAATACCCAAATGGGGTGAAAAACACGTAAATACGGCGTAAAACATGCTTTACATAGCTTGGATGGTCATTTTGAGTGGTGACAATATCAAAAAAACAAGTTTCGAAAACTTCGATTTTTGACCTGTCCGGGGTGAAAAGCTGCATAAGCAGGTTGTGTACCGGCCCATTCACCAGGCCATTATTGGTGGAAACAGCCATTTCGCGTCTTTGGCACGGGTTGTGAACGGCCCTAAGCAAGGCTAGAGACTGCAAAAAACGTCCTTCCGTATCCTAGTAGGCATATACTGTCACAACATCCCCACTCACACCCCTCAAAGTGGGTACCACAGGGTTTCTGAGGTCGCCAAAACCGCCAACATAGCAAAAATGGCTGAAAAGTGCATAAACTGCAGAAGCGCTCGTGCCACTTGGCCCCATACAAACCCTATGGAGTCGGGACCCGGAAACACTTTTTCGGCTCAAAATCGAAAAAAACCAAAAGATTCGTGATTTTCGACCCAAAAAAAGGGGGGTCATTTTTTGACACACCCCCCCCCCCCTCCCTCAAAACCTCAAAAAAGTGGGTTTCAAGTGGGGGGGTCTGGGGGGGTCCGGACCAAAAACTCATTGGGGGATGCGTTTATTGGACAAAATAATGATTTTACAAGGGGTTAAACTAACAATTCAACCCCTTGGGGTAGGGTAGGTGAATAGGCCCAAAAAGGCCAAAATGGGGGGGTATGTGGCGTTTTCCCCTATATATGCCTGCTTGGCTTTGATCTAACAACCTCTACGAGGTGATTTTCTTTGGCTTATCCACTTGATAGGTGTTCACTTCGCAATCATAGTTTTCTTCTTTGCCCCCGGAAGATGCCATTGCACAGCGTGCAGCGCATCTTGAATGGGCAAAATAATTTGGCGAATGGGATTGCTGTGGTTCGGTGTATGTTGTAATTCGTGTAATTTTTTGTTGTGGTAAATGCGTGTAACAAAAAAATCGTCTAGTCGTGTCATTTTTTTTGCGTAAGTCGTGTAGGCCCGTCACACAGATTTACCGCAAAAAGAATTTACACGATGTGCCGATTTTCTTGTTACACACATTTACCGCAAAAAAAATTTACACGACTTACGGCAAAAAAAAATTACAGAATGTGACAATTTTATTGTTACACGCATTTGCCGGTAAAAAAAAATACAAGACTTACCGCAAAACAAATTACACGATGTGACGATGTTTTCCCACACGCGTTTACCACAAAAATAAAAACATTACCGGACCTTACCGCAAAGAAAGAATTACCAATTTTACTGAAAACGTATGCCTTTAGGCAATGTGCCCACCTGTGGGCCACCTCTCAAGCGGTGGGGACCCTTCAGGCGGTAGGGGTTATGTAGCCACCTTGCCCACTTGTGGGCCACCTCTGATTCTGCTCCCCGCTCTGAAGCGGTGGGGACCCTTCAGGCGGCAGGGGTTATGTAGCCACCTTGCCCCCTTGTGGGCCACCTCTGATTCTGCCCCTCGCTATGAAGCGGTGCGGACCCCGCAGGCGGTAGGGGTTATGTAGCCACCTTGCCCACTTGTGGGCCACTTCTCATTGTGCCCCTTGCTCTGAAGCGGTGGGGACCTCCCAAGCGGCAGGGGTTATGTAGCCACCTTGCCCACTTGTGGGCCACCTCTGATTCTGCTGCTCGCTCTGAAGCGGTGGGGAGCCAGCAGGCTGCAGGGGTTATGTAGCCACCTTGCCCACTTGTGGGCCACCTCTGATTCTGCCCCTTGCTCTGAAGCGGTGGGGACCCCTTAGGCGGCAGGGGTTATGTAGCCACCTTGCCCACTTGTGGGCCACCTCTGATGCTGCCCCTGGCTGAAGAGGTGCGGACCCAGCAGGCTGCAGGGGTTATGTAGCCACCTTGCCTACTTGTGGGCCACCTCCGATCTTGCCCCTGCTTTGAACCGGTGGGGACCCCCCAGGCGGCACGGGTTGTGTAGCCACTTTGCCCACTTGTGGGCCACTTTTGATTCCGCCCCTTGCTGTGAAGCGGTGGGCACCTCCCAGGCGGCAAGGGTTATGTAGCCAACTTGCCCACTTGTGGGCCACCTGTGATTCTGCACCCCGCTCTGAAGCAGTGGGGACCCCCCACACGGTAGGGGTTATGCAGCCACCTTGCCCACTTGTGGGCCACCTCTGATTTTGTCCCTCGCTCTCAAGCGGTGGCCCCCCCCAGGCGGCAAGGGTTTGTAGGCACCTTGCCCACTTGTGGGCCACCTCTGATCCTGCCCCTTGCTCTGAAGCGGTGGGGACCCTTCAGGCGGTAGGGGTTATGTAGCCACCTTGCCCACTTGTGGGCCACCTCTGATTCTGCTCCCCGCTCTGAAGCGGTGGGGACCCTTCAGGCGGCAAGGGTTATGTAGCCACCTTGCCCCCTTGTGGGCCACCTCTGATTCTGCCCCTCGCTATGAAGCGGTGCGGACCCCGCAGGCGGTAGGGGTTATGTAGCCACCTTGCCCACTTGTGGGCTACTTCTCATTGTGCCCCCCGCTGTGAAGCGGTGGGGACCTCCCAAGCGGCAGGGGTTATGTAGCCGCCTTGCCCACTTGTGGGCCACCTCTGATTCTGCCCCTTGCTCTTAAGCTGTGGCGACCCCCTAGGCGGCAAGGGTTTTGTAGCCACCTTGCCCACTTGTGGGCCACCTCTGATTCTGCCCCTCGCTCTGAAGCGGTGGGGACCCAGCAGGCGGCAGGGGTTATGTAGCCACCTTGCCCACTTGTGGGCCACCTCTGATTGTGCCCCTTGCTTTGAAGCGGTGGGGGCGGCAAGGGTTTTGTAGCCACCTTGCCCACTTATGGGCCACCTGTGATTCTGCCCCCCTCTCTGAAGCGGTGGGGACCCTTCAGGCGGCAGGGGTCCTGTAGCCACCTTGCCCACTTGTGGGCCACCTCTGATTCTGCACCCCGCTCTGAAGCGGTGCGGACCCCGCAGGCGGTAGGGGTTATGTAGCCACCTTGCCCAGTTGTGGGCCACCTCTGATTTAGCCCCTGGCTCCGAAGCGGTGGGGCCCTCCCAGGCGGCAGGGGTTATGTAGCCACCTTGCCCACTTGTGGGCCACCTCTGATTCTGCCCCCCACTGTGAAGCGGTCCGGACCCCCCAGGCGGCAGGGTTATGTACCCACCTTGCCCACTTGTGGGCCACCTGTGATTCTGCCCCTTGCTCTGAAGCGGTGGGGACCCCTTAGGCGGCAGGGGTTATGTAGCCACCTTGTCCACTTGTGGGCCACCTCTAATTCTGCCCCCCGCTGTGAAGCGGTGGGGACCCTTCAGGCGGCAGGGGTTATGTAGCCACCTTGCCCACTTGCGGGCCACCTCTGATTTTGCCCCTTGCTCTGAAGCGGTGGGGACCTCCCAAGCGGCAGGGGTTATGTAGCCACCTTGCCCACTTGTGGGCCACCTCTGATTCTGCCCCCCACTGTGAAGCCACTTCCAGTTTCCCCCCCCCCTTGTTCGATCCGTCCGATCCGCTTCTATTTTCTTCGTCTTTTGGTGCACGTATCGTGGGGCGTGCATAACCCAAGGACCGTTCCTTTTGTTTTGTGTTGTACGTATGTAGGTCATGTTTCCATCATGAATTCCCCTCATGTAAGTGCACTTTCCGATCCGTTTTTATTTTTTCCGTCTTTTGGTGCACATACCGTGGGGCTTGGATAACCCAAAGGACCGTTGCTTTTGTTTTGTGTTGTATGTATGTAGTTCGGTTTGTGTGTGCCTTGTATTGTCGTGTCCGGTGGGAGCTTTTCACTATTTGGGTTTGGGAACCCCTGAGCTCCACTCATTTGATCCGTTTCTTGTCGGCCTTGAAGAAGTCTTCGCGAACCACCAAGCACCGCGCCTTGGGATTCCAAACGGACGGTTGGTCTTGTGGTTTTCAAAGCTTGAACAACGCGAACCTAGTGGTGGAGCACCGGGGTACTTTTTCCGATGTGCCCCTCGTCCCAATGGGTGCCGGTTTTGTGGACTATGTGCTCAGCATTGTTAATGCGGATCGTGCTGTGCGGGTCGTTCAAGCACCCGGTGATGATGTGGAGGGCGTGACCGAGCTTTTTGGCCCCCCTGAGCCCCCCCCCCCCCAGCACCCAAGTTGAAGGTGCACTTTCGGCTAAGGAGGACAGTGTTCAGGCCACCCCCACCCCACTCGAAGGCAAGGAGGCCTCCGCCGAGCAGAGTGTGGAAAGCCCGGAGGCCAGGCCGCAACCTTCCATGGCCACTCCCACAGAGGAGGAGTACACCCGTCCCAAGGTCCTCATCCGTGGAGAGTGGCGCAAGGTGCCGGATGGCTACCAAGCAGATGCATCTGGCCAGCTGGAGCGTGGCCAGCTTTTCATCGATGACCTGTCCAAGCAGCTAGTGGCAGAGTTGCGCGCCGTTTGTCAGCTTAACCCCAATCCTGGTGCAAAGCCCAAGTCCAATGACACAAAAACGGACTTGATCTACAAGCGTGCATTCTGCAACTACTTGTAGCGGGTGCATGTTTTGTGGGCTATTTTCCAAAGGTGGAGCATATAAGATAGCTATTATATTGGCCCCATGCCAGTGCCTTGGTGGCCTATAATGGTGGCACTAGCGTTGGCCATGGCCCTGTCAGGATTCTTTTTCTTGAGCCTGATTTTGTTCCCAGTGCAGGCCCAATGGATGTTGGCCATGCCCCTGTCGGGACTCTTTTCTTGGGCCTGATTTTGAGTCTAGTGCCAATGACAGCATGTGAAACTATGTTATATTGGCCGAGTCCCAACTAATTGGTGGCCACGCAGAGTACTATGTGCTTTGTGGACTCGGCATCCCATCGTTAAGGTCGCTATGGGGTGCCGTACGGAACCGGCAGCTGTACATATTGCGCATGTATTGCAAAGGTTGCATTTCTTTCAATTTTTCAATTTTTTTTCATACTTTACACGACTTACCGCAAAAAAATTTACACGCCCTTACCGCAAAAATGAAAAAATTCAATTTTTTTTTTAATAATTCACACGACTTACCGCAAAAAAAAATTACACGCATTTGCCGCAAAAAAAAATTACACGACTAGACGATTTTTTTTGTACACGACTTACATTTTTCACGTGTATTCGTCTTGTTTGTTGTTGTGACAGGCTTTGTTTGTGCATGAAAAACAGTTTTTCCAGGAGGTTGACTACATTTGGGCAGTCGCCAGACATGCCCCTAGTGGGGTTTGAACCAGGGACTCCAGCTTGAAAGCCCAATGCTATAAGCACTAGGTCACTGAGCTTCGTTCCCATATCCCGATCAAGGACTATGTACAAACTGGATGGTGAACTTTTTTTTTGAAAATCAGGGAATGAGGGTTTCCATGTGACTCTAACTGTGCAACAACCAAAAGGTGTGTTTGGGGATGCGGACAGAGATCTAGGTCAGTGGGAAGCAGAAAAGCAGACATGGTAGTGGCCTCAAGAACATTTCGCAAATTTGAAATTTTAACAAAAATAATTGCAAAAATTTTGATAAATATTGCCGGGCTTCGTGTACTTCTGGTCGCAAAACACTAATTCCTAAGAAAAAATCTCCCCCCCCGCCCTTGACATTCTACCCTGTCACGCAAATTTTTTTGACAAAATATTAATTCTTTTTTCATACGCAAAAGTTCACTGTTCGCAAAAATTCACTGTTTCGACGGTAGTGGTGGGGCCAATTTTCAGACCCACCGGCCTTTTGCTCTGATGAATCTTCCATTCGGCTTTACCCCCACTTTTGCTCTCAAAACCCCATTCTTCTCCAGCACAGCCTGCCCTGAGGCCATTGGCTGGAGCGATGCAGACCTTCGATCCCACCCTGTCTGATGAATCGAATCTTTTCAACCCTCCACAATGATAGACTGCTGTGTAAGTCTACCATCACAAAGGGGTACACAAATGGGCAAGGGATTCCATGACTGCTTTGCTCTGCTCGTGGTGACGGTGTACAGAACGCCCTCAGTATGCCTGCCTGTGCGCATCCATGAGTGCAGGCGGTCGCACATATGTACCTGTCACTCCTCTTCCCTCCATGGCTGCAGATATTGCCACTTTTCTTGCAGGCCCTGCGGATCTCACCTTCTTTTCTCCACTGAATCGAGAGGGCACTACTTTGTCGGTAGCAGCCCCATGCCCACACCGTTCAGGCTCTGCATGGTTCAGTGCAAAGGTGTGACTCACATGTCAAGTTTTCTCTGTTTGGTGGGCGCTACCATGACACGGACGGGTCTGATCCACAATTTTGTGTCAGCAGTTTGCAACCTTCCAATTTGGCTGGCGTCTGAAAACAGTTCCCTGCGGCTTCTATGGGCAAGCCCAACTGCAGGATTGAGGGCGCGGAAGGAGGCTACAAGGGTCGGATGCTTAGTGTGGCGTAGTGCTCTCTCACTGGGATGGTCTGTGGGGGAGCGGTAGCGCGCCGGGCATGCGCCATGCGTGCGCCGGGCATTTTTTTTTGACCATTCCCCACCCGTGCCTGTTTTTGCCCCCACCTCACCAAACAATTTGGAGTACCTTCTCGCCATGTCTAAGAATCTGGCCCACGTTTTGCACCCAGTTTATGACGATGGCAAGGGTGACAGTTGGAACTGGTGGGAGTGACATTTTGTGTTGTTAAATTCTCATATTTCGGCTTATACAAGGTGCCTTGCAGAGAAGGTTTGCGGTCTAGTGTGGTCTACTTGGGGGACTTCCCAAGGTGAGGATAAACTTGGGGCTATAGATAAGATACTTAATACAAAGGTAGCGCTCCGGGCATGCGCCGGGTGCGCGCCAGGCGCGCACCAGGCAAACATTCCCCCTGTGTCTCGATTTCACCTGGTCGATTTTGGCATGTGGGTAGGATTTTGTGTTGAGGCATGGTAATCCAATTGCTATTATATTGAGTCCCGCTGGTCTCAATATTTTTGCGTACACTTGTCCGCACTCACTCTGTGTTCCTAGACAAACACATTAAACAGGTTGGAGAAGGGTCCAGCAGGCAGCGCATGGCAGACTTTGAGGCCACAAGTGGAGGGGCTTCAGAGGGGGGTGGGGGGTGTGGTGCGGGGGGGCAGGGTGCAGGAGGTGGGGGTTGGGTTGGCGGGTGAGGGGACATGGGTGGGGGTCACAGTCGGGGGCTGGGGGGTCACGGTCTGGTGGTGTGGTGTGGTGTGGTGTGGTGCGGTGCGTGCTGTTATGTGGTGTTTTGTTTGTGGTGTGGTCTGGTGTGCTGTCTGCCGCACCCTGCTGGTCTGCAACACCGCTCCCCTGTAAGAAGCCCTTATGCCTCTGTCATGCGCAGAGATCTACTGGTGCTGGAGGACTGCATGACTACATTGATGAGTTCTTGGATATTGAGTCTGATTTTGACCTCAGTGCACCATTATTCCCCGAGAACAGGCCTGGGCTTTTGGAGTCTATGATAGCCTGACCCTGCATTCGACCTTGTGCCCCCTTTTCCTACTCTTCCCCCCCTCCATATCCTCATTTCCTGGTCATTCCTGAAGTAGGCTTTGCCTGACTGAGGGTGGCGGAGTGAAATGTTCTGCACATATCTGCTGCAGGCCATGCAGAGGGTCCACAGCATAAGACCACAGTTGCCAGGCATTTGCAGCGGCCGCCAGGGCCGCAGCGGGAGCTTTTCAGCTCCGCCTGAGTGTTCAAGGATTTTTGTGAGGCTCCTCCTGTTCTCCCATTCTTAAGTGTGGTGGGACTCTTTAGGATTGTGTTCTCTGTGTGGCCAAAGAAATCAAGCTAGACATTTGACCAATAAGGGTCAAACTAAAAGGGGTGATGCTCAGCACAGATGAGGCTCGTTGTGTGTGACTGCGCGCGCTTGCGCGTGCATGCGTCTGTTATTATATATTGGCGCATGCATCCGATGCTTGCGGTTGAATAGCAGGATTTGAAACAATACAATCGGCAACGAAAATGGAATACCATTTGTTAGAGGTGTGACGGCATTTTTTGGCGCATGAGGTGACACATCCATTGCTCCCAGTCACCAGCCGCAGGTTTTGGACAGAGCATTTTTCATGTGGAGGACCCCCCACCCCCCTCCTCCGTCTGGTGCATACCCCCCCCCCCCTTTTCGTACCCAAAAACCCCCCAATTTGTACCATTTTTTTACCTGCCCCCTTTTCTTACCAAAAAACCCCCAATCTGTACCAGTACCCCGCCCCATTTGCACCATTTTTGTACCAGAAAACCCCCCGGTAAGGTTTGGGGTTGTTTTTTTGGGTAAAAAAAAATGGGGTTTTTTTGGTAAGAACTGGGGATTTTTTTGGTAATGTTTGGGTGTTTTTTTGGTAGGGTAGGGTTTTTTTTGGGGGGGGTAAGCAATGGGGTTTTTTTTGGTAAAATAAATGGGGGGGTTTTTTGGTACCATTTTTGGGAGGGGGGTTTTTTGGTTTTTTGGTAAGAATCGGGGGTTTGTGTGGTGGGGTCTTGGGTTTTTCTGGTAAACCCATTTCAAACGCCGGATTTGGGCCATAGATTTCAAACGCACAAATTTTTTGTGGCCCCTCGAGTTGGGGATATGGACTCCCACGCTTCAGTGTGGCCCCTGGAATTGGGGATACGGACTCCCACGCTTCGGTGTGGCCCCTCGAGTTGGGGATCGGACTCCCACACTTCGGTGGTGAATACGAAAAAACCCCCCGTTTTGTACTAAAAAAAACCCCCCTCATTGTACTAAAAAACCCCCCCTTTTTGTACTAAACCCCCCCCCTTTTTGTACTAAAAAACCCCCCCGCTTTGTACTAACCCCCCCCCCTATTGTACTAAAAAACCCCTTTTTGTACTAAAAGACCCCCCTTTTTGTACTAAACCCCCCCCTTTTTGTACTAACCCCCCCCCCTCTGTACTAAAAAAACCCCCCGTTTTGTACTAAAAAAAACCCCCCGTTTTGTACTAAAAACCCCCCCGTTTTGTACTACAAAAACCCCCGCTTTGTACTAAAACACCCCCCTTATTGTACTAAAAAACCCCCCCTTTTTGTACTAAAAAAGCCCCCGTTTTGTACTACAAAACCCCCCGCTTTGTACTAAAAAAACCCCCCTTTTGTACTAAAAACCCCCCCTTTTCACCACATAAAAAAATTGACGTCCGCCAAACAGGAAAAGCCCCCTTTACCATGTCTCAAGCCCTGCCTAACCCGCACACCCTTCCGCACATTGTTTTCGGGTGAAAACTGTCCGTTGCAGCTGCTTGCTTCCTCCTTTATGGCACCGTGTGCTCCTGCATTGCTGTATTGGGCCCCAGCTCAGCCCTCCACAGACCCCCACCCCCAAAAAGAAAACTGCCACATCCTGCAGGCAATATGAATGCAAAACAGCACGTAAGCATGTACTAAAGCTGAAATGCACCACACCACTGACATTCCATTGTACAATTCTTCTGTCCCTTCACATAATGGCCCCACAGAAGTCCAGTAGCAGATCTGACACGGAATACTGATCACTCACTCTGTAAGCATATAATGAAGCTGTCCCATGTCATTCAGGATGCGTTGCTTCTTTTTCCGGCTGCTCAGCTCTGTGTGTGCTCCCTACCGCACCCCCCCCCCTCCCCCTCCTCTACCACACCCATCTGTACGCAGATATGTGGGTATTTGAGAACTGTGATTGGTGTGCCTTGAGGTGCAGACTGCAACAACCCAACAAATAGATCCCAAATGGGGGAGGTTTGGTTTGTCTGTTTGATTGGAAGAGGAAACCCGAACTTCTGCACCACATCCATTCGGCTGAGAGAACGGGTGCCCTGCACGCGCCTACTTTCAGTGCTTCTACCCAGAAAACGCCCTCAGTGAATGAAGCTTCCCTGAAAAAAAGACAGCTGCCGACAAACTCAGTCCATGCATATGCTTTCACATGATGGCCTGATGATGTGAAACAACATTGATCACTGTCACACACCCATCGTGGAGGAAGGGGGAAGTACTTCTGAGTGTATTGGAACACCCCCAAAGAGGGCACCCCTCCCCCATGTAAGGATGTGAGATGGGATCGCCCCGGCAAACAGGATTTTTCAGGCCCCCAGTTTTGGAGTCATTTCTGTCTAGATCCTCCACATCCCCACCCAACCCCCACCCCCAGATAACACTACTGGTGCACAGAATCTTGGTGGTGCACACTGCTGTTGAAACACATTTCCTGAGAAACGCCTCAAGATTAGCCACTCCTCTTAACTGTTGCCTAAAATTGTCTCCTTCGCCTAAAACATTGCAATGGGGAGGGGGGAAATGATTGGCAATTTGTCTCCCGGGGCCAATCAGGTGGCCTAGCGCGGGGGGGCTGTGTCCATTAGGGGGCATTGATATTGGACTGGATTCGAACGGGGCCGCGTACAGGACCAGGGCCCCAGGTCACAGCATCCTTACCTGCTCCACACCAGCGCTGAACAGTCTCACTGTGCAGGTTCCATGCTAAGCAGCCCCCCTACCAGGGCCCTGGTGAGGAGCAGACGCCATACTGCCTGTGTGTGTCCACAGAAGGGAGGACCACCTGTGTAGGGTATCAACGGCTCCCGCTCCCCTTCACCCTGTACATGTGGATGGATGCTGGAGGGGGCAGGGACATGTGGGCACACGTGCTATAGGGGGTTGTGTATGCCTATCATATTATATCAATGACAAAAGGGGGCAACAATCAGATGGAAAGCGTGGATCATCATCCAAAGCCCGGGCTTAAAGGCGGCCCGCAGCCGACACTCCAGGGCCGATGACAGCCCCGGAGGACGGAGCACTTTGGGCTGAAAAATGTGGTAGCAGATTTGACACATAAAAAAAGATTACCCGATTCTGCAAGTTTATAATGAAGTTGTCCCATATAATCAAAGGAGACACCGGCATAAAGATCTGACTGAAACATGATCACTGCTCAAGGTATGTGCACACAAACGGCGGACCTGACTGAACATGAACGCCGCTCTCAGCTAAAAATTACAGCAGAAGTGTGGTAGTAGAGATATAAACAATGATTACCTGATTCTGTAAGCATATAATGAAGCTGCTGAAATCTGTGGCCCCAGGAAATGGACACAGAGGACAACTGCAGGCACAAAGGACGCATAAGACAACCAACGAATGTATTTTTAGGCAACATGATAAAGCAACAGCAAATGTTATCAAGGCGGCATACAACGTACCGTAAACTCCCATGGTGTCCTGAGCATTGTCATGTCACTGTCGCTGCCAAGAGGCAGGCAATATGTTTGTTCTCGTGAACCAATTAGTACAAATAAGTGTCTGTCTGTCTATCTGTCTGTTTCTGTGCACCAGCCAAATTCAAATTTTCAGGACTGCAACAATCAAAAGACCCGAAGTAGCCTTTTTATCTGTTTTGGAGCACAACACCAGCCAAATTCTAATATTTAGGACTGCAACAATCAAAAGACCCGAACTTGCGTTTTTATCTGCTTCGGGGCACAACGGCAACCAAATTCTAATATTCAGGACTGCAACAATCAAAAGACGCGAATTGGCCATTGTATCTGCTTTGTGGCACAGCCCTAGCCAAATTCTAATATTTAGGACTGCAACAATCAAAAGACCCGAACTAGCCGCTTTATTTGCTTTGGGGCATAGCACCAGCCAAATTGTAATATTTAGGACTGCAACAATCAAAGGACCCGAATTAGCCATTTTATCTGCTTCGGGCCACAACGCCAGCCAAATTCTACTATTGAGGATTGCAACAATCAAAAGACCCGAACTTGCCATTTTGTCTGGTTTGGGGCAGAGCACCAGCCAAATTCTAATATTTAGGACTGCAACAATCAAAAGACCCGAACTACAGGGGGGGGGGGGGGGCAACAATTTCTTTGCCTTTTTAATTTAGGCACCATGTCATTTTTGCACGTTTCAGCACCAAAATTCAGACCGGGTAGCTCTCAAACTGCCAGTTTTGACACTAAAACTTCATACCAGGCATCTTTTGCGACAGAAGGCTATGAGCTCAGTTACAACGAAAAAAAAGAATTCCCCAAATTGTTACCAACAGTTTTCAACAGTTCTCTCTCTATCTCTCTCTTTTTTTGTTTTTTAACAAAATACTCTCTACTTCTCACAACTATTTGCAATGTTTGCATCTTTGCCAAAGTGTTCCGAACTTTTGTTGCTTGCCAAAAGGTTTTGCACTCTTCTTCTTTATCATTTGCCAAAATGTTTTGAATTGCACCACGTTTGGCATTGCAATGCAAGACCCTTTAGTTTTTTTTTGTAAAAGGCAAAATATTTTTTTCAATTGTTTCCTTTCATGTTAATCTGCAGTCACCCCTGAACCCTTGCACACTTGCACAGAGACTAACTGTAGTACTCCTTCGTTTTTTGAAACAGAGAATCGTAGTCGGCATGCAAGAAAAAAACAAAGTCCTGCCCTTGCTCAGACCATGCAATGCAGCCTAAGTCCTTCCCGTGTCACCACCCTTCGTATTGGTTGCAGACCGTTAGAATGCTACAGTGAGTGCACTGAGTGTCCCAACGCCGGGCCACTTGGCTCGACCTTCAGGTCCGCTAGGCTGTTTGCGGCGGTGCCACAATACAATAGAAAGAGCTCAAATGGTAAGGACCACATGGCCGAAAAAAAAACAAACAACACGCAATAATAATCATAAAATCAGATGTCCTATGACTCGGAGTAGCTCACATCGACGTACGCAGAAAGCTCTGCGAAGGGATCAGTGCTGCCAAAGTCATCGGAATCTTGTAGTAGGGCATTGCGATGGGCAACCCTCACCTCACGATCAGCTGCTTGTCTTGCACGCCTCTTGCTCCTTGACGGCAAAGGGGTCAGAGGTGCCCTATGCGGTGCTGCAGGTGCTGCAAGGGGTTCAAGTGCAGCACGTGCCTTGGTTCCGGTTCATGATCACTTGCTTCATCGGCTAGTTCAATGACATGAGGATTCAAGGGAATGGCAGAAGCGACCTGTTCACGGGGGCCAAGCAGAATCACAGCCGGCGGTTCCGGCATGGCATCCACTGAGTCAGCGATGGGGAGCTCTCGCAGTACCGTTTCCCAGGACATCACTATCTGCTGCGCTGTTTTTTTTTCTTTGCACCATGCGATGACCCACTTAAGAAGCAGGCTTTTCATTGTTGTCTGAGACATTTTAAGTGGTCCTCTGCTGAGGATATCTTTGTTGTGGATTCTGATGCTGTGTTTCACCATTCTTTCCCGCAGCGACAACCTGACAAATCTTTGGATTAAAGGATTGATTACCTGGTGTGGCAGATTTGAGATGTGGGAGCATCTCTTTCTATCCAAAATAAATGTACGGCGAATGGTGGTCCTTGCATTGATGCAAATCCCCTTTGATGGGAGTGGGGGCTTCTTGGATGTGGGAGGCAACCCAGTCCATAATAATGATCACTGGCGAGTCTCCTGGTAGGTGATGCTGTTCACGGATGCGGTTTGCCTTGTCAGCCACCTTCCTCAACAGACGCTCGAAAGTTGCTCGAGCTTGAACTTTTTTTCGCCATGATCTTGGTACACTGCATCATGCAGTAGGCAACGTGGTAGAATGTTAGCGTGTGAGTGTGCTATTTTCCCTATGGTAATGATATGCATGCACACCGCCTCACCACTTCGGCTGACAAAGGGTGTTGCTGTGAACTGCCTCTTATCACTGCTCGTCCTCAGGCAAACTTGCTTGGACTGGTCGGCCACGTGCATCCTCTTTTCCTTGGGGCAGTACTGCAACGGAGTCTCATCCAAAGTCCATTGGAGACAGGGTGGCATACCATCATTTACGTTGCTGCCACTGATTTCATGTTCACCCGGTCTTTGCAGGATCTCTGTAAACAACCGTCGCCATTGGTTGTCATTGATTAGCTCCAGCTCACTTGATGGCACTCGTCGTATGGTGACGGCTCAGCAGGACATGATGCACACACCAGAGGGAGCGAGCGCTACATGCAGGCAGGGAGCGGCTGATGCATGCAAGGAGCGCAGGGCACCATGACAAGGAACACGTGAGGCGATGTGGAGCGACAATGATCGAGCGGGCGCGTCAGTCAAGAAGGTGGCGCGACATGGAGAACATGCATATAGCGCAACACTACAGCAAGGAGCGTTTCAAAGTTCCCTTCAGCTTTGTGATGCCATGTTCTGCCCCGAACCTCAGCAGCCAAGTAGAGGAATGACAAGGGATCTCAGCCGCCGGACAGAACTCTTGAAGAACAATTTTTGGCAGTCGCTACACAAGAAGACCACCAACAAGGGCTTTTGTCCATCAATGTTTGCCTTGCGTCGCATTTTGTTGCTGGTGTGTTGCACTGCACAAAACCGCGTCGCACGCCGCGACATATACCCTGAGGGATCTTTCGTCCACTCCAAGGACTCCCTCGATCAAGGTGTTCATATACTTTACCACGGCGGCCTCCTCCATTGCTCTGAGTACTTGTGGTCGGGGCTGTCCGCGTAGAGGCTGATGTTAGTCTTCCTCTTGAGTTGTTGTCCCTAGCTCCACACTGTTGCCTTCGGCGGTGTGTCTTTGCCGTGCTTCAAGCGCAAATGGTTGTACCCAGCTGTGTTCACAATTTGAACGGCGGCTTTTTACTCAGATGACCAGTTCTTCCAGTTCCGCTCCCCTGTGTGTCTCAGCTTCCTTGGGACATGCACCGCCACCTCCTCTCTCAGACGCTTTGCTGCTTTCTGCAGCCAGTCCTCCAGTCTGTAGCTTCGAGGCTCTGCACACTGCTGCCGCTGGCCATTCAACAAAAATGAGAGCATCTGCATAAAACAATGAAAACTTTAATGACGGTACCAAAATTTCATAGCAAACAAGAAGAATAACACCATTCAAAGCCCCATAGGCCACGGAATGCAACTCGAAGGCAATTCATCCCACGTCAACAACATTTGCTTGATTCCTGGCCCCCGGTAATATCGGCATAGGGGTAGTGGTTTTGCACCTAAAATTTCCGTCTGAAAATGCGTTCAAAATTTTCCTGTGTAGGAGTAAATCGGTCTGAAGTTGTTGCCTCCCTTGTAGCCCTTTTATATGCTTTGGGCCACAACATCAGCAAAACTTTAATATTCAGGACTTCAACAATCAACAGACCCAAATTAGCCCCTTTATCTGCTTTGGGGCACAACTCCAACCAAATTCTAATTTTTAGGATTGCAACAATCAAAAGACCAGAATTAGGCCTTTTATCTGCTTTGGGGCACAACACCAGCCAAATTGTAATGTTTAGGACTGCAACAATCAAAAGACCCGAACTAGCCCCTTCATCTGCTTTGGGGCACAACACCAGCCAAATTTTGATATTGAGGAGCGCAACAATCAAAAGACCAGAATTAGCCCCTTTGTTTGCTTCGGGGCACAACACCAGCCAGATTCTGATATTTGGGACTGCCCAAATCAAAAGACCCGAACTAACCCCTTTACTAGCTCTGGGGCACGGCAATAGTCAAATTCGGTGAGAAGCAAGGTAGCGAGTTAGACATCTGACGCACAATGTCACACCGAGGAACCTGAGCAAAAGTGGCATTTTGTGTGTGATTCAGTGAAAAAATGTGAGGGGGGGGGGCATGTTTCGTCTTTCGGGACGGGGGTTCCATTAGCAACGGGGGCCATGTTTCTTCCTTCGAGAAGTGGCGGGGGGTTGGCAGGGGGGGTCCATTGGCATGGAGAGTGGGGTGCAATGGTTCTATGACTCAATGAAACTGGCAAACTTGTCCTGGGACCCATGTGGTATGTGGCTGCACTACATCTGGTACCCAGTGAACCCCCCCCCTTCCTCAAAATGCAGCGGGGCCACAGCAGTAGGAACTGTCTTTGACCCATTTGTCCCCGCCGTCTAATCCTGTAATTCAGCACGATTGGGCAAGGACTCACAACCAATGTGTGCATGACTCCATCAAACTAGCAAATTTGTCCCGAAGCCAATATCTTATGTTGCTGCACTACATTTGATACCTAATAGGAGTGTGACACAGTATCGTCGTTGACCCATCTATCAGCTCAGTCTACTTCTGTAATTCAGCACAATTGGGCAAAGACTCACAACAAATGTGTCCATGTCCCAATGCAACTACTGTACTACTTGCTGTATTGGCAAATTCATCCCAAAAATCCATGGCTGGCACCCTCATAATCACCGATTGCCTCATCCTTGATCCTTGAATCAGGACATATTCTCTGGAACTGAAGCGAGGTACAGAAGTGGGTGTAAATACAACGACAACTCAACTGTTGCAAAGTTGGTCAGAGCGGGGTGGGCGGGGCAGCTCTGCTGAGTGATTCTATCCTCTGTGTACTTTGCTGACTTTTCCCCTAACCAAAGGCTTTAGAAAGCCAAAGCAGGAGCGGTGCCGGCAGGGAAGGGATCGAGAAGCTCATAGGGGTGCCTCATCTTTTATGTTTGACAATATACCCCTGGGCCTCGCTCTCTTTGACTCTCCGGTGCCTGAGCGTCCTCTCAGGCCTTCCGCACACGGCAAAGAACCCCTTGCAGCCCACGCAGGCACCGATCTTGCAGATACTTTCGTTTAAGTGACCAAAAAGAAGGCCATGTAGAAAATAGGAGGCGCACCTGCAGAGAAATTTTTTTTGGCAAAACAAACAGCGCTCCGGGCCCCCGTTTCATTGAAAAAAACAACAAAGGGAAAGAGTCGAGAGCGGGGAGAGAGGGGTAGACAGTACACAGTAGACAATGGAAAAATTGGGTCTCCACACTAAACACGAGACCCTACTGAAATCTGGAGGTGTGAAGCAAAGCAGTATGTCCCTGCAGGCATACACACAAAGAATGTAAAACAGGAGCCATGGCAACAACCGATGGCAGGCGAGCCGGCAAACAGCCCAGGTGGGTGTCGCCAGCCAAGCAGCAAGGCCCCGCAACTAGAGCCAAAGGGGTGAGGCGACCGTACCGCAGACTCGCGGGAGGAATACTACGTGTGGTAAGAGATAGCCCACAGGGCTGGGCAACCCGTCAGAGCTGCCGCCCAAAGGAGGGAGGATGTGGCCCTACCCACGGGCACATGTGGGGACACCCTCCCGGCCGGGACACCTGGATCGGGTGGCCGCAATGCTGCCTTCACAAGCACCTGCGGGAGCGGCTAAAGGGGCACCTGACATAGGGCAGTGGGATGGACAGGATGTCCCCTTGGTAAGACCTTCTATCTGCATTGTCAAAGGAGGCATCCCGAGCTTCCGAAGATAACTACGTACCTACGTCGGATTTTTTAGAAACCCCTTCCGCTGAAAAGCAACTTTCACCAACCTTGCTGGTGCAATTGAACACCGCAACAAACAACCCGTTGCGTCCGTGGCTCCGTCTAAGATACGTGCAATTCATCACCGCATACAGCCAAGCGCTCAAAGACAGGGGTCAAACTAAGAGCATTACATTGCAAAGAACTGGCAACCGCAGCCACAAGGTCAAGCTGCATAGCCTATCGTTTCAGCACATCCTTTTGCGCATCCTTGACCTGCAGAAGGATCCAAGATAACACTTTTCATTCGTCTGGGGGAAGGGAAGGAGATTGTGTTCCTTGTTGGGATCATAACCCTTTGGCAAGGTGCTCCCATCAATATGAAAAGAAAGACATACCTATTGCCACAAAGCAATATAAACACACTAGCAGGCATCAATCTGAATACAGGAGAGCCAAACAATTGCTTCCAAGAAGTGGACGACAAAGATTGGCGAACAACCCGTATGATCATATGACTCCAAAGAAGAAACACACAAAGCCACCGCAACCTCATTATGCACAAACCGCAACAAAAAAGCCCTCGGTGAATATCTCCCATGGCCCATCTGTATCCCCAACTCGAGGGGCGACACCGGAGTGTGTTGTGCGTACTAAAACGCCCCCCGTTTTTTGTACTAAAAAAACCCATTTTGTACTAAAAATCCCCCAACTCTAAAATGCAGGAAAAAACACCGCCAATCATACTAAAATGCCCCCGGGGGGCTTTTTAGTATGATTGGCGGGCTTTTGGGCGCGGGGGTTTAAATATATTTCAGGGGTTTTTTTCCCACATTTTTGGGGGGTTTTTTAGTACATTTTGGGGGGGTTTTTGTACAGTTAGGAGCATTTGATAGTACATTTAGGGGGGTTTGTTAGGTCATTTTGAAAGGGTTCTTAGTGTATTTCAGCGGGGCTTGTAGTACATTTCTGGGGATTTTGGAGTGCGTTTTGGGGTGCTTTTTAGTAAATTTCGGGGTATTTTCGGAGAGCCATGAATCTCAGTCCCAGAAGACAAGTTGTCCATATGTTCTGCTGTACGTACCATACCTGTGGGGTTGTGGGGGGAGGCCGGGGGCCTGCCCCATTTCAATTGCCGGTATGAAGGTAGGAGACGCGATGCAGGCTCATGGAAGCACATGTGAGTGTACATTCAGTGTTTTGTCTCACATTGCTGAGGGAACCTGGGGTACCGCCCCGGCTGCTGGCATCCTAAGCCCGCTGGGTCAGCCTAGTGTCTCCGACCCGTGGGGTGTGGTTTGTCGGCACCTGTCCCTTGGCCGCCCTGGACTTGCATGTGTGTGCGGTGTCCATTGCCCCTTGGCGCTCATTCGCTGGTGTGGGTGCCCAGTGTCATGCCTTTCTGGTGTGTTGTATGTGCGTTGTCCATGGCCTCTTGGCGCTTGTTCACCGGTGCGCGTGCTGTGTGTGCTCTAAGTGTGGTGTTGGTCGTACCGTTGGGACTATACCTGTTTTTTTTCTTTGCTTCCCCCGTTCCTTCACTTCTTTGCTAGTGTTTTTTCCCCCTTGCTTTCTGTTTGGTTTTTTCCTGAAAAGAGAGAAAAAGTAAAAAACTTGCATACACAACAGGCGCAGACACGGGCTCCGCGTAACAAACCTGTGTTCTTCGGCTTGGGTCTTGCTTTTGGCGGTGCTTGCGCGTTTCTTGTGGCCGGGCCCTACGGGTGCAGCACGGGTTTTATTCGGGTTTTATTCTGTACACGTGCGCGGGTCAATGTTGGTTCGTTGGTGTATTTTTAGGGTCCAGGTTAGGCCCCTGGTGGTGTTGGTGGGCGCGGCTTGTGGGTTAGGTGTTTTTTGTCGGCCAGGCGGGTTCAGCGGCGTTGGGTGTGGTTCCTGGCTGCCTTTTTGTTGTGGTGAGCAGGGTTACGATTCGGGTAGCGCTGTCGGGCGCGGTCAGTGGGCTCGTCAGCTTGTCTGTGGTCGTTCAATCGCTCCTGCTTGGTGCGGCTTCCTCTGGGTGGATTTGTTATGTTGCTCGGCGGCGGCGCTGGGGGGGGCCAGTGGGTATGTTACGGCGGAGGGGGATGGCGGTTTGCGGGTTTGGGCGGATGGTGCCAGTCGCTGGGCCGGGCCGGGCCTCGGGCGGTTCGCGGCGGTTTGGGGTTCTGTTGCCGGCCTGCTGAGTGCTCGTGGTGCGGTTAAGCTTGGCAGGGGTTGGGTGCGGGGTGCGGTGGTTGGTAGTGCTTTGTGGCTGGTAGTCCCAATGACGCAGGGTGCGGGGGGTTGCGGGCCGATTTGGTTGGTGGCCTGGAGCTGGAGCATCTAGGTGTGGCCGTTGGCGGCTCTGGCCTGTGTCTGTAGGTCCTCCGTCTCGCTCGGCGGGGGCGGGTGTGTGTTTGGTTGGCTGGCAGCGTCTTGTGGCTGGTGGTGGCGGGTGCGCATGGTGGCGGGCGGCGGTGTTTCGTCTGGTGTGGCCTGTTGGTTGGTCGCGGCTGGGAACTGGGGACTTGGGGTTGGGACATTGCGTTCGCTGGTGGGTTGGCATCGATGGTGGTGGGCCGTGGTGGATGGTAGTGCATGTCGGGTGTGGAGTATGGGTAGCTGGGCGCTCGTAGTGCAGCTGGGTTTGGCTGGTCGCCCAGGGCTGGGTTTTTGGGTCAGCTGCCGTTTTTGGCGGCTTTGCGGCTGTGTTGAACGGCAGTGTTTGCAGGGCCTGGAGCCCAGGATCGTGTGGTGTGGTATTTGCAGTAGCACCGTGTTGGGCGTGGGTTGGGGTGTGAGCCTCGGTGATGGGTGTGGTCGGTGGCGGGCTGGGGCTGGCAGTGTCGGGCGTGGCCCAAGGTTGGTGGCGTTGGGCCGGGGTCAGGCTCTGGGCAGTGGTGTCGGGCGTGATTGCTGGGCCCAATGCTGGGTGTGGGGCGTTGGTGGGTCTGGCAGGTGTGCTCGCGGTTGGTTACGATGTTGTCCGTGGCGATGTCGTGTGGATGCGCATGTTGGGCGGCGTGGCATGTGGATGGGGGGTCTCCTTGGTCTTCGCGTGTGGCTGGCAGCTGGTATGTGTGTGTGGCGTTTGTTGGTGCTGGTCATTTTGAGTTTCAGGCATTTGCGGTCGCTCCAATGCAGATGGTGGCAGGGGGCGTCGCTGCGGATGGCGCGTGAACCGGGTCTGGCCCAGCAGGTACCCATTTTAGGGTCAGGCGGGAGCGTCGTTGGCTTGGGGATTGTGTGCGTTTCTTTGTGTGGCATGCTGGGTGTCCGGGTTGCTGTGCGTCAGGGTGTTGCCGGTGCTGCCGGTGTCCGTGGGTCGGCGTTAGCTGGGTGGCGAGGGGGTGCCGCTGTGTGGGGATGGGCTTGGAATGATGTCCCAAAGGCGCATGCGTCTCTTCTGTGCCATTTGGAGGGCCTCCCTCAGGCGTTCAAGGATATGCGGTTGGTCCTGGGGTGCGGGGAGGGGGCAGGGGTGGACTCCCTGGGGATGCAGCGTATCGGTCAGCATGGCTACCAATGCGTCCTGCGGCATCCATCACCCCCCCGGCTGGAGCCGGCGGTTCTCCGTTGTGTCCCTGCAGGGCCGGCAGACCAGGTCCTCGAGGGAGGGCCGCGCGCGGGCCCACTTCCGCAGCTCCCACAGCTGTGTGCTGGTCCAGCGCTGCCCCCACGGTCCTGGGGCAAGCCCGTTGTATTGGGCGTGGGTGTTGGTGTGGTTGGAGGCGTGGATGTCTGTGGCGGGGTCGGAGGGTCTGGCGGCGGTGGTGTTTCTGGAAGAGTATGTCGCCGCATCTTCCTGCGCCGTCGTGGTGCGTGAGGAGCAGATATGGCCTGGGGACCACGCTGACTCTGCCTCGGGTCGGGGCCAGGGGCTGTGACTGCGGCGGTGGGCAGGCATCTGCTGGATATGGGCGGACATTGGGGGCTGGTATGGCGGTGGGGGCTCTGCGGGCTGCCATTCATGTTGCCGCGGCCTGAGTGGGGGGGGCTGTTTGTGGGTCCCGGCTGCAGGTTCAGTGTGTAATAAGTCAGGGCATTTGGGCCTCTCGGAAGCTTTCTAGAGGATCTCTACTAGACCTCCTAGAGCTTCAAGGTCCTAGAACACTAGGATATTTGCTCATAGTTGGCTTACATTCAAAGCGTATAGCTTACTGCTAGAGTCTACTGCTCTTAGGTACACTACAGAGAGCAGAGATCTAGGATACATTAATGGCCATACATGAATGATCACATTGCATATGCTTATAATGGGATTTAATCATGTTTTATGCTATTTTAGAAGGTTCTAATGCATTAGAAGCTATTTTGAAACTATTTCAAAGCTTCAGATGGCCTGTCGCGACTGTCCCCGTCTTTTGTCGCCAACAGCAATTTACGTAATGTTGACAAGGCCTGTGATAAGCTAGACTACTCAGAAAGTTCTTCAAATATAGGTTTTATTGCCTCTTTAATGAGAATTTATTTTTACATCAATTTTCTTGTTATTTAGGCATGTGAACCGGTATTACTGGACCAGCCAGTTGGCCCAGCTCAATGTTCGTTCACTTCTTTGTCTTCTTGCTGTTGCCTACTTTGTGCTTGCCAAGGGAATCAATTGGAGTGGAGAAATTCATTTAAAACAATTTGATTTTGAAGTGCAAGACAAGGATAAACGGGTTTATTGTGCACCCTAAGTACAAGCATAAAACAGTCCAGTAAGTTGGCAATACAGTCCAGTAATCCAGAGTTCCAGAAGGTCGACGACCACGAGGACGACGCGCAGCAGCTGGGCCAGCGTACGCTGTTCAAGTAAAGTGACTTCCTTGCTTGAATTTATCAAAAAGTTCAAGAAACTTTGAAGTCTTGAAGGTATGCTTCCTCCTATGATCAAAGAACCTTCAAAAAAATTCGAAACTGGAAGAGCACAGCTCCAGGCGCGCCGAAGCGACGACGAGCAATGCCAGAGGCTTCAGCAGACTTCAAAACGACGCACAGAGCCCTTATATTATATATTATTATATTATATATTATATTATATTTCATTGAGTTTGGAGAAGATTGTGAAGGATTTTAACTTAACAAGAAGTTTCAAAAATGTGGTGAACTTGAAGGACACAAGGCGACTTCCCAGCGCTTCAGCGACGACCACGACGACTTCTACGACAACGACGTGCTGCAGGAGCGCGGCGAGCGAGCTTCCAGAGGCTCTCTTGAGGCTCTTTGAGGCCTAGAGCCATTGATTGTGTGGGTTTTGTTTGCTACATTTTGCATGCTTTTTGGATTGCTTCTCAAGGCTTTACTTCTCCTTGCTTACGGTCCTACTAGTTGACCCTATGTCAAGGGAAGGGGCAAAAGCGACGGTCCGTGGCTATAAATCCCCACCCCGGTCACTGTGCACCCTCCTTGGAGCCCAAAACCCTTGATTTCTTCATGATTTCTTCCCTCTCTTTGATCTATCAAAAGGTCAAAAATGTCGAAAATGGCCTACACCATTTCACGCGTACTTTAGCGCCAGTGCGTTGAATCACATCATCTAAAGCGCTATCGTACACTAGAGAGCGTTGGCTTTAAAATACGCTTTTCACTTTGTTTTAACTTCTCAAGGGCTATTTTCTGTGATTTTTTCAAGATGACCCATGAATCACGTTTTGCCCAACCCTCTGAAACACCCCAAAATGACATTTGGTGTTTTACGCATATCTGCGCGCCACTGCGCTGAAAAAATTTGAACTGAGCATTTTTCGAAAGTAGACAGTAGTGCGCTTCTATACCATACTTCACTCCTTAGAAATCAATTATTCTGCTATTTTCGGCATCCCCAACAAAGTCACCCATGAAACACATCCCAAAACCCCTCAAAAGTGCCTTTTGTGTTCGTTTCATATCTCCAGGAGAAAAAAGGTTTGAGGATCGACAATATTTTCTAAACAACACTGAAGTATGTGCTTTCTAACCCTGAGTCGTTTTTATTTTCAGAAGATAAGAATGGCTATGGTAAAATTCCAGCAAGTTACCACACAAACCACTTGGTGAAAAATCATGCAAAATGGTTTTGGAGGTTTATTCATTTCTCTGAGACCCTGGTGAGTTCGAACCTGAACCAAGGTGTTTTGTGAACACTGGAGTATGAAGTTTACGACAAATGTTTTCTTTGAATTTCTGTGGTCAAGAATGAATGTTTTCCATGGTGGTCAACTTAGTGCAGGAGAGCATGTTTCCACACTTGTTGGTCATGATGCTACAAGAAAAAGACCTTTCTCAGAGCCTATGGTGAGTTGAACAGTCATCAAAGCTGTTTCGAAAAGGTAATGGTGTCTAGTTTGCAGATATCAAATCATTGAATTTTTTTGAAAATGGGATGACAGTGAAAAAGGTTGATTTCCTTATGCTTTTTTGATGGTTTTTCAGCATTTGTAGCATGTGAGATTCATGTGTCTCCCCCCAACTTCTATTTCTCTGACCCTATCATGAGTTGGGGCAACATCAAATATGTTTCGAAAACCTGAGGACGTGCCCCGCCCAGTGCACATATTTTTTCTCTGACATCTCAGCAACATAGTACAGAAAAGTGGTGCAGAAGTGAGGCATTTTCAACAAAAAAGAGGTTTTTTACATCATTGTTTTGCCAAATAATTCGCGAGTCTGTGGTCTTCTAACCTGGAATCATTGTATGATATTGCAGTTTGTAATTCTTTGCATCAGTTTTGATTCATTCTGGCTAGGCTTAGCCTAGGTAGAAAGGTAGATACCTTAGAATTACTTAGACACACAATAAACAGTAAAACATTTTTGTTGTCTTTTTTTCGGCCACAAAACAAATCTGGCCACAACCATTAACAGACCGCTTGCGACCGCCACATTCACCGTCCTATCCGCTCAGAGACTCCTCTGTACCTAGGGCCCTGATTACAGGGTACCCCATGGTGCGTAGGGCCCACGAGTTGGACATTGTCCCGGTAGCCGCGCAGACGGAGTTTGGGCCGTGCGGTGAAATAGGGCACCGAGGACGAGGGTGTAGAAAGACGGGTGTGAGCGGAAGGCGGAAAAGAAAGACTCAATGCAGGAGCACCCAAGTGAAACATTAAAAGACCGCACTTGACCAAACCATTGGCATTGACCTCTCTCGGGGTCCTTGTGGCCATTCTCCGATGAGAGAGGTTGATGGTGGCATCTGGTCGCGGAGGAAACTTGCAAAACTTACTTACTCTTAGTTACTTACTCTAGCTAGCTAGCTAGCTAACTAGCTAGTGTAGGAGGTGCATTGACTTTATGGTATTACCCTAATGCTAACGGTTGCGTTTGCAACTTAATGTCTCCGGTCGTCCCCCTGTAGGGCAGGGTGGTGGGGACAAGTGCTGCAAGGCGCGGGTACTGTAATTGAGGTAACCATTCCAGTAGGTGCAGGCCGGAATGTTAGCGTGCTATGCCATTTAACTGATTTTCATCTCTCTACTGAACTACCTGACACAGTTCAATGTAGTTCAGAGCACGGTCCGTGCCCTCTCATGGGTTGCCGAGACTCTGCATAGACTGCATGACTTCTGGTCACGGTCCGCCACTCATGCGTGTTCTGAGACCCTTTCCGGAAGCCTGAGTTTGTCAAGCTATTTCATTTGAGCACAATTGCATTTGAGCTAGGAAGTGATTTGTCCTCATTTCACTCTACCATGCATCTCATCCTTCACTGCATGGCAGTCAAGGCAAGCGTTTGACTAGTGACGTATTCTACTCTCCATTCGGATTGCATTTCATTCATTTTGTTCAGCAAGGTCACCCATTCATTGCATTTCACTTTGCAAATCTTACTTTTCATACTTATTGCATTACTTCCTTATTGCAAGGGCTTGCCCATACCGCTCAACATGCAGTATGGTCCGTAATTGATCTGCCCTACGTAGTTCTCTGAGCACCTTTTGCTCAATAGACCCCGAGTTTTGGATCGCAGCGACGAAGAATCAATTCGTATCCACTCAACTTTTGTTGATTAACTGCAAGTTGTGAGGAATGAATCTTTTTTCCATATCTCGCGATCATTGACCTAGGTCATTTGGTCTAAAGAGCTAGTTTATCCTCAAATTTGCTACCGAACCACTACGGGTACGTTCCGCTTCGTTAACTTTCGCTAGATCGCCTGGTACAGCCTCAACTACCGGGTTTGAGAGTGCTCAATTGAGTGTCCACAGTCTACAACACCACATACTCCATCCCCGACCAAACCATCAGATTCATGACAGACCTAATTGGATTTCTCTTATACATTCCCTCCCTCATCACAGCACACATACAACCCACACACAAACACATACCATGAACCGTTTGATTATTCCATTTGTTTTATTTGGATATCACACTCTGAGGAAATGCTGTAGTACCACATTCATAAAATTGTTGCATACGAGCCAATTTCTAAGTCATTTCCTTCATGTAGATAGTCAGTGTCCGCTTACAGGAGCCGGCATTGGTCTCACCCCGCCACGTCTTTGTTGTGTAACACAAGTGAACAGGTTTAAGCTTGGTCACTTAGCCTGTGACTTGGCCAATGCATTCCGCGATGTGTTAGTGGAGAGTCCTACGCCGGTAGCCACTGAGACCAGCAGTGCACTACGGTAGGCTCATTGAAAGGGATTATCAAAAGGTATCGAAAGCCTACAGTAATGGGCTTCTACCCTCGCGCGGGTAGATAAGTACTTTCCCTGCAGTGGGATAGACCCTTTCTCTTGCGGTAGAGATAGATGACGGAGTTAAGCTCCAGGTAGATAGCCTGAATCCTGCAATTCAGTTGAGCAGAATTCACTCTTCATGTAGGAAGACAGGCCCCCGCACGGATGGCTTTGTACAACCATCTGCTGGGCAAGGGGCTCGCCGTAATTGGTCTTCCGGTAAGGTACAGAACACACTTTAACTACGATAGCATTTTTCGGAGATCTACTACTTCTACTTGTCTGTGACAACTTGACAATGATACATTTCACGTATGAGGCAGTGGCAACCCTCCAGTCGTGTAGGATATCCGTTGGCTCGCATTAGAGCTGAACGGCGTTCCATGAAAGATCCGACCTTTCAACTTTTTTTCACTTATTACTTACCAACGTCGTTTCCAGCCAACCCCAGGGAACCAACCCACCCCTACCCGTCAACCCAATCCCTACATTCACATACAATTCATTGGGTTTGTCATCTTTAGCACCTTGCCACAACCCACACATCTTCTTTCTCTGAATTTACGTGATGAACACACTTCTACATTTTCACTGCTTCGTGCAAATTATTTGCTTTGGTAATTTAAGTCATTTTGGACATGTCTACACAAATCAGCATTTCCGCTAGCTTCACATCTCATTAGATTCCTGTGGACTACGTCCTTCTGAGGATCGTGGTACATAATGCTGTATGTAACCCAATAGGATCGCGATGCATATTGCTTTATGCTGCCATGATGGAATATTGATTCTTTTGTACATGATTTCTAGGCATGTTAGGTTTCTGATGATTGAGCCTTGTTTTAGAGATAGCCAGAAAGTATGAGTAAAAGGTTGGTAATGACGGACTATATCTTTCAACTTTTTTTGGTTGAAGTATTAGTATAAATCCCCATACCCCCAGACGGATCAATCCCCGTGGCCGGGATAGAAAAGAGCAGATCCGGGTCAGATGAGTTGACGCCCTCATTGTGACTGCCAACCCTCACCCTTTGAGATGCGCTTTGAGACTACCCGCTAAACTAATCAACAGTTCGTCATTACTGATGCTGCCTCGCTTTCTCTGTCCATGTAATGCAGGCCAAGAAACCCATTTCATCAAATAGGTACCAATGCATCCATTGCATTAGGTAGCCACATGTAACGCGTCCGTTGAGTAAGGTGGTATATCCTCTCTTTGGATGACGAAGACAAGCCTGTGAATAGACAGCTTTGGGGGAGCTTGAATTTCTAGTTTAACCCCACATGTTGCATTTCCTTCGCAACTGTGATTGATTTTTCGTATAGCTCATTGTAATTTATACATCTACATCCAGGTGTATTACCCTTACCCTCATTTTTTTCCTGAAGGCTTACGTTATCATTGTTCATACTTTGTATGCTAGCTTTTTGCTTAGTGTTTTTCATGTTTCATTTTGAGCCCCACCATACTCAAGACTTAGGATCTTTACCCTCTTGGGTGGAGATACATCTCTACCTCTAGGGAGGGGGTAGTAAGACACTACATTAGACACTCAGAACATTCAATATGAGCGTGCCTTATGCCCATACCCCTCCTTATGTTAGATTATCAGCTTGTCATGAACATTCTTAGCGAACGTGCATGAAGCTTAGGAAGGGGGTGTAATAAGTCAGGGCATTTGGGCCTCTCGGAAGCTTTCTAGAGGATCTCTACTAGACCTCCTAGAGCTTCAAGATCCTAGAACACTAGGATATTTGCTCATAGTTGGCTTATATTCGAAGCGTATAGCTTACTGCTAGAGTCTCTTGCTCTTAGGTACACTACAGAGAGCAGAGATCTAGGATACATTAATAGCCATACATGAGTAATCACATTCCATATGCTTATAATGGGATTTAATCATGTTTTATGCTATTTTAGAAGGTTCTAATGTATTGGAAGCTATTTTGAAGCTACTTCAAAGCTTCAGATGGCCTGTCGCGACTGTCGCCCTCTTTTGTCACCGACAGCAATTTACGTAATGTTGACAAGGCCTGTGATAAGCTAGACTACTGAGAAAGTTGTTAAAATATAGGTTTTATTGCCTCTTTAATGAGATTTTATTGTTACATCATTTTTCTTGTCATTTAGGCATGTGAACCCGTATTACTGGACCAGCCAGTTGGTCCAGCTCAATCTTCGATCACTTCTTCGCCTTCTTGCTGTTGCCTACTTTGTGCTTGCCAAGGGAATCAATTGGAATGGAGAAATTCATTTAAAACAATTTGATTTTGAAGTGCAAGATAAGGATAAAAGGGTTTATTGTGCACCCTAAGTACAAGCACAATACGGTCCAGTAAGTTGGCAATACACAGTGCACTGCGGGGATGAGGCGCGCCGTGCCTGTTCCGTGGCGTGCTCTGCCATGAAGGTGGTGGCGCTGGTGTTGATGATTGCGGGGCGTCGTGCCGGGCGATGCTGCTTTCGGGCCCTTTGCAACGATGGCAGGGGTTGGAGGTCGTGCAGGACCTCTGTGGAGAGCTGGGCCCGGTGCGCTGCATTGGCGCTGGGCTCGCGTGGTAGTTTGGCCTTGTCCCTGAGCATTGGCTTGGCGGCGGGTTAGGGCTGTGGTGCGGCATTCCTTTTGGGCTGCCGCTTGGTGGTGGGCTTGGGTTGTGGCTGGTCTTTGGGTTTTGGCTTGGCGGCGGGTTTGGCCTGTGGTTGGTCTGTGGGTGCGAGCTTCGCCAGTCGTGTTGTTGCTTCGCTTTGCTGGTTCCGGGTCGCCGGGGCGAAGGGGTATTGGTTGCAGCGTGGGCGCCGGTGGTGCAGGCGGCCTTCTTGGTTTGTGTGGACTCTGGTGTCCGCAGCTTGGGGGTTGGCGTGGACGTCGGATGCGACTGGTTGGATGAGGAGGCGGTTGTGTCGTGGAGGTAGATGAGGTGGTTGTGGTGGTGGAGGTGGGGGAGTCTGGATGTGAGGTGTCAACAGAGGAGGTGGATGGGGTGGACAGAGGGGACAAGGAGGCGGATGAGACGGTTGTGGGGTACGCGGGTGGTGGCTTCTGCTGTGGTGCCGCCGTCTGGGTCCTGCGGGCAAGGAGGGTGAGGGTTCAGGCTTGGGAATCAGGTGTGCGCGCGGGATTTCCCTGGTGCCCAGTGTGCGTGCAGGTGCTTGTGCCGTGAGACGTGCCCCGTGGGGTGTGTTTTGCTGTTCTGGAGTCGCATTTGGTTGCGGGTTGGTGAGCTATGCAGGGGGGGGGGGGCCTTCAGCCGGTTCGGATCCCATTTGGCTGCACTCTGTCCTATACTTCAGCGATTTCAGCGATTTTGAGTATGAATTCAGGAAAATTCTGAATGTATATTATTTATAATCCACAGGATGGAGAATTTCACATTTCTTGTTCAGACCAGGCCTGCTGTGTGTGCGCGCGCCCTTCTCGTGTTCCTGGTGGCATGCGCATGCTCTCTATTCCTCAATGCGGGCCGATCGTCTGAAAGATCTTCCCAATGGGTGCTAATAGTGTTAGACTCTATCCTGTTGCGGAAATGGATGCGAAATGGAAGCTAGGGCAACTCCAATGAATGATACAAGGCCCAGAATTATGATCTGTGTAAACCCTGGTGTGGCCCCTACGCCCACACCGGCTGTCCCCCTTGAGGGGATGGGTACGCGTTAATGGGCGCATTTGCTTCGGCTTTTGCCATGCCTACGGGTATGGGGGATCACAAGTTCCTTGAAGCTGGAGGAGCTCTAGTGGAAGAGGAGTGGAAGTGGAGGTGACTGAGGTAGGCGCACCGGGCGGGAAGAAAGTAAATCGGTCGTTGCTCCGCAAGGCAAAGCAAGTCTTCATTCCTTGGCTTATCATTTGTTGGCTTTGCATGTGTCGTGACAACTTGATCTTCCATGGAATCAACGAGGGTCAATCTTTGGTGATTGCGTGTGTTGTGCATGTTGTGTGCACGTGCAACGGGTGAACATGCTAAAGGTGAAGATCTGCACTTATGTTCTGGTTGCTAACCTCTCATTTGCCGTCAGACTAGAGTTGACATTTGGTCAATTCATTGGTCACACGTGGCTGGTGATCCACTATCCTTCTCTTGCAAGTAAGCAGTAGGGCATGAGTTCACTTAATTGGGCAATTGGTCACAGGGATAATCCTCTGTCATGGTTGTGGATTCTCACTCAGAGTGCATGAATGCTCTCCTGGGTCATGGCTAGGCGAAAGTCTCTCTCCATATGCGTGATCTCGGGATTGGGTTTTGGTGAAGTTCTCTCTCCCGCGTCATGGATTGGTTACGTTCGCCCTCCTGGGCCAGAGATTCTTTCTGGTCTCCCTCCTTGGCCATGAATTGGTTAGGTTCTCTTTCCGGGCATGGATTGGGGCGGGACCATCTCTCTCAAGGCCTGGATTGGGGCGAGACCATTCCTCTTCGAGGCAGGACTAATTTTCTTTTGGGATTGGACAATCTCACATGGATGTGCTCTCATGGGACCCGAGATATCTCTCTTTGTGCACTCACTCTGCAGGCCGGGTCTAGGTGTGTACATGTGACCCGGGGCATCTGCTTATCCAATTTTATTATCCAATCTCTCTCTAAGCGGCATGCATTGAATTGGTTCGGTGTCACACAAACATGCAGTCAGGCAATATTGATTTCACATGTCCATGTGTAGAGGGTTTCTAATGCACATGACGATTTGTGTTTACCTATGCCATCGGGTGCCAGGCAATTAGGCACCGAGTGATGAGACGGAGTGGCAGGTCCAAGCATGTGATGGCATGAGACATATGTTGTGTGTTGGTTTCTCTATTCATGGCTTTGGTTCCCGACACTCTAACCGTAGGGAGCCTGGCAATTGGTATGTAGCATACACTAAACATGTGAGGTTTGGTGGGCTGGCCCTTCTTGATGTCTTTTTTGCAAGCAGCAAGCAAACCCGCCAGGCTTTTTCACTTGCTGGCCGTTGTGTATGATATTGCTGAGTGACGGGCGCCCGGCGTCCGATGTGAGGTACCGAGGCATTGTTATCATGATGATGTACATGTTGCACATGCCAGGTGTCAAGTAGTGTTTGCCATTGCCGTGAGGTCACTCTCCCGACTCATATTTAGTGATCCTCATTGCAAGTTCTTCAATTGTGCATATTGGTGACCCATGAGGGTGGACAAGTCATATATGTGGCCATGCCGTACTTTGTTCATGGAGGCCATGGTGTCATGCTTGGTCCGCGGCGAGACCATTTCTCCTGTTTGGAACTCATGGTTCTTACTCCATTTTACCGTCTTGTGGGCAAGGGTGAGGATGGGCCATATGTGCCTAAACTTTTCAAGGAACCCAATGATGCTATTGTGTTGTATGTGTTTTTCTTTGTGGTTGCCATATACCTAATGGACGGTATCGATGTCATTGTGTCATGCATGATTTTCCGTTGACCAATGTATCTTCCCAAGCCGTTGTAGAATGGAGATTGTGCTAGCATGTCGTCAGCAGTCCATAACGGAGCGCATAGTTCGAGTGTGCATGGTATATAAATCGATTCCCGGAGTAGGGATGGAACATCGTCTTTGATAATCGATAATATCTTATTCCAGGGCTTCATCTCCATCTCTACCTCTCAACTCCTTTGCCGGACATTGTCATTATTGGTTCCCCTCTCCATGACCTTCATGTATTGACGGACTCAAGTGTCTCCGTCGTCTACTCAAGCCCAGTTTGAATTGGTTGAACACTTATTTGGATTCTATTGCCAACGGTTCCCAAGGAGTGTGTTTGCAGGACATTTTTGGAATTTGGAAATTGGTAAGTCCAAAGCATGGAAGCTTTGATGAGATCCAGGACAATGGGTGTCACGGGGAAGAAGGTGGAAAAATTGGTAAGAGGCAGTAGACTCCGCACAATGGCAGGGGCCCGTCCTACAGACCTTCCTTATGATATCAGAGGTTTACCTGCCGCCTACGGCCACCCGGGAAGCTTGGACCCTCATGAGCCCTGCCGAGGTGGACCCCGGGTAACCATTATCGACACCATCCGGGAATTGTTGGTTGAAGCACGAGAAGAAAGAAGATATTCTGAAAGAAGAATGGGTACCGACATGGAGGACATCGTCGTCTTTTGTGAAGGAACATGTAGAAAACGATGTCATCTCCGAGTACCTGCGGAAGAATTGGACGACGGGGTCAGGAGCAGCAGCAATGGCACAAAGGCGCAGCGCTACCGAAAATGCGGTTCGCCAAAACCGTCGAAGGAGGATGGGGAATCAGCAATGGAAATGATGCCGAACCCGACGGACTCCGAGGGATATCATACCTGTTACCCTTTGGATGGTGCCCGCGCAAGTCAGAAAAAGTCACTGCCATGTGTTTCCCGGAGAAATTGATCCAGGCCAAGCCCCCCCCTAAACCCCTTTTGTCGATGCTGAGACTTACTTAAGCATTTTTATCTCTCTTTTAAAGTTTAAAGTACACTTTCTCAAAGTAACTAGGTTTATACCCCTAGCCCCCCATGAAGTTCACCCCTACCACTCAACTGAGCGGAGGTATCTTCCTTCATGGAGGTTATACCGAAATAAAGTAGGCAATTCATGCCTAAGGCCTTGTAGGTTAAGCCTAGTGGTCCCCCACCTCAAGACCCCTATCCTCAACTCATTCTACCACTTATTGTGGTTCTACTTTTTAACTGTTTCTGAATTCAGGTGCTTGGCCAAGTCATATTCTGTGTCAGGCCTCACTCCTTTGCCCCACATTTCCTAACCAACTCCATTTCATCCAAACGATTGCACATGAAGTGCTTGATGCTAACTTGGAGGATTGAGTCATGCCAGTTTTTACATAAAATCATTTGTTTTATCCATTTGTGATTGAATCTTTGTACTTATGCCCGCTTTGTCTATGTGCAGCCCTTCTGTGATACACTGGATTTCAGAAAATATTCATTGATTCGATCCACATCTTCTTTTTGCTCTACATGCTGCTTTGGTTCTGTTTTCCAACACCAAAACCTGCAGGATTTCATCGAAACTACTAGAGAACTAATCAAGGACATCTTTCGGGTAGCAGAAGCAACCCTTGAGAGCCTTTCGAACCGACTCTGAGAAGTACACAAGCGAAACCCAGCAAACAAAATGTCCACACCATCAGTACAGCTGTCCGCCAGGACCTGGCCAATTCAGAGTGTACAAGTACAACTGGGCAGCAGTAGGCCCATCTCAATGAGTGAGCCCAAGCTCAGAGTTGCATCTGGGTCTCAAGAAGATCCAGTTCACAGAAGGGCGGAACAAGAAGCGCCCAGAGAAATACCAATACCCTTAACCACTGAGGCCTTAGCGGCCCGTGATGACAGCCTGCAGCACCTTCGCCGAAGAGTTGCTGTCTCCATCTCCCGTTCAGCCTGCCCTGCATCTTCGTCTGCGGCAGTTGGAGGCTCTGAGCCGCAAGACGAACTGAGAAGGAGAATGGACGAGTACCTGCTCCACGAAGAGTACTGCAAGTCCGTCCGAGGGGAAGATGGAGAGGAACCACTCAAAGCCTTGGGATCCCCACCACATACGCCCATGGGTTCCTGCCTTTACTCCGGCCCACCTACGGACCTGGCCGACACTGTGTCTTTACCCAGGCGACCGAGAGGGCCAGCATGGCGTCCAGAGCTGCCAACCACTAGCAGGAACCCTGAAGTGTGTCCAGCTTATGAGAAGAATTCCCATCTCCCAGAGCCAACTTATGGTCCCCTGGACTGTACGGCCGAACTACTGGCTGAAATACTGTCTGGGTCCGATGATCCAGATGTGACAGCCCTGTCTGAGGCCGTAAAGGCTAAATTCGGTATCACTGAACCCTTATCCAAGCCAGCGCCGGCCTCACCCTCTCCCGGATTGAGCACGCTTGCTGAAGATCTGAAACGATCAAGGGTATCCAGTCTGCTACCAAAGGTCACTTGCCCCAGCCCTTTTTATCCTCGTGCCAGGACAGTCCCCATCGCTGAGCTACAGGACGTGCCCGTGACAGAGACTGAGAAAAAGGGGCTAACAGCTCTGGCACCCCTCGCTGGCGTACCATCCCCCCCTTCAGGCCTAACCCCAGGGGGTGGGAAGAGTGGCAAACCGATTCCCCAGGCGAATATCCAGCTGGAATTGCCTGAGTTCGACCCGAAAAACCTGCCCGAATGGGCAGAGGAATTTGCCGAGTTTCTTTTGCTTACCGGCCAATCTCATGTGGATGTGACCATTAAATGTTCTCTTTTGAAACGCTCATGCAAAGAGAAATTGTTGCAAAAACAGGTGAAGCAGATTGTGAAAACCTGTTCAACATGGGCCGAGGTTCTCCAAAGACTGGAGAAAACTTTCCCGGTCTATGAAACTGACCTCAGTGTACGCACACAGATTGAGGAGCTCCCTATGCTCCCTGAATTTCCTTCCGCTGCGCGAGTCTCTGAATATGTGTGCGGTCTGGAGTATCTGTTCTCACGAGTGAACGTGGGTTCCTATGGAGCCACAGAACCTCAGCGGTGTCTCATGAGTAAATTCCCTACACCTACGTGGGACAATTGCCGCACCACCTCAGAGAGGAAGAGTCGGACCCACACGTACGAACCTGTGGACCTGCTGATCCAACTGGCCCTTGAGAGGGAGAATGACTCCCATATGTAGAAATTCCTCAAGAGACACCTGGGTCGAGGTGGCGCCCCTACCCCTGAACGTGGTGAAGGGAAGGGACCTAAAAATCCCACTAACACCAATAAGGGTGGTGGTAAGGGAGGGGGTAACCTGCGTGCCATGACTGAGGTTAAACCTGAAATAGGTACACCCCCACTCTTCTACTGTAAGCCTGTCAATGACAAGGGAGGACCCTGTCATGCCCCTGACCGCGACGACCGCAGTGGTTGTATGCTGCAACTGAAACGACAGCAGCACACTAAAGAGGGGAAAACACTGACCCAACATGATGATTTCAGGTGTACCATCACCTGTGGTTACTGTGGCAAGCGTCGTCACTACAAGGACAAATGTCAAATAAAAAAACCTGGGAGTGACAAACACAAACGGCAGGAGGCTGAACGCCAGAAAGCCCAAACACCCTCCAGAACTCCCCAGAATGGGGATAAGGGTGGTAAAGGAGGAGGCAAGGGAGGTGGCAAGGGTGGAAACCCCAACCCCCAGAGGCGCTCATCGGCGACCGCTATTTGTCCCTCTCCTGCCGATGTTGACCCCAAGAAGCGCCCACAAGGGGATAACGCCTCCCCTGAGGGGTCTAACTCCAAGAAGAGGCGACTGGCCTGGATCGCCAAGTCCCTCATGGCTGCAGGGGTTGATGTGAAATTCCCTGCTGACGAGTAGGGGGGTGGCTCTGAAGAGGAGGACTTGGACTTCTGGATCCTCGTGAAAACCGGGCTCAAGTTTTTGGAGCAGTGCTTGACACCGGCGCAACACTCTGTATAGTGGCCCGGCGCCTGCTAAGGACTTTCAAGAGAACTGAGACAGTGACCATAAGAGTAGGGGATTGGTGTACCATCCATTCCTTCGGGGGTGTGGATGTGACTATTTGTTTTTGGCGACGCAACTTTACCCAACACTGCAGATTGTAGGACATTGACGCCTCTGGCATCGTCATGGGCACCGACTTCCTACACAGAAACCCCCAGGGTAAAAATGTTGTCTCTCCAACGCCCCTATTCTCTACACGGCGAGTTTGGCAGTGGGCTCTTCTCCGTACCTTTGGAGCTGTCAGGAGGAAAAGAGTCTGGGCTGTGCTACGCGGCCAAGACTAACTATCGTACTGAAAACTACCAATTGGCCCGTCACGTTCTTGAAAATGGACTGGCGGCTTTTCAGGTATCCCTGGATGAGATCCAAGTGGAATAGTTCGGGAGCCACAACAGCACATCATGCAGTTGTAGTGCTCGAAACATTTGAATAACCCTTTCTGTTTCTTCTGGAAGGCAATGGGCCTAGCGTATGCTAACCCTCCCTTCTCCCTGCCTGCCAAGGTTCTAACCAAAATCGCTTTGAGAGAGGAAGGGTTGTCATGTGCACCCCTGACTGGGGTTGTTCAGGTGAACACGCTTATTAGCGCCGATTGCTGGACCTGATCACTGTGGGAAGAGTGCAACTCCCTGACGGTCCCATTTATGTGCCTGAGGACTCAGACACAGCTATGCAGGCCCCCGAATGGGCCAGTTTCTTATCCATTGTTGATGGATCCCTCAACCCGGTACCCCTGTGTGATCTGGATCAGGTGCTACTGAAAGAGGTTATGGGCGAAAATCGTGGGTTGACCCTCTCTGATCTCAAAAACGGATCTCTTGAGCACCTATCTGCCACACTTAAAGGGAGTGAATCCCCTGATGGCGATCTGGAACCTGCTGCTGAGAAGGAGGATGCTGACGACCAACTGTCTGAAATCGCCAGCCCTATCCCTCCTGTTGATCCCAGCTGTGTTGAACTCAAACACAGTGCCTTGAGGGCCCAGCTGTCGCTGGAGGAAGTAGACCTAGGGTCAACCTCAGAACCAACTTCCCCTGTTGGGAAACCTGTGCTGCACATGCAGCATCCTTGCTCAGGTGAACCCGTGATTCAGAGTCCTGATGCTCTAGCGCGGCCTGCTTCTAATAACATGCCACTGTCGGAGTATGACACTCAGGAACTCCGACGGCTATTGTACCTGAGGGCTGAAGGTATTGAGCGCCAAGAACGGCTGCAATACCTCAGACAGACCTGGAAATCCTCCATCTGGTCTCAGGAGGACGATGATTCCTACACGCTACCTGACCCTGAGATACCCCTAGTGTACTCTCTGCACTATGGGCAACAATGTTCCCCTGAGTGGGAAGACGGCTCAGTACCTGCCGAAACGGCTGATCGGCAGAAAAAGAAAGACCATGGTAAGAGCAATCTCCATGCTGAGAAGGATTTTCTGCAGAAAATCGAGAGTCTAAACCTTGACCCCCAACTGAAGAAACTGCTCCTAACCTATGAGGAGGTTTTCGGCGCCCTGCCCCCTCCTCTGTCCTGTAAAAAACTGGTCCAGATGGACCTGAAACAGGAACCTGAATTTGAGCAGACGCGAGTGAGACGTCTCTCCTACCCCGCTCCTCAGGAACAGGTTGAAGAAATCGAGCGCGAGATCCAGGAATGTATTAATGCTGGCCTCGTTGAAGAATATAAGAAGGGGGACTACCTCCACCACTGCAGTCCCTGCTTCCTGGTTGCTAAACAAGGATCGACTGCTCTGCAACTGGTTATTGACTATGGTGAGGTCAACAAGAAACCCCAAACCACCCAGGGAGTATTCCCAACATGAAAAACACCCTGGAGCGTATTGCTAAATGCCGGTACAGAACCAAAATGGACAATCGCAGTGGTTTCTGGCAGGTTGACCTAACAGCCACAGCTCAGGAACTGCTGGCCTTTATAACCCCTAAGGGTCGTGTGTTTAAGTGGAAGGTCATGCCTTTTGGTGTGGCTAATGCCCCAGCACTCTTCCAAGAACTGATGAACAAAATTTTGTACATACTGAGGCGCAGAGCTCTAGTACAGCAGTTGATTTCCAAAGGGGCAGAAACGGAAGTCCACATCGATGACGTGAGTTTGGGTACCAATACCCAAGAGGACCATGTCCTTCTCCTCCGTGGCTTTTTCATTGTTTGTCAGGAAAATCATCTCCGAATCGAGCTTGAAAAATGTGAGTTCATGAAAGAGGAGATGGAGTATTTGGGTTTCGACGTGGGGTATGGCTGGTGGAAACCAGCCGCGTCTGAGATCCAGCCCCTACAGGACATGCAGATTCGCGATGACCCTAAGAAGGGTCTACACGACGTGAGCAGTTGTGGGCGCCTGTAGCTTGTACAGGCGACACATCCACAATTTTACCTACTCCTCTGCACCTCTCACTGACCTAATCAAGAAAAATACTCCCTGTAGGTGAACCGCCAGAGAGGAGGAGTGTTTCCAGAAGTTGAAGAAGAAAATTGCCTCCTCCAACTGCCTGGGCGTACCCCGCCCTAAGGGCGAGATAGTCCTGATCACTGATGCCAGTGATGTAGGGCGGGATGGAACGATATACCAATGGTAGGAGCTTAACCCAGCTGAACTAACCCACTGCCAGTATCGTACCAGTGGACTGAACCATGATGGCTCCCTGAAGCACGACTATCCGTCCAGTGGGTGGCGACTTGTACCACTGGGACACTGGAACTGGAAATGGAACCACGCGCGTTCCAATTACAGCACGTACGACCAGGAGCTGT
Source organism: Eutreptiella sp. 'Long Island Sound 2002' (assembly GCA_964036045.1). NCBI lineage: Eukaryota > Euglenozoa > Euglenophyceae > Eutreptiales > Eutreptiaceae > Eutreptiella > Eutreptiella sp. 'Long Island Sound 2002'. Next base: position 65,826,332 of record OZ038383.1, on the reverse strand, counting down.
TGGTGCTCTCATCACAGTCCCGACTATTGGGATCTAACCCTATTGTCTGGCTCTGTGACCAGGAACCGGTGAAGTTCTTCCAGAAGGGCCCACCACCGGAGAAAGCGAAACTAAAACGCTTGTGGACTTACCTGAGCCAGCTCAGGCTGACAGTCCATCATATCCCTGGTATAAAAAATGAACTGTCCGACTACATATCGAGCAACAACTTCGATGCGCTTATTGGTTAGAGCTCTGAGGCACTCGCCAAAGAGGCTTTCCCGCGTATGGATGTCCGGCTTGACCTGTCTATGCGGAATGCTGGAATCCTGGAGGCTGGGAGCCTAACTGACTATCAGTCAGAGTATAAAGAAATTCTCCAGAATCTCAGCACTGGTCTTGAACCCCGTGTCATTGACGGGCACCAGTGGTATCAAAATCACCAGTACCTCTTCTACGAGGACCGTATAGTCCTGCCTGAGGCTCGACTGGATGGGTGTCCACAATGGTCCCATTTCAGCTCAGGTCACACTGGCGCTAATCGCTCAGTGGACTTCTTCGGTGAGTGTTTCTACTCTGGTCTAACCCTGACTGAACTGAGGTTCCGTATGCAGACCATTGTTGATGCGTGTGGCCGTCATGCCAGCAAGGAGAGTGACAGTAGAGATAGGGGACTGATTTCCAGCTCACCCATACCCTATTGTATCAACTCTCTTCTCTACGTGGATTTCATCCACGGCCTACCTCGCTTCGGCGGCTATAATAGTTGCCTGGTGGTCACCTGTGGCCTGTCCCGCTTTACCCGTGTGTTCCCTTGCAATAAGAAAATCACAGGTGAACAGACTGTGAAAATGTTGGTCGAACAATGGTTCGAACCATACGGAGCACTTAAGCAGGTGCAGTCTGATGAGGATGTACGCATCCGCAGTGACACAGGATGGTACAAACGAGTGCTTAATGCCCTCAACGTTGAGGTAACCACAGGTGTGCTCTATACCCACACGTCTAATCCTCTTTGCGACAGACAAAGCCGTGTGGTGGAACAGAAGCTGAGAATCCTGATCAAACAGGAAGGTACCAAAGATTGAGTACGCCTGATGCCCTGGGCATTGCTGACCATGAACTCTCAGAGGAGCTCCTCTACGGGTTTCACCCCCCAGGAGCTGTTTCATGGAGGACGACCTGCTTGCCTCTTCAAAACGACCTTTCCTGAGGACTTCAAGAGCCCCGTTGGGGAGTGGCTGGAACACAAGCAGTCTATGGCCAACCAGGCTGGGACTAACCTGAGACATATCTGTGAACGTGAACTGAGCCAACGAAATCGCCTACGGCGACCCGCCAGTTTCAAGGTTGGCGACCTTGTTTTTCCTCACCATTCACGCCTACCCTCCTGGCCCCGCAACTGCCTACAGGACCCTTATTTTGGGCCGTATCGTATCATCAGGATAGATGGATCTAGAATCCATGTCAGGTGCAGTCCACGTCTAGGTGGTGAACTGCTTTGTGCGCCTAACCAGTTGAGGCACTATCACTCCCCTGATGATTTGTCCTTGGATGAGTGGCGCCTCAGCGACAGTGAGGTCGAGCGTATCGACCTAGAGAATGCTGCCAGCCCAGAGGAGGCAGACGAACTCGAAGAGATGACTGCCGATGAGATGGCGTCGATGGCTACTACGTGGTTGCAGGTATTGCCCGCGACGATAATAAGCAGGGCTGGAAATTCCTAACCCTGTGGGATGGCTATGCGCTATCTGAGGCGACCTGGGAACCTATGTCCGCGTTTATACAGCCAAATGGGAGTGTCAATGCCATCTTTTGCTCCTACCTCGTTGAGAACAACGAGGGACAGCTACTAACCCGTGCTGAGACTTTATCACAGTGTAAAAAGCAAAACTAATCTCCTGGTGTCTACCTATTAACTGTTTTCTAACCTTCTAGGTCGACTAACCTCCCAGGGGCGGTGAGCACTCTTGTGCAGATATGTCTGCATGGCTGTGTGAGAGCAGTTGTCACAGTTGCCCCGCATTCCATCGCAGGACAGGACCGGTAGCCCCCCGTGAAAACCACCCCTGACCGAAGGCCATCTTTTTTGCCCAGATCACTGCTTTCTGAGCGCTGCACCAGCCCTGGCTGTGACCTGCAGTCCCATGCCGGCTACCAGCGTGAGCCAGGTGCAGCCACCCAGCGAGTGTGTGCCTTGTTGACCATGTGTTGCATGGGAACTGCTCTGATGTATTGACCTTAGGGAGCCAACGAGAGCATTGGCTTTCTACTCCAGGGGGGAATGACAAGCAAGGTGTTATGAGGCAAGGTGTGTCCACCCTCCTTGGGGACAAGCGTGCCCACAGTTAGGACCCCTGACTGGTCCAGACCCATGGGGTTCTACCCATCCTTAATGGGATATCATACCCCTAAGTGTGCTACATATGTCTGTATCTGTCTCACTTCACTCCCCGGCGTGGCTCCCGGAGACCAGGCTTCGCTGACGTAGGACCGAATGTCCTAATCGGGTACTATTACCACTCCTATGGCGCCAAATTTCTGTGCTGGCGCCTATCCTTGGGGAAGACGGCAAAAGCCCTACCTACTAGAGGGGGGGGGTGGCCAAGTGTGCTAAGGGCATACAAAACGCCCATTTTTTCTAAGGGCCAAAAGCTAACACACTCCCCAGCCCACGAGGAAAAGCACGCGGGACAGGAGACACCACTACACTACACTCACTAATGCCAGCACCAGCCTTCAAAGGCAGGGTGAGCAAAACCGCACTCAATCCCTACCAGGCTTGCTAACCCTAACCCCTACACACACTACTGGGTGTTCATGAGGAAGGAGTCACGGGCCCCATAGGCCCCCCTGTGACACTACAAGAGAAGACAGCACTACTAAGCGACTGTGGCTTAACAGGGACGTCACAACACTTTTCCCTGTCAGGGCTTGGAGGGAAGCAGTGCTCAGTTTGCGGGCACAGTGTATATGTTGAAGAGGTCGGATTGTCCTCGCCACTCACGGCTGAGGTACATTTTGTTGATTGTGTGATCCGCGCCCCTTTTAGCATGGGCAGAAAAATTCAAAGTCGCCGAAGGCAACTGCAGCTGCACCAATCAGCCTGCCCCCTCCCACCTGTAAAGCAAAGGCAGATGAGACCTGGTTAGCGGCTGAGGAACAGAGCCAGCCTCCACGTATTATACGCTTCTCAGACTGACCTATAATACACTGTCCTCTAACCAGGCTGCAAGCAAGCAAGCTTAAGGACTCCGCCCGTTCTCTTATAGAACGTAGGGCAGAGCCCTGAGTAGCCTAAGCAAGAGTTATACCGTGTGCACTGTGCGTGGCCTTTATGCCTTTAATGCATTGTGTGTATGAAGGGAGGGAGGCGATGAACTAAACTTTTTTCTACCATTTACCATTAACAACCAATCAGCGCGTGACTCAACCAGGAGGTGAGCTCCTCCTGGGCTTACCTACCTTACTCACCACGCACTGTGTGAATGCCGAAGGGAACACGAACGCAAAACGAGCCTAAGCGTTTAAACAACTGTACGGCGAGTTATAAACAACCCTAATCGATGATTGCATTGTGTGTCATGCATGCCCTTCTTATTGTGTTCCCTGCAGAAAAAGGAGGGGGAATGGCGCACTGCACAGCACAAAACAAGCCTAAGCGTTTTAAGCAACCCTATTTTAACGGTACGGCAACACAAACACGAGCAAGCACTTTCCTTTCTCTCGTGTGAAGAGAAGAGAAGGGTGGATTGGGGCACAGGGAAAGCGACACAACGTGTGAATGCCTAGATTAAACAAATGCATCACGAGCACAGCGCATACACTAACACTACCCTGCGCGCTCCATTCGTTTCGCATACCTTTCATCTCAGTTTTGACCTGTGCAGAGCAAAGGAAGTGAACCCCCGAACCCCCAACGAACACAACGGTGACAACCCTAGCGCTTTAACGAAGCAACCACCACGAACGCCACGCATGAGTGTGACATGACACTAAGATACCTGAGAGGTGGTTTGTCCACCTGCTCTGTGGTGTGGGTTCCTGTTCAGTACTTTTTCCTAAAGTTTATAAAATTTTCGATGCAACCGCCCAAAAATTTTCTTCAAAAAGTTTGAAAACTACGGCTAATACCTTCTTTTTCTGGAGCCATTTACGCTTGCGCAACTCTCTTTGGGAGCCCGCTTCTGTTGCGCTTGTCTGCGACTTTAGGTTTTAGTCTAAAAAGGACGATGTCTAAGGTTGTTTCGTCAATTTTTAGCGATTTGACTTCTTAAATCGCTACCCCTTTCGCTAAACCACAGGATTCACTCCCTGTTGGTTCCATTTTCTATTTCTTTCAGCTCCTGGAGTTTTGTGCCCTCCATTTGGAGTATTGTTCCGCCCTGGCCCTTGGTCAAGACCTTTTGCTAAAATGCTGTTTATACAGCGATCGTCGTCCGCATTACAGCGTTCAACCGTACCGTAGTGGGGAAGCATTTGTGCTCTAGGGAGGGAGTCCTGGGTTCAAACCCCACTACCCCCTAATTTTTATGAAACCGTTTCGTCTCAAGCTGGCGACTTTTGAGGAATGCCCCATCGAAGGGACATCATTCACGGTACATTACACTGTTTTTCTAGGGTACCTACAGTGTGGTAGGCTTCTATGAACTGATGGGAATGTCTTTTGCTGGTTGAATGCATTTTCTGAGGTAATTTTCGGGAAATTTGAGCCTTCTTTCTTGGTCCTACTAGCTTGATCAACTAGTACTCCAGGAGAGAGTAAGAAAAAGTCACTGCCATGTCTTTCTGGGAGGACTTGATCCAGGTCAAGCCCCCCCTAAAACCCTTTTGTTGATGCTGAGACTTACTTAAGCATTTTGTTCTCTCTTTTAAAGCTTCAAGTACACTTTCTCAAAGTAACTAGGGTTATAACCCTAGCCCCCCATGAAGTTCACCCCTACCACTCAACTGAGCAGAGGTATCTTCCTTCATGGAGGTTATACCGAAATGAAGTAGGTAATTCATGGCTAAAGCCTTGTAGGTTAAGCCTAGTGGTCCCCCACCTCAAGACCCCTATACTCAACTGATTCTACCACTTATTGTGGTTCTACTTTTTAACTGTTTCCGAATTCAGTTGCTTGGCCAAGTCATATTCTGTGTCTGGTGTAACTCCTTTGCCCCACATTCTCAAGCACCATGGGAGCACATGGGACCAACAGGTGTGCCACCGCCGCAGCAAGCAAAACAAGATACGATGTGGGTAAGGAGGGACAAGCGCAAGTATGTTACATTGTTACATGCCACGCCGCGGCGCAGAAACGGGAAAGACAACGAACAAAGGTAACCAACAAGGTATGTAGAGCCGAGCCCACCCCCGCATGCCCGAACCGTACCGAGCCGCCGCCTGAAGGCCCACACCCCCATCCTTCCCCTGTCTCACAGGACCCAACAGGAGAGAAAGAAGAGGACCCGGGAACCGGGACCAAGGAAGCAGGCAAGGAGAAAGACCGAGACACACACCAGGGCGGAGGCAGGGAAAAAGTGCATGCCAGGGAGGAGGGCGGGCCAGGGGAGAGTAGAGGAAAGGGTAAAGAGCGACGAAACCACGAAAGAAACAGGAGGTAGCCAGCAGCCGAGCAAGGGATGCGCGCAGGGAAGGAGGCATGGTACGCACACGGTGAGCACAACACCGCAACAAAGCACCAGAGAGGGGGGCACCAGAGGGACAGACGAAGGGCAGCATCATGCACCACGGCACGCACCGCACAGACACCACACACACCGCACACACACACACCCGCACCCACAGCACGTGGCCAGCGGGCCCCGGCAGCCCGCCCAGAGGGCGGGCAGCCGGGGAAGGGGGGGCACCTGAACCCAGACGCCCCCCACCACCCCCGCGGCGCGCAGCCCCCCACAGGGTATGCGAGCCACGGGGCCAGTGCAGGGCCCCCACACCCGCACTTCTGCGCCCACAGCACGTGGGTAGCGGACCCCGACAGCCCGCTCAGAGGGCGGGCAGCCGGGGGGGGGGGAGCGCCTGACCTCAGATGCTCCTCACAACGGCAAAAGGCACCCCCCCCGGGGACACCCTTCCACCACCCCCACAGCGCGCAACGCCGGCCCGCAAGGGCGCACGCTGTGGGGCAGGTGCTGGGTCCCCACACCAACACCAACCGCACCCGGGACAAACGGGTCGCGGAACCCCGGCTGCCCGCCGCAGGGGACGGGCGGCCGGGAGAGGGACAGCGCCTGACAGCAGACGCCCCTCACAACGGTGGCAGGCCACCCCCCCCCCCGGGGACGGTGCCCCACCACCCCCGCGGCACGCAGCCCCCACAGGGCATGCAAGCCAAGGGGACAGTGCTGGGCTCCAACACTCGCACACCCGTGCTCACAGCACGTTGGTAGCGGACCCCGACAGCCCGCCCAGAGGGCGGGCAGTCAGGGAAGGGGAAGTGCCTGACCTCAGACGCCCCTCACAACGGGGAAAGGCACCCCTCTCGGGGACGCTCTTCCGCCAACCCCACAGAGCGCAACGCCAGCCGGCAAGGGCGCACGCTGTCGGGCCGGTGCAGGGTCCCCACACCCACACCAACCGCACCCGGGACACATGGGTCGCGGTAGCCCGGCTGCTCGCCCCAGAGGACGGGCGGCCGGGGGGGGGACAGCGCCTGACACCAGACGCCGCTCACAACGGTGGCAGGCCACCCCCCCCCAGGACAGCCCCCCACCACCCCCGCGGCACGCAGCCCCCACAGGGCATGCAAGCCAAGGGGACAGTGCTGGGCCCCGAAATCCGCACACCCGCGCCCACAGCACATGGGTAGTGGACCCCGACAGCCCGCCCAGAGGGCGCGCAGCCGGAGGAGGGGGAGCGCTTGACCTCAGACGCCCCTCACAACGGCGAAAGGCACCTTCCCCGGGGACGCCCTTCCGCCACCCCCACAGCGCGCAACGCCGGCCCGCAAGGGCGCACGCTGTCGGGCCGGTGCAGGGTCCCCACGCCCCCACCAACCGCACCCGGGACACACGGGTCGCGGAACCCCGGCTGCCCGCCCCAGAGGACGGGCGGCTGGGGGAGGGACAGCGCCTGACACCAGACGCCCCTCACAACCATGGCAGGCCAGCCCCCGGGGGACTGCCCCCCACCACCCCCGCGGCACGCAGCCCCCACATGGCATGCAAGCCAAGGGGACAGTGCTGGGCGCCGTCACCCGCACACCCGCGCTCCAAGCACGTGGGTAGCGGACCCCGACAGCCCGCCCAGAGGGCGGGCAGTCAGATGAGGGGGAGCGCCTGACCTCAGACGCCCCTCACAACGGCGCAAGGCACCCCCACCGGGGAGGCCCTTTCGCCACCCCCACAGCGCGCAACGCTGGCCCGCAAGGGCGCACGCTGTGGGGCCGGTGCTGGGTCCCCACGACCACACCAACCGCAGCCGGGACACAGGGGTCGCGGAACCCCGGCTGCCGGCCCCAGAGGACGAGCGGCCGGGGGAGGGACAGCGCCTGACACCAGACGCCCCTCACAACCCTGGAAGGCCGTCCCCCCCGGGGAGGGCCCCCCGCACCCCCGCGGCACACAGCCCCCACAGGGCACGCAAGCCAAGGGGACAGTGCTGGGCCCCCACACCCGCACCCCTGCGCCCACAGCACGTGGGTAGCGGACCCCAACAGCCCGCCCGGAGGACGGACAGCCGGGGGAGGGGAAGCGCCTGACCTCAGATGTCCCTCACAACGGCGGAAGGCGACCCCCCCGGGGACGCCCTTCCGCCAGCCCCACGGCGCGCAACAACGGCTCACAAGGGCGCACGCTGTGGGGCCGGTGCTGAGTCCCCACGCCCACACCAGCCGCGCCCAGGACACACGGATCGCGGAACCCCGGCTGCCCGCCCCACAGGACGGGCGGCTGGGGCAGGGACGGCGCCTGACACCAGACGCCCCTCACAACAATAGGGGGCCACCCCCCCCGGGGCCGGCCCTCCACCTCCCCCGCGGCAGGCAACCCCCACAGGGCATGCAAGCCAAGGGGACAGTGCTGGGCCCCAACACCCGCACGCCCGCGCCCACAGAGCGTGGGCGGGGGACCCCGACAGCCCGCCCAGAGGGCGGGCAGCCGGGGGAGGGGAAGCGCCTGAACTCAGACACCCCTCACAACGGCGAAAAGCACCCCCCCCAGGGATGCCCTTCCGCCACCCCCATGGCGCGCATCAACGGGTCGCAAGGCGTGGGGCCGGTGCTGGGCCCCCATGCCAACACAGACCGCACCCAGGACACACGGGTCGCGGAACCCCGGCCGCCCGTCCCAGAGGACGGGGGGCAGGGGGAGGGACAGCGCCTGACACCAGATGCCCCTCGCAACGGTGGAAGGCCAACCCCCCCGGGGACAGCCCCCACCAACCCCGCGACACGCAGCCCCACACGGGGCATGCGAGCCAAGGGGACAGTGCTGGGCCCCGACACTCGCACACCTGCGCCCACAGCACGCGGGTAGCGGGCTTCGGCAGCCCGCCTAGAAGGCGGGCAGCCGGGGGAGGGGAAGCGCCTGAACTCTGACGCTGCCCACAACGGCGAAAGGCAACCCCCCCGGGGACGCCCGTCCGCCGCCCCCACAGTGCGCAACGGCGGCTCGCAAGGGCACCACGCTGCGGGGCAGGTGCTGGGACCGCCGCTACCCCTGCGGCACGCAGCCCCCACAGGGCATGCAAGCCAAGGGGACAGTGTTGGGCCCCCACACCCACTCACCCGCGCCCACAGCACGTGGGTTGCGGACCCCGGCAGCCCCACAGAGGAGGGCAGCCAGAGAAGTGAGAGCGCCTGGCCTCAGACGCCCCTCGCAACGGGGCCACCCATAACACACGGGCGGCAGGGGGAGCATCTAATGCCCACACGAGCAGGCAAACGCCGGCCCGCGGAGCCAGCGTTCGAGATCCCCGACCCACGCCCCACCACGCCCACAATACGTGCAGCAGCCACGGGGAATCCGCACCCAATCTCCTGCTCTTAGGCACAGCGACACAACAATGGCAGAACCCGCGGCCCCACTCAAAGCACGCCCCCGGTCTCGGATGCTGGACGCGGCACACGAGGTCATCAGGGCGCTGCGACTCAGAGGCGGAGAAGGGGACCTCCCACAGGAGGACGCGGGCGCGGACTCCGACCTGGAGATAGTCCCAGAGCCCCCCGCGGGCAGCGGGCCCGCGGAACCTAAGCCGCCGGCGGGCAGCGTGCCTGCCTCCTGCCCCGTGACACCCCCGACCTGGCCCCGATGACCAAGCGCTGCCCGCGGTGGGGCACGCGGCCGCACGCGCCGCCCTGCGCTACGGGGTAGCCCAGGGCTGGGTTCTGGATGAGACCGCGCTCGGCAGCTCGAACATCCAGGAGGCCGTCGACCGAGTCGCCCACACGGGCCAAGCGGAAGTGGCCTTGCACACCCGGGGCCGCCACGGCGGACCGGCGGAGGAGATCATCGTAGAGCCCTCGGGAATGGTGTTGGTCCCAGCAGCGGACATGGACCGAGGGGTGCTCCACGCGTCCCGCGTGCGGCGCGCGCGCCCACAGTGGACCATCCAGGTGTACACCCCTCCACGGGCGTGGCCCTTCTCCACATGGGCGGTGCTCGCCGTCATGTGGCAGCTGGCACCCGAGGACGCCCCCACAGGCACCGCGGAGGAAATCGCCCGGGACCTCCACGCCTGGCCGACCGAACAGGATTTCCCCTGGTGCAGGCCCCGGGGCAGCCTCCCAGTGGCGCCCTCGGCACAGGGGTTCAGCCTCGCGGCAACCCTCCAGCGGCACCCCGACAAGAGGGCACGCCTCTTCCTGCAGACGGGCACCGTCCCGGCCGCCCCGCCAGACTCTGAGTGGCGATGGGACGCAGGGGGGGCGCAACCGCTGCCGGACCCCTGAATCTTCCCGCTGTGGTACTCACCCACGGGCACCCTGGCCCATGCCGCCCAAGCCGTCAAGGGGGCCTTCCCATAGCCACTCCTCCCCGGCGTGGCCCTGCTCCGCCGCCTGCAGGCGGGAGCGGCCTGGGTACGGTGGAGGGAGGGGGACGGGCGCCTGAGCCTGTATTTCCCCCTGGTGCAGGGCCAGGCGCTACTCCACGCCGAGGGCATGGGGACCTTGGAGTGGGGGGCGATCGTGCCCGACACGGTCTGCAGGTCGATCATCGTGGCCGCCCCGCAACCCATGCGATCCCCACTGGCGTGCCACCGCCTCCTACGGGCGGTCCCCTCATTGGCCCCCCACCACGCCCTCACAAGGGAAGTGTGGAAGGCCATGCTGAGCCACCCCAGGGAGTAAATGACGAACCCGGGTGCACGGTGCCCGCCGGGGCCGGTGCTGGAGCAGCTCACGGCCCCCACACCCGGGGTCCGCCACGCCCTGCACAGGGCGTCAGCCCTTACGGAACAGCTCACCGACGAGGTGCTGGACCTGGCGCTAGAGCCGCTGCGGGTGCTCTACCTGCAGACCCACATCCTGCCTGCGGGCACGTCAAACCGCCTGGGCCGCCTGGGGTTGCAGCGCCGTGTCGAGGCCGCGCACCCGGGAGGCGTGGTGGAACAGTGGTTAACACTCCACAACCCGTCCACCGCGCAGGGCCACTGGTACCTGCACGAACTCCTCTTCCTCCCCCGGACGGCCCCGGAGCACCGCGGACAGAACCCGTACCACACGCACCCGGAGCGCCGGGGCGCGCAGAGCTTCCTGCAGCCGCCCCTGCCCGCCCTCCCGCCGGGGCAGAGCCCGGAGGCGCTGCAACAGGGTACCCCGCTCGACACGGTCACCACGGTACAGCAAAGGGGAAGCAACAAAGCGGACCGGGCCGCAGCAGAGGGCACGAACTGCGGAGCGGTGGCCTGGACGGCGGCCTGCAGGCACCTCGCCTGGGACATGACGGGGCTTGGGCAATACAGGATAACGGACCGCACGGCGCTGGCGTCCACGGTCGCGGCCGTCACCATGGGAACCGTGGCGGCGTGGGGAGCGCAACTGCTGCCCCACGTCCCCTGCCGAGACACGCGGCCCCGCCAGCCAGCCGCAATGCACACGCCGACGGCACCCCTTACGGCGGAGCAGCTGTACGTCGTCACCGCGGCGCTACTGACAGACGGCGGGGAGAGTTTTGTCCACCACCACGGCCCGGCGCAGATCGCGGGAAGCATATAAGGGCCACAGCGCAACGCGCCCCACCTGTGGCACGCCACACTCCGCGAGCGCACCCGCGTCAGGGACGCAGGTGACAGCGCACCCCCTCCCGGGCCTCAGCAGGGGGAGGCGCTGGTCCTACAGGCGGCGGGCTACCAGGCCTTCCTGCACGGCCACACCGGGGGGTACCAGTCGCACATCCTGGCGGAGGGCCGCTGGACCGTCTGGCACGGCAATGCCAGGCAAGGGGCATTCCCGCCCCAGCCCCATGTCGACTGGCAGCAGGGGCCCACCCAGGCCTACTATAAGACAGCGGACCCCTGGCCGCTAGCAGTCCTGCTACACACCGTCAGCGCCCCCAACAAGAGGCAGGAACCGGGGTGGGCCATCCTTCCCGCACTGGTCTGGAGCCCCTACCAGGAGGAGCATCTACGGGCTGCATGGCAGGGAGATGCCATCAGGGCCACGGACGTCCCTGACCTCCACGCGGGGCCAATCACGCACGCCCGCCTGGCGGCTACCCTCGCGGTGGGTCAACGGGGACAGCAGAACCCGCAGTGGGTAGATTGCCTGTTCAGCCCGGCGGACGCGCACATCGCCGTCTGCAACCCCGAGCGCCTGCCGGGGCCCGAAGCCGTAGTCCGCGTGACAGACTGCGCTCGCATGATCGTCAAAGCGCTGCGGTAGGGCGAACACCATGCCCTCCTGCTCCAAGTCCGCCTGAAGGACAACGCCAAGGCAGCAAAGCCGGGAGTGTGGCCGGCAGCGGCGCACCCCGACGACCTAGGGCTCCAGCTGACGGTCCCGACCATAGTGTACCGCTGACTACAAGCCTTCCACGACCTGTGATGGAGGGGCAAGCCCGACCGCCAAATCGGCGCCACGCACTGGTAAGAGTGGCCGCAGGCAGACACGCAACGCAACGCCGTCCAGAGTCTCGGACCCGCGCCCGCGACACGAGCCCTCGATGCCGCGGCCCCGGGCCGCGCGTTGGCGCCACACACGGTTCCACTGGCCATAGGAGGGCGCCATCAGAAAGTCGGTGCCGCCCCACCTGGCGCGGGGGGCCACAGAGCCAACATAATGCCCCCTATGTGCAGACAAGTACTACACAAGCGGGGCGATGCTGGAACACCTGGCGTGGCACGCGGTGCACGCCGCCGCCCCGGTGGACGACAAGGAGGCGGCCTCCCACATCCTCCAAGGGAGGGCACGGAGGTCCCTGTGGCATGCCCCGTACGCCCGGCGCCCCCCGCCCCAGGCGGCCGGCAACGCAGAAGGCGAGGAGGAGGTGCCCGGAGCGGCCCCGGGGGCTGGCGGTGCAGCCCAACAAGGATCCATCCCCCCGGGACTGGCCCCCCTGGCCCCCCTCTGGGTCCCGCTGGGAGCGGGCTCCCCACACCCCATGGCCCCAGCACACCGAGGAGACCTGGCTGCTCCAGCGGACCCAGCGGCAATGCCGATGCGGGACAGCTGACTCCAGGAGGATGCGGCGGACAACGCCCTATGGCTCCTCTCATGGAACCTGCGCAACGGCCTCGTCGCACCAGACCGGTTCCTCCGGGACACGCTCTGGCGGCGCCGGGGGCCGGCGGCCTGTACGGACTAGGAGCACCTCATTACCGGCATGCTGCCCCAGGAGGGGGGCTTTGCCATCATGCTCCAAGAAACAGCCATCACCACCCAGGCGCAGGAGATGCACGTGGCCGCAGCGCTCCAGGACAAGGGGTACACCCCCTTCTTCAGCAGCCGACTGGCGGAGACAGGAGCCACCTCCACCTCGAGAGGGGGAGGCCTCCTCACCGCGGTCAGCACCAAGTACATGGCGGAGCACGAGGTGCTCAGTTTCACGGAAATCGTCCCCGGGAAGGCCGCGGCCCTGGAGATCCGCACAGACGGGGGAGGCCTCACCCTCATCAACGTCCATGGACCGCAGGCGGGCTGCTCCCCATGGACGGGAAGGGCGGCCTTCTGGGCCGACATACAAATGTATGCCACGACGCGCAGCCTCGGTGGGAGACAACCGGTGGTCATTGCCAGCGACACCAACATCTACATGGATGCCACCACCAACCCGGCCACGGAGCACTTCGGAGCGGCTTGGGAGGCCTGCGGTTTCCGGAGGGCCACGACAGGCGGCGTGGAGGACACGACCCCCATGCTCCACCCGTCCGGGCACAGGGTGGACACCCTCCTGGTCAACGAGCCCCTCCTGCCGTGGTCCCTGCGGGAAAGCGTCTGGGCCCGCGGCATGCTACACCCCTAGGTGGTCGCGTCGGACCACCTCCCGGTCCGCGTGGCCCTGCCAGGCCTCCTCAACGCAGCAGGGCACGCGACGATGCCGACCCCCTACGGCCACACGGAGGGGCACCTCCTCCCGTACGACGCCGAGGCCGCGCAAGTCCACCGCTGCCTGTGGGCAGCGGTCACCGCCGCGCAGGATGAGCCCTCCCCGGCGCCCTGGCTGGGCCCCGCAGAGCAACAAGCCTACGGGTCCATGCCCGCAGCCGCAGTGGACAAGGTGTTAGAACACCTCCACGCGGCGCATGACGCCCTGGCGCGTGTGGTGCGACGCCGGCAGCCGTCCCCGGCGGGGACGGACCCGGCGGGAGGGGAACGCCCTGAGAGCGGGAAACGGCTCCAGGCGGCGATCCTCCGCTAAGACACCCTGGCAGCGTGCGCGCCGGCGGCATACCAGGCGGACGCGGCATGGCATGGCATCTGGTCCGAGGCGGCGCTCTGGCTCACGGAGGAGCTGCGAGGTGCGTCCCCCGGATTCGGCCCGTCCATGCAGGGCCAGCTGCAGGAGGAGCTGGAGAGGCAAGCAGCCGCCCTCGAAGGGGACATCCGCCACTTGCGCGCACTCCTGGCGGCTGACCGCAAGCGCGCCATCAAAGATTTCTGGCGCCGCCACGCCCAGGACATCGCCCAGCGGTGAAAAGCCGTGCGGGGGGCCATAGAGGTAGAGGCCTCGGGCTCGTCGGGCCTCTGGAACGTGCGGGTCCCCAACACCCAAACGCTCCTCACAGAGTCCCACGACGTGATGTTCGCGGTTCGCGCCCTTTGGCGGGAACTGTATGACAAACGCCCGGTGGACCTCCCCGGCTTCCAGGCGGTCCTCAGCCGCCACGTGCCCCGGGTCCCCGAAGGGGCCTGGGCCCAGGTCCAGCAGTACTCCATGCAGGACCTGCAGTCCGCCCTGGACAAGGCCGATGGCAAGGCCCCGGGTCCCAACCACGTGGAGGCCCGTTTCATCAAGGCTCTCCCGGCACCCGTCCATTGGCTCCTGGTCCACTCCTACCGGGCCATCCTCCGCGGCGCCCCGCCGCCGATGCACTGGAGGGACGCGCATATATGGCTCAGCTCCAAGGTACCGGGCTCTGCCCGACTGGACGACTACAGGCTAATAGCTCTGGGCTAGCTGGACATGAAGCTGCTCACGGCCCCCCTCACCCAGCACATCACGGAAGAGGTCACAAGGCACGGAGTGGTCAGCGACTGGCAACAAGGGGCCCTCCCTGACTCCAACACCGGCCCTCCCCTGTTAATGGCGCAGCGGCAGCTCCAGGGGGAAGGCCCAACCACTTCTTCTCCTTCGACGCCCGGAAGGTCTTCAACACCGTCCTGCACGGCGCCCTCAACCTCATCCTGCGCCACCTCTTCGTGCCGCCAGAGGTCATCGACCTCCTGCCCTCCCTCCACACCTGCGCCAGGCTGCGCATCGTCGCCGCGCACGGGCTGACACAGCCCGTCCACACGCCGGGCGGCGTCCAGGAGGGCAACCCCAAAAGCCTCCTGCTGTACGCGCTTCTCCTGGAGCCCCTGCTCAGGGCCCTGGGGCACCGTCTGCGTCCGCCCGGAGAGGCCGAAAGGGGCCTCATCCAGGCCTACATAGACGACCTGCTGGTAGTGCCCCAAACGCTGCAGCACTTCGTCGAGGGCGTCGAGGCGGTGGTCGCGTACCTGGGGATGATGGGCATGGAGCTCAACCCCCGGAAGTGCGCCATGGCCACCTTGAAGGGTGTCCCGGACCTACAGCTGCGCCTCTGTCCCCACCTGGAAAACCCATGGCACTGGGTGCCGGCGGCGGACTCCGTCCTCTACCTGGGACTCCAGCTGCAGCCGGACGGGGAGTTCTTCCTGCAGCGCAAACATCGCCTGCGCCTGGCGGCGGTGCACCACTGGTGCCTCAACACCCTGGCGCCACTGAAAGTGGTACAGGACGTCATCCTGGCGATCCTAGGGGGAGTGACGCAATACGTCGCCCCCTTCATCGCCGACGACTCCAACACCGCGCGCCACCTGGACCACATCACGGTCCAAGTCTTGAAGGACAGGGCGCAATATGCCGTCGACGCCCTCGCGGGAGAGCCTGCAGAATGACGGGACCCTGAGGCTCACGCGGGTGCCAACGCGGTGCCGGCAGGCAGCAGTGGCCCTCGTGGGCACACTCGTCCACCACCGCTCAACCCCCGTGCACGCCAAGGTCACCAGGATGTTCTGGGAAATTGCAGGTGCGCACGGCATATGCCCCGAGGTGCACTACCCCGTCCCGGAATTCGCAACCCTGGCGGGGGGCGACTGGGTCCACGGCATACCCCGGGCCCTGGCCGCCCTGGGAGTGGGGCTCTACAACCCCATCGCGTGCCTCAGGGCAGCCCACGTCCAACTACAGTCCCCACCGGGCAACATCGTCACGCTGCGCACCGCCAAGCTGCGGCACTGCGACACGTGCCGCCTGACGGTGCCACACACGACGCGGTGGCATGGGCACCAAGGGCCGCACCACCCCTTCCCCGACAACGACGACCCGTGGCCGACAGCGGTGCGGTAAAGCCTCAACCGATGGGGCGATGAACACCTTCACTATTGCCGCCGCGAGCAGGAGCCCACCAACCACCCCGGGTGGCGCAACGCTTTGGTCCACCTCTTCAACACCACCGGCACGCGGGGCCCCCGCCTGAGACTCGTCCACCCAACGAGGGCTAAGCAGGACGCCAACACTGGCCCACGGGTGACCCTGGACGGCCTGCACCTTCACGTCGGGGGCTACCGCCGTCAGGGCAGCTTATCCCCCCCCCGGCAAGGGGCGGCATACCACCCACCGGCGGCCCTCCTGTACATCCTCCGCGACGTACTCGCGGACGGTGAGCACCAAGAGCCTAACGCGGATGTGGCGTGGCCCGAGCCGCCGACGCCGGTATGGTTCGTGACTACGGAAGACCAGTGCGCCCGAGCGACGGAGCAAGCGCAGCTCAAGACCGACTGGGTGATAGTGCAGGTGGGGGCAGGCCAGCCCAGGCCCCGTAGGCTCCCCCGCGGCACCGCCCTGCTGGTAGTTACGGAGGTTCCGCACGACCCACAGATGGCAGTGCACGCGCTGGAGGACCAACCGGAGGACACGGAATACCTGGTGGTACACCAGCGCGGAGGCCCGGCGTGGCTCAGGGAACATGTGACGGTGCTCCGGTCCTGGGGCAAGCACGATCGCTGGAGCACAGGTCTGACTACACAACCACCCGGCGGTCCACACCGGCGACACCACGGCGCTGAGCGTGGACCAACTGACCCCAAGCCACCCCGACGTCCGGTGGCACTCTGCC
Organism: Eutreptiella sp. 'Long Island Sound 2002'; assembly: GCA_964036045.1. Classification (NCBI taxonomy): domain Eukaryota; phylum Euglenozoa; class Euglenophyceae; order Eutreptiales; family Eutreptiaceae; genus Eutreptiella; species Eutreptiella sp. 'Long Island Sound 2002'. Next base: position 65,809,612 of record OZ038383.1, on the reverse strand, counting down.
GACCCCAACGCGGGGTGGCTCAGCCCCACCAGGTACTACTGGATCCCGGAGACCTGGGGCCACACCTCCTCCGATGCGTCGGGGGGCGGACCCTGCAAGCACGCCACCAGCGTAGCTCTCGCCGCCGACCTCACCCGCACGTGGGCCGTGGCCATCTCGGGCACGGTGCCCGATGGAGCGGGGGTGACCGCCTCCCTCCCCCTGCAATACGGCACCCACCGGCAATGGGTCCATACGGTGGACGCCGAAGTCACTCACCACCTCCTGCGACACGCGGATCGCGAGCGGGAAACGGGGGTCTCCGCGGGCGCGGCGAAGTTAGTCAACCAGATGCCCCTGCGATGGCTCGGGGACGGCCTGTGCGCGCGAGGACAACACGCCGGGCACCCGTTTTGGTATGCCCGAGCCACCTCTCACCACAGCGACACCCTACTACACAAGGCGGACTGGGCGGCGTCCCAGGACACCGTCCTACAGAACACGCCCCCGGGCCCCAGCCACGCCCATGTCATAGTCGCTGGTCATGACGGCCACCTCAACCTACGGCCCCCCACGATGCGAACGCTCGGCGCGATCGCGCAGCGGGCACAGACGGACCATGCGCTGACGCACCGAGGACACACACTCCTGGGTGCGGCCCGCGCCACAGCCTATGTCCACGCCCGGGACCTCATCGCGACGGCCAACAACCACCGGGCGCTCCGGGCCAGGGACGGCCACACGCCGGTGCAACGCAGGCTCCGTGTCCGGAAGGAGCATCCCTCCGGCGTTGCCGTCCTCCCGCAGCCGTGCCTCCTCTGCGGCGGCCCAAAGGAGACCCCGGTGCACATGCACACGGGGTGCGCCCACCCATGGCTCTTCTGGCCCCACTACCGCCAGGCGGTGCAAGAGGCGGCCCGCCACCTTCCGCCCGGGGACGAAGCTCTATGGGTGGCCTCGTGGCGCTCTGCGGGCGCCGCATGGACAGAAGTCTTCTGCTCTGGGCTGGTGCCCGAGGCGGCGGAAGTGCAGGTCCGCGCCATAGCCCGCTGAGACCCACCCGGAGGGACCGCCGTGGACTCTTTCCCCCACCACATGCTCCGGCTCGAAGATTTCGCGTGGGAGCTTCGCAATCACCGGCTGGAGCAACTCCTCCGCGAGCCCCTAAGCGCGGCGGCGCGGGTGCACCGATGACTCACCGAAGCAGAGGGCAGCTGCCCCCCCCCTCCCCCGCGCCCTGGCAAGGACTTCGTAGCCCCCCTCTGTGTCGTGAATGGCACCCTGGAGTGCCCGCCGCAAGAGGACCCCCACCCGTACCGGGACCTGCCGGGGGGATTCTCGAAGCACCTACAAGACGCCCTCTTCCCGCGGTGGATCATCGGGCGCGGCTCCATGACCGCATGGGAGGCCCGTATAGTGGGCAAGGAGTGGGTGCGCGAACGGGGCCGGTGGTGCGCCGCCACGCGCGCCCCAGAGACCCCCGCACAATGGTACGCCGCCACCCCGCTCGAGGGATGGGGGCCGCACACCCAGCTGCGGCCCACCATGATCCGCGGGGCAGGCCCCGACCACCTGTGGGACGCGGGGGCAAAGGAATGGCTACAGGCGGCCCTGGAGCCACAAGCGGGGTGGAGTGGGGACGTGTCCTTGCTCATCCGAGCGCCCATCCTCCCCTTGCACTGTCCTCCACGCCGCCAACGTGCTCCAAGCCACAGAGATACACGCATGGGGACGCGACACGGCCACCATCTGGTAGCTCCCCCTGGAGGGCGGACCCGCCCGGCTCACCGTGGCGCACTTCAAAACTGGGGTGCCTGTGTACGACGACGCCCTGTCCTGGCTGGGCGACATTCTGGGGCCCTTACTCCTCATGCTCCCCACCGACCTTGCAGCCGTGATGCGCCAGGAGCTAGACAGCTGCAACGGGCTGCGGGTAGGGTGGGAGGCAGTGGCGGACGGCAACCTAATCCCCCTCCTCCACCAAGACGCCGCGGACGAGTGCCAGTGGGGCACACTGGTGCCACACCTCACCAGGCGCCACATGCATGGGGCATCCCCCCCCCCCCCCGGGGGCACCCCCGCCCGGCGTGGGAGGACCCCATCGCCGCCTCCCACGACCACGGGATTCTCCCCGACGACACCAGGCAGGAGGTCCGGCAGAAGACGCTCGGCAGGGACTACCGGCGCCGCGTGCGCGCCCGCCTGCTGGAGCTCCGGGACCCCCTCCGCCAGTGGTGGGACGACCTCTGGCTCCGCCGTCTCAGCCCCTGGTCGCCGCCCTCCCACCTCCCACACACCTGCCGGCTCTGCGGGGAATGCGACACGGTATCCTCAGCAGCGCCGATGGCCGCCAACAGTTGCGCGCAGTGCTCCCAGGTGGCCGCGTGCCCCTGGCTCGAACCTCCCGCGGGCCCGCACAGACGCACGGAAGAGGAGCCTATGCACCGGCGCATCAGGGGCGCACACGCCCCCTCACACGAACGCGCGGGCCCCGCGGGCGCCGCCCTCCTGTGGATCCACGTGCACCTGCGGGACGCCACGTCCGTCGCGCACCTGTCGCACGTGTTCGCGCCCTGACCCCCACCCGCCGCCGCGCTTTGCAGGGCCCGCAGCACCATGCCTCGCCGACTGGGGTACAGGCCGGAGCAGGCCAGGGCCCGCCGCTGAGCGCAGGAGGCGGCCGTCGGGGCCTAGTAGCGGACGCGGTAACGGAACCGCACGAGGCGCACGCTGCCACCCAGCACGACCCGGCGGGCAGTGCGAGGGCTTTCCTCAGCGAGGCCGCCCTCCCGGACATTCGCGCCCTGAACGGGGCGGGAGCACCGACGCTGCTCCCGGCGATGCACCGGATTGTGAACGCTGTGCAGCTGGGGCTCATCAGCCCGGAGGCGGCACTCTACGGGCACTGGATGTAGTGGCGCACGTCCATCCGGTCAGGCCGGCCTCTGTTCATGGAGGACACCCTGCGGCTGACGGGCGCGGGGTCCGCCATGTCCCTCCGGAGCAGCGCCCCAGCCCTGCTGCACGCCCTCAGGATGCGCTGCCCCGGAGACACGGCCCCGTACGTGAATCAGGTGCGGGCCACATACCCAGGAGGAGTGTCTGAGTTGGACGCGGCACTCCACCTTCTACATCCGCCGGACGAGGACCTGGAGGTGGGCGCAATCACGGTATTCGTGAAAGGCGCGGACGAGGCGCCCACCCGCCCCCGCCCGACCAACCCGGTTTACGACGGCGCCAGGACGACCCCCCCGTACGCCGTCATGTGCGAGGCTTTCCCCAGGGAGCCCACCTGGTGCCCCGCCCTCCCGCCGGCGACGCAGGCACCTCGCGGCTGGGGCAACCTGAACCTGTCCCCCCCCCTCTCAAGGACCAGGGGTGCCCACCACAGGGGGCAGGTCCTCTGGCAAGAGCGCCCGGGCACCCCCCTGCTCCTCATCGTCGCCGCGACCAGGGGGGGACCCGGAGCGGGTCCTGGGGATCACCCCCACCGACCTGTACGGGGCAGCGCCCGTACCCCGCCCCCCCCTCCCGGCGCCCGCGGCGCGGGACGGGGTACACACCTTCCTGCGAACACGGGAGGTCACCGCCGTTACAGGGGTCCACCTAGTGCGGCTCCCCTCGGCACCACCCGACGACCCCCGAGGCCCAGGGCCCTGAGCCCCGCCCCAAACCTGGAGCTGTGGCGCGACGTGTGGGCCGCCTGGCTCACCCAGCCCCCACCCCAGTGCCGATGGATGGCCACCGGCCCCCGCCCGCACAGGGGCTAACGCCACTGCCGCCCCCCCCTCCCCTACACCCCCCTCCCCCCTGCGGTGCACTCCACAGCACTGCCCACGGCACAACACAGATGTACCAGGGGGTAGTGAGGAGGGCACGCCTGCCGCCACGCATGCCTACCAGGAAAACAGTGATGTCGGACTCCAATGGCTCCCCCCAGCGGGACGACCGCCACCACCGCCGGTCCCGCTCTCGCTCCCCCGTCTCCCCGGGATGCGCGGGGGAGACCCTCGCAGAGCGCGAGGAGCGGCGGCTGGCGGTGGCAGCGGTGCCGGTTGGGCCGCCGGCTGGGCAGCCCCAGGCAGCCTCCGCCAACACTGGGCTGTCAAGCCCGGGACCTGCGCTGGCCGAGGAGACCGCCCCCGCCGTCCAGGCTGCAAGCCCTGCCGCCCCGCCCCCGGAGGGGGCCCCAGGTGCACAGGGGGCTGAGACCGCAGCCCCAGCAAGCCGCGCCACGGTCCCAACCGCGGCCCCCGGCACGCCACCAGCGTAGGGGGTGGCCCTGGCGCGGGCACCAGGCGCCTCGCCTGGAGCGGCCGCAGCCGCAGAGGAGGGCGGGGAGGGTGCACAAGGAGCTGAGACCGCGGCCCTGGCGAGCCGTGCCACCGCCTCGGCCGGCCACGCCATGGCCCCCAGCACGCCGCGGGTGCGGGGGACGGGCCCCGCGCGGGCCCCGAGCGCCTCGCTGGGGGCCGCCGCAGCCGCAGCGGAGGGCAGGGAGGGCGCCAAGTACCGCGCCCACACCAACCCCAGCCACACGCACACCCGCCCCCCAAAGCCGTACCTCCCCAAAGCTGCCCTCCCTACGGGACGGCCGCGGCCCGTCGGCCCCCCGGCAGCCGAGCGTACGCCGCCAGGCGTCACGACGCCACAGCTGCGGCGGCAACAGAACACCCGGCGCCTGACCCGGGAGGGGGGGGACAGCGCGCAGGCGGGGCAGCGTGCCGGCCACGGGAGCGCGGAGCGGGGGACAGGAGGCGACAGGGGGAGTGACCAGGGACAAACGCAGGGGGCAGGCCTGGGCGCACGCGGCAAGGAGCGAGGGTGAAGGCGTGGGCAAGGTGCCAAGGCCAGCGGCAGCGGAGGGAGACAGAGCGCGGGCAGCAGACGGCACGACGCGGGACAACGAGCAAAGGGGCAAGGGCACGGGAAGGACACGCAGGGGCGCGAGCAGGGCCACAAGGCGGGCGGCCACGGAGCGCATGGAGTGGAGCGGGGCGTGGTCGGCGAGCGTGGGCGCAGCCGGGGGCATGGACACGGGCACAGGAAGGATACGAGCGCCGGCGTTGCAGGCCAGGGCGCAGGTGACAGTGGGCGGGACCCACAGCGCGGACAGGGGGACAAAGGCGGGGGGGATGCGGCTCACCGGCTGCACATCCGGCTGCGGGGGTGCCCCGCCCCCCGTCCCCCTCCCTTCGCTCCGCCCTCCCCCCCCGGCTCCCGTGCCCCGTCCTGTCTGTCCCCGGGGGCCAGGAAGGGATCCAAGGGGCAGGGCAAGGGCGCCGTGGGCCCTTGGGGACAGACAGGACGGGGCACGGGAGCCACGGGGGGAGGGCGGAGCACAGGGAGGGGGACAGGGGGCGGGGCGCCCCCGCAGCCGGATGTGCAGCCAGTGCGGCGCATCCCCCCCTCCATCCAACAAATGCCGGCGCACCACACCCACCACCACCACCACCACCACGCCCACCCCTACAACATCGACCCCGACGCCGGAGACCTCATCCGCCCCCAACCCCCCCGACCCCAGCACCAGCCAGTCCCCCGCGCGCCGAGGGCGGAGCGGGCGCGGATGGCCGCTGCCCCGGCGGAGGGGGGGCGGGGCGCGGCGCCGGCGCCGCAGGCACAGGGGCCGCAGGGGGAGCCAGCGCGGGGGGCAGAGGGGGCCCGGCCCTGGGACCGGGACTGGGACACGTTCCCAGACCCACTGGGGGGTGAGGCCCTCCCCTTGATGGTGGAGGTGTACGGGTCGCTGAGCTGGGCCTGCTCGGGGACCAGCAGGGGGATGAGGAACAAGCCCTTCCATGCCGTGCTCCTCCAGAGGGACGCAGGGAACTGGGAGGTGCCCCCGGGGGGGTGGGCGGCATCAGGGGACCACAAGAGGGTCCTCCGGGCGGTGATCCGGGCGGGGTGGCCCGACAGGGAGCCGACGTGGCCAGCTTTCCTGGAGGGGGGGGCGGTGCTCCGCATCACGGATACGGATGCCAACAACTGGCTTCCGCTGGGCTTTGCGCAGCGCCCTCACCCACTGGCGCTACCGCCGGCGGAAGCCGCCACCGGCGCAGACCCAGCCCCCGCGTAAGCAACGACCCAGGTCCGCGCCCCGCCGGCCCAGGCGATGAGCGCGAGGGGGTGGGGAGGGGACAGTGCCGCGGGACTCCCCCCCCAGCGGAACCGGGCCCGCCGACCCACAACCCCCCCTCCGTACGGCGCGGCGGGGGGGCGCGCGCCACCTCCAGCGGGAGAGAGGGCCGGGGCAACGAGCGCGAGGGGAGGCCCACTGCCCCGCAGCCCATCAACCGCTGACCGGTGACCCGAACCGCCGCTTCCAGCACTCGTCGGCCCTCCCCCCTCCCCGGCCAGCCGGCCCCGCGCGGCGACAGCGAGGAGAGCAGGGGGCCCGAGCGAGGGCCTCCACGAGGGTCTGGCACCCAAAGGGTCGAGGGGGGCAGGGGAAGAGTGCGCCCCCCCGTTCGGCGGCTGGTTCCCCGGGACCCGAACCACCAGGCCTCCGCCCCGCGGCCGTCTGGGGGCGGCGCCAGGGGACCAGGGGGGGACTGCGGGGAACCTGCCCTCCCTCCCACCCCTCCCCTCCCCCCCCTCCCCCCCCCGCCCTGTGGGCGGCCAAAGGCCGGCAGTAGAGGCGGCGGCCCCGCACCCCCCCCAGAGGGCCGCGGCACCCAGGAGGGGGGACGCCACAGCCGCGGCGAGCGCAGCCGCGCGCCAAGCGCGCCCAGTCAGCCGCCCACTCACTCCCGCAGTGCCCGCTGCCGACTGGCGGCTCTGCGCCGGCGCCGTGGGCCACAACGGAACGGCGGCACCCAGGGAATGCGACATGGAGGGCGGGGCGCAGACGAAGCGGCCCGCCTTGTTGCCCGCCCGGAGAAGACGGGGGAGCGGACTGCGGCAAAGAGACCTCTCCCCCCCCCTCCCCTGCCAGGCTGACCCACCGGCGGTCGTCCAGGCCGGCCCGGCGCTCAGGGCTGCCCGGCAACCCCGGCTGAACGTATATACCCAGAAGGGGTGCGCTGGGGAAGAAAGGGGACTGGGACGGGGGCCACGGGCCAGCCCCCCAGGGCAGAGGGGTGGGGAACCGCGGCGCGGCCCCCCCTCCCCTCCCCCTCCGACTCCCCCCCCCGGCCTGCGGGCCACGGGGGCGCCGGCCCTCCAGCCCCCCCGAGGCCGAGGGGACGTCCCCCATCCCCCCGAAGGGACCGCGGCGCCCGGGGGGGGATGCAGCTGAGCCCGCACGCCGCGCGCCCCCACGCCCCCCAGCGCCTGCTCCCGCGGGGGTCGCGACAGGCGGGCGAACGCGCATCAGCACACAATAACGAAGCACGGACCATGCCTGGGGGCGGCACACGACAACGAACCGGAGTAGTATGGGGGCCGCGCCCCCCATGATGTGAGCGTCGCCAATGACGCCCGCATTGTTGCCTGCCCAGGGAAGTCAGAGGGACGGACCGAGGCAGAGCGACCCCCCGGCCCGCCGGCCCCCCGGACACCCCTCCGGGGGGGCGGCTCGCAGGCCGCCCCTCCCTCCCCCCCCCGCCAGTCTGGCCCGCCGGCGGCAGGCCGCGCCCGGCGCCCGGGGCTGCCCCAAGACCCCGACCGAACGCGTACACCTGGGGGGGATGCGCCGGCGACGAAGGGGGGACTGGGCAGAGGGCCACAGGCCGCCCCCCCCGGAGGGGGGGGGGGGCACAACGCGACCCCCCCCCCTTCGCATCCAGGGGGACCCCCCAACCCCGCCACCGACCCGCCGGCCACGGAGGCGCCGGCCCCCCACCCCCCCTGAGGCAGAGGGGACGGTCCCCCCTCCCCCCGGCAGGGCCGCGGCGCCCGGGAGGGAGGCCGGAGCAGGGACCGCCTCCACGCCCCAGCCGCCTGCTCCGGCAGGAACCGCGATGGACAAGCGAACCCGCGCCAACACACAAGGGCGCCACACGGACCGCGCCCAGGGACAGCAAGCGAGCACGAACCGGAGCGGTATGGGGTCCACGCCCTCCATGGCCAGAGTGAGGCCAAGGACACCCACTTTGTTGCCTGCGCAGGGAAGGCAGAGGGACGGACCGAGGCAAGGTGACCCCCCGCCCCACTGGCCCCCCCGGACGCACCGTCGGGGAGAACCGCGCACAGGCCGCCCCCCCCCCCCCCCACACCCCGGCGCTGGGACGCCCCAGACGCGCAGACCCACCCCATGGGGAGCGCACAGCCCCAAGCCAGGTAGGGGGGAAACGGGACCGGGCCGCCCCCCCCCCCAAGCAAATGGAACGGAGCACGGGACCGAGGCAGGACACGCGGAATGGGCACGGACCGCGTGGAACGTCCCTACCAGCGCCCAGCACCGTGACCGCGCGAGGTGCGCGCGCCACACCAACCAGGGGAGGGAGGGGGGGGTGCGGACGCTGCCGGAGCACGAGCGCAGACACACACAAATAACACGCGGGGAAAACCAGAAGGGCAACCGCACCAAGCCCGCGGAACGCACAGACCGCATGGAATGGCGTACCAGCAAGCGAGGATAAGGGACACCCGGACGGGACGGCCCTCCACACACAGCGCGGAAAACGCGGGGCGGGAAGGGGGAAACGGGGAAGACACGACACATGGCACCGGCCCTACCCCCCCCGAACCAGCTGCGAGCGCCGCGCACACACGACCAGGGCACTGCACCTGCCAAGGCAGTAGTGGCGCACTGCGCAACGCACCAGCCCCAAGGGTAGGCAGCCTCCGCGCCAGGCCAAGGGGGTCCCACTGGCGACAAGCCAGTAGCACAGGCCCGGCGGCGCCGGCGCCCCGGGCAACCACGCATCAGAGTGGTGATATGGTGGGTAAGCGCCTGCAGCTACGGCTGCTAAGTGATGCACTGACCGGGGAGTGGCAAAATGGGGAAGCCGGGGAGGGACAGGGCTCCGAGCCTAGTGAACCCGGGGGATTCTGCCTGCAGGCAGACAGTTTGTCATGAAGGGCCCCCCACTAGGTCCCGGTGGGGAGGATATCACCTGTTCGACCAGATGGCCCTCTGGGGCCGAAAGGCGTCTAGTACCCGCAAAGTTAAACCTCAAATCTCAAACCTTAAAAAACTATGGCTAATACCTTCTTTTTCTGGAGCCATTTACGCTTGCGCAACTCTTTTTGGGAGCCCGCTTCTGCTGCGCTTGTCTGCCACTTTAGGTTTTAGCCTAAAATGACGTTTTCGCACATCGTTTCGTCAATTTTTGACTTCTTAAATCGCTACCCCTTTCGCTAAACCACAGGAATCACTGCCTGTTGGTTCCATTATCTATTGTCTTCAGCTCCTGGGGTTTTGTGCCCTCCATTAGGAGTATTGCCCCGCCCTGGCCCTCGATCAGGACGTTTGCTAAAATGCTGTCTATACAGCGATCGTCGTCCGCATTAGAGCGTTCAACTGTACTGTAGTGGGCAAGCATGTGTGCTCTAGGGAGGGAGTCCTGGGTTCAAACCCCACTACCCCCTAATTTTTATAAAACGTTTTCGTCTCACGCTGGTGACTTTTGAGGAACGCCCCATCAAAGGGACATCATCCACGGTACATTACACTGTTTTTCTAATGTACCCACAGTGTGATAGGCGTCTGTGAACTGATGGGAATGTCTTTGGCTGGTTGAATGCATTTTCTGATGTAACTTTGCGGAAATTTGAGCCTTTTTCCTTGGTCCTACTAGCTTGATCAACTAGTACTCCAGGGGAGAGTAAGAACAAGTCACTGCCATGTCTTTCTTCAGGGACTTGATCCAGGCCAAGCCCCCCTGAAAACCCTTTTGTTGATGCTGAGACTTACTTAAGCATTTTGTTCTCTCTTTTAAAGCTTCAAGTACACTTTCTCAAAGTAACTAGGGTTACAACCCTAGCCCCCCATGAAGGTCACCCCTACCACTCAACTGAGCGGAAGTATCTTCCTTCATGGAGGTTATACCGAAATAAAGTAGGCAATTTATGCCTAAGGCCTTGTAGGTTAAGCCTAGTGGTCCCCAACCTCAACACCCCTATACTCAACTGATTCTACCACTTATTGTGGTTCTACCTTTTAACTGTTTCTGAATTCAGTTGCTTGGCCAAGTCATATTCTGTGTCCCGCCTAACTCCTTTGCCCCACACTCCGAACCAACTCCATTTCATCCAAAGGATCGCACATGAAGTGCTTGATGCTAACTTGGGGGCTTGAGTCATGCCAGCTTTTACATAAAATCATTTGTTTTATCCAATTCTGATTGAATCTTTGGACTTATGCCTGCTTTGTCTATCTGCAGCCCTTGTGTGATACACTGGATTTCAAAAACTATTCGTTGATTCCACCCACATCCTGTTGTTGTTCTACATGCTGCTTTGGTTTTGTTTTCTAACACCAAAACCTGCAGGATTTCATCAAAACTACTAGGGCACCAATCAAGGACATCTTTCTGCGCAGAGCCAGATTTCCCGGTGGGGCGATCGCATACCGCCCCAAATTCTGAACTTACTCATGATGCATGCAGAACGGGAAGAGTTACCGCGAATGTCGGCAACAACAAGAGTCCCAAGGCATACCGAGTTCGGTATGATGGGACCCGAGGCAGGAAGGATGGACGATGACGCGACGGGCGACACCGCGAATGGCGGAGGAGAGGAGCGGGCAGCTCCGGGAGATCCGCCGCGGGATGGCCAGGACCAAGAAGGAGATGCTGGACATCCGCACGAGGACGCCAAGGAAGTGGCGTGCGGAGACAGGGCGCGTGAAGATCAGTGCCATTGCCCGCATGTGGACTTCCTCATCGCAAGTTATCCCCGGGTGGACAAAGATTGCATTGTTCGAAGGATCAACAAATTGGACGACACCACGAGTGGATTTCTTGAGGACCAGGCCATCTTCGACAACGATCTGAAGAGTATTCGATCACATCACAAGAGGACTACGAGGCCAAGCTTGAGAGAATCCTGATAAAGCAGCAAGGGGTGGTGCATGAAATGTTCAAGTACTTGGAGACTGTTGAGGACAGGATGAGGGAGTTGGAGGGGCGTGCAGGAGTCCCGGTACCAGGCCCCAACCTGCCCCAGGACCCTGCCCAGGAGTCCTTGCTGAGACGGGTGACAACATTGAGAACAGCCGTGGAAGGAGTGGTACCCATGGAGGTTCCAATGGAGTCGGCCCCATATGGTCCGCCACGGGTTGATCCCCCATTGTTTAGGCACAACCCGCTATTCTCAGCCAGCGTCATGTTGGGGCTCGGAGACTGTCTCGCCCAAGCGTGAATGCCGGGGGGAGACAGTCGAGATTGACATGAGCAGCCCTCCCGCCGCGGCGACGTTCGACGCCAGAGCTGCTTATGCGGCACGTGTGGACGAAGAAGCGTTGAGGTTGGTGGGGAATCATGGCTACCAGATCCGCGGTCAGGCACGTGGACCATGGTCGATCCAAGCATGAAAGAAGCCAAATCTGGACTACGAGAAGACATAGAGATCCGAGGAGTCTACTTCCGATCCCCAGGCAATGCGAGTGGACGAAGTATCGGACTTCGGGTTGTTATTGCTTCGGATGTTGGGGACGCTGTACGCATCGAGGATCTCCGGGGTGTGAAAACACCCCATTACGACGCCAAACCTGCCAACTTGGACGACTTCATCCCTGATTGGGAAGATTTTGCCGAGCAAGTCGTGGGTGAGATGCGGTTTGGATCGGATGTCCGAGACAAATGGGCATGTCGTACTTTTCCAAACCGTTTGGCCCCGGAGTTGAAGGCTGACTTACGTGACGCGATTCCGGAGAAGGGGATCCGTAAGGAGGACCAGTGTTTGGACTGGTTGGAGCAGGAAGAAAGGGTAGATATCCCCAACCTAAAACCTGATGACCTGTGGGCAATACTGCTCCATTTGGAACGTGGGGAGCTGCGGTTGAGAGAGTGGAGGAGATATCTCCGGAAGTATCGCCGGTTGCTAAGGCAGGTTGAGGATTGGTCAGAATCTGGGGAGATTTGCCACCTCTTGCGGGATGTCCTTCCAGCCTTTTGGAAGAAAGGGGTGGAGGAGGAGGAGAAGAAGCGCGCCAAGAAACGTATGACAGTACGCATCATGTCGCTGGGGGAGCAGCACCCGGGCATTATTGAATATATCTGACGGAACCTCAGAGCGCCGGAGCGGATGTTCTCGCTCAAGAACTCCGTGAACGTCGAGGTGTTTGGCGAGACCGCGGGAGGACATCTCCTTCGAATCAACAATGTCGAATGGAGACGCGGGGGAAAGCTGAAGCTGCAGATGATACCCGCGCGAATGAGCCTCGACTTGATAATCCATTACGTGAGCGTCAAATTGAAGGTAAACTCTAGAAACGAAGCGCATATTAAAGACCGTCACAATCATGCGAACCATGATCGCCGCGAAGATAGACATCATCCAGAGGTTCAAGATGATGGCGGCGGGAGTTGGGAAGATGGTCGAGGGTCATCCGGGGGTGAGAGCATGACCCCGGAGGATCATGCGGAAGCGCACTTCTTTGCATTTGTAGCTCACAACATGAAGGAGCATGGGCAGGACAAGTCAAAGTGGAGGAGATCACCACCCCGTGGAGAAATGCGGAAACCGCCACAGAGGATTGGCAATCCGCCGCTCTCCTTCAAGGAATACAGGCGGGAACATGACGGATGCTGGATCTGTTATGGGAAGAATCTCCCACACAAACAGGTTCATAAGACGTGCAAGATCTACGCGGAGGACAAGAAGGCTTACTTCCAAGCCTACCCCGAGAAGGTGCCCAAAGAGAAGCGTATAGAGGCTTGGAAGCGGGGGGAAAGTGCTGGTGGAAGCTCGGGAGGACAAGGGCATGGGGGTGACTGCCGAATTTGACAAATTGACGAAGTGGCCGATTCGTTAATGCGGGGCATGGAAGCGCTCAAGGACTTGCAGAACGAGAGAAGTGCTCCATGGCGGGGCGATTCGCAGCAAAACGGGGCTGCGGTCGACCGAACTTAGAGAAGCCCCCGCATGAGTGGGACACCGGAGGACTGTTGTCCGAAAATCAGTGGAATCCAATCAAAGAAGGCATTGATGGTGCCGAAGAAGCTTCCGAAGGAGCCAAAGCCACTGAGTTGTGCCAGAGCTAGTCCATGGGACGCCCTGCCAAGGGAAGTACAAGTGGATATTGGCAACTGGGACAAGAAGGTTGGAGAGACCATGGAGAGTCCCATGGGTGGGCAGGACCAACCCACAATCTATGAGATACGTGATCACACGTTGGAAGTCCTTATGCACCCATGCATACTAGAGTTGCATGCTGTGAGAGTCGTCCGTACACCACATAGCGATGAGCGGCAATTGCACTTGAAGGTGCGGGTAATGTGCCACGAGGAGGAAGTGGTTGTGGATGTTCTGGTGGATACTGGGGCCCAGGTAAGCTTTGTGCGGAATGGACTGTTTCCGGACACATGTCTGAAGAGTAGTGACCGACCAGTGCGCCTCAAGGTTGCAAACGGCGGGATCATGGGTGTAGGAGCCCGTGAAGCCGAACTTGGCCTGGAAGTTTGGGAGCATGACCGATTGGATTGACCGGACCAAGCGAAACGCTTGATGCTCCATGGACAATTCTATGAGGCCAATCTTTCCGATGGGGATATCATAATGGGCTATGATTTCAGGATCAGGAATTTAGCCAGAGCATTGCCACATCATGCCACACTCATTCGTGAGGCAACCGAGAGGCTTTCATGGCTTTCGACCCATTATGCCCCTGGTGGATCCCAATGGACTGGAGAGGAGGAAGAGAAAATTGTTCCTGCGGTGAAAGCAGCGGGAATCAAGTCCAAAGGTGGCGATGGAGAGCAACTTCAGGAGTATGGTCTATCCCAGGATGCTTATTGTCGCATGATAGAAGCCCTGGGTATGAATATACCGCCGACGGATGTCTTCGCATCAAAAGAGGCGCCCAAGTTGCGGAAGTGGAAGGTACTGCCACAAGGGTGACTGGATGTGGGACAAACACTGGGGCGCAGAAAGGCGGGGCCATCTGTATGTACGAGGTGCCCAACCGGATTCGGAACAGATCGTGAACAAAATTATCGCCGATAGAGCCAAAGGAGTCTTGGTGCTAACTGGACTTGCCTCAGGGCACGTCCGTTGCGAAGTTCTGAGATCCAAGATTGATTCCATCGCGTTGAACGAATTTGTATTTGCGAGGGATGAGGAAATACTTATGGACACTACCTGAACCTCTTTGCAAACACCGGAGCAGGCATGGTCAACCCACGCGTATTATGTGGAAGGTGCACAAAGCCATCCAACGGGCGATGAGGCTTTCATCCGGAGGATACAAGCCGTGCTCATGAGGGTCATGTTCGAGGAGAGCAACAACCCTAAAGTGGATGTCAAGACCTTGTCATTTGACGAGATTGATCATGTTGTCCACTACATGAAGGATGGGATGCATGACTGTGTGGCAGCCAAACAGGCTAGAAGCCGGGTCAAATCCCCTAATTGGTGGGACTATCAAAATTTGATTACGGGGAAATTCACGGAGAACAAGTTGGTGGCGAGGATGATGGACCACATTGCCGATCAAGATTAGCCTGTGGGTTCCAACCCACCCACGTGGAATTCTCCACGCTGGGGTGTCGGATCAAAGCGCGACACCCCATTGAATATTCAAGATTTCAGAAAATTCTCGGCGGAGCTGCAGACCCACGATGTTGAAGAGGGTATGACGGATGAGGAAATGCTGGAGGTCGATCCGGAGGAAAGCTATACGGCCATTCGGTCAGTGGTGACTATGCCGACAGCTGCGGCCCAAGAAGCAAGGGAAAATCCAAGAGTGGATGAGCTGCGGGAAAGATTGGTGAAGTATTATTCACGGCTGTTCAGCAGTGTGGCCAACATGAATCAACTGCATCGAGGTGAATTTGGCACCGCACGGATTAAATTGAAGCCCAACCCCAAAATATATCGGCAGGGAGAATATCAGCATCAAGGTGAGCGGGCGGAGGCCATGAAAAAGCTGTTGAAGGAATTCATGGGGCGCGGATGGACAGAACCTTCGGACAGTGAGTGGGCAAGCCCAGCATTTATGGTGCCGAAGAAGGAGAAGGGCGAGTGGCGGTTAGTTGTTGATTATTGAGGGTTGAATGAGCAAACCGAGCATGACCCGTACTCCCTTCCCTTAATCGACACTATCCTGCAAAAACAGGCCCAAAAGCGCATCTTCACGGTGTAAGAACTCACACATGGTTGTCAGCAGATGGCGCTGCATGAGAACTCCAGGGCGTGTGCGGCGATGAGTACGCCACTCGGCCCCATGCAATGGAAAGTGTCACGCCCATGTCCTTGCTAATTGTGCGACACCATGCACCAACGAACTGCGTACCCCTGTCGATGCATATCACGGCTGCGACATCAAAGACCGTCAACCAATGCCGGATCATTGCTTGTGCTCCGGTCTTGGCTTGCAGCTCCACTCCGTGCTCGGGATTGCGCCGACCCGTTCCTGGATGACATCATTATTGGGTCTGGCAGGGAGGACATGTCGGAGGATGAATTGATCGAGGCCCATGAGAAAGACTTGAGACAAGTGCTCGACGTCCTGCATCGCCACCATATGTTTTGCAAGCCGACAAAGGCATCCTTGTTCGTGAAGGAGGTCCAGTTTGCGGGACACGTGGTTGGTCATGGGCAACGCAGGCCAATCCCGGGCAAGTTGGCCGCCTGGAACCATTGGGAGCGACGCAACACCATCAGCGAAGTGCGGTCGTTCATGGGAGTCTGCAATTATCTTTCGGGTTACGTACGAATGTATGCCGAACTATCAAGCCCATTGCACAAGATGCTGCAGCTTGGGACGTTCGCTGGGCGCAAGGGGAGTCAGAAGAAGCTGGTCTGGACAACAGAAGCGGAAAAAGCGTTTGAGACGCTCAAGAGAGCTCTCCTGGGAAAGTTGGGCTAATTCCTTTTGAATCCGGACAAAGGAGTTGTGCTCCGCACGGATGCATCGGATTATGCCGCGGGAGCAGTCCTGGAGCAGGTCCGAGAGGATGGTTCCCATGTCCCAGTGGCCTTTTGGAGTAGAGTTTTGGCGGAGGGGCAACGCCGCACTTGGACTGCAAGGGAAAGGGAGACGTATGCCATAATCTGCGCTTTACGCAAATGGTCTGGGCATATTGGTTTGCAACCCATTGTCGTGTGCAGCAACCATCAACGTTTGCAGAGTTGGCACAAAGAGCATGTCGACACCCCCTTCGGTCCGGCAGCCCGACGCGCCCGCTGGCACGAGATGCTAGCCAAGTTTGACTTGAGCGTAGTGTATGATCCTGGAAAGGACATCACTGTGGCCGATTGCCTCAGTAGTTACGCCCAACCGGCCGGGAAAGCATGGATGGACATCACCATGCATGGCAACGCCGAGGAGACTGCGGAGGCCAAGCGTATCATCGAGGCGGCGCGCATCCTGGAAGAAGGCGAGGCCAAATGCTTTGTGGTGATGGGATCGTGGCTCACTGTATATCTCCTAATACGTTCGATATCCTCTTACGTGAGAACACGGGGGCGTTGTTCAAAGAGGCGTTTCAATGTATGGATGTCCAGCTAATCCTCCCCATGTGCACTGCAGCTGTCCTTGAGGGTTGCAGGCCAAGAGACTACCAACGGGAGTACCCATGCATACTCCAGACCCTCGGTGATTGCCTAGAGGCTCGCCTGATAGACGGTGACGGCTGGTATAAAGATAGGGACCTGTCCCGCTTCACCCCCCTCCTTAGTGCAAACCATGTGAGGGCTCGATCACACCGGAGCATGGCAGCGGATACCCAGGACAGCCGCTGGGGGGAGCTTTCTCTTCAGGCATATACTCGGGTCAGGATCTCCACATGACACCAAAGACCCACAGAAGTAGTAAATAATACCTCAACAACCTTGGGATTGCTTCGTAAGCACCTGTGTATGACTGTAAAGATGATACAGTATCAGGTATTTAGTCCCGAGTCCTGGCGGCGATTGCTCGGCATCCAAAGGACCCGTTAACCCATACCAGGCGCACTGGGTGCCGGTTATGACAGTCACCACCACAGTGCCAGTGGCATACACCGCCAACATAGCCGTCACCCGACGACCCAGGTGGTCCCATGGGGCCAGAGCGACCGCAGAGATCTGTCAGGACAATCCAGGCTCCCCAAGGCCGCAGATTGGGGGAGAGTCACCACAGGTCTTCCCAGGGGTGCACCCTGTCCATATCCACGACGCGAGTCCTGCGTGGTAAAGCCGCACGAGCTCATCCATAAGGGATCAGGCATCAAGGCCGTCTTCTTCCTCGCCCCATTACCACGAAGGCCATGCATGGGGGAGCCCCCAAGCAGTCTGGGCGGAGGTGTCCACTGCTCAAAACACCAGTTTCCCAGGCAGACAGACCGAGGTCACCACCTGACTGCAGAGGCAGGTCGGTAGCTTCACACTGGGACTGAGAGTGGCGGACCGCTGGGAGTTCGTTTCAGGCAACTGGGCCTTCAGCCTGGGGCCTTCAGGATCTCACCCACAGGCACAGCCACGATCACACGGTATCACAGGCACTATCTGTACTTGAGTACCGGCCCAATCTGGACCAAATGTATAGGAATGTCCACGGCGAGCATGCCACTACGGAAATGGTTGCCTCCGTATGACGGTTTGTGACCCGCATGGGGACAATCTTTATTTCTGTAGTGGTCCAGACAGGACCATGTGGACATGTAATTGGCGACTCTCAGCATGACACAGAGTATCTCAGATCGCTGGCGCATGAAGTAGGAAACAACAGCATTGCATGACACGCATCCTGGAGAACAGGGTGATGACATAGGCATATACATCAATAGGGATGTAAACACGCTCTGCATGGAGCACCAATTCATGCGCTGGTCAGGATAAGGCGCCAGCAGGGGGAGAGGGGAAACAAATGCCCTAGGGCAAGCAACTCACATACCTTCACCCACGACCTGGATCCCTGAAGTTGCCATGCAACTAGATCACTCACAAGTTCGCAGTGTCGATGGCGGCGACACCTGTTGGGCAACATCCTATGGGGTCCAAGGCCCCAAGAGCTCCGAATAATGAACGGGTCACCCGCCCCACCTGGTTTCCCACGGATTCAGCAGGGGGGAGGTGAGAGGTGACAAGTGACAGTCGGGGACGATGGAGGGTAGGCCGTCCACTCCCCTGGTTCCCACAGAATACAGCAGGGGGGGGCATGGCCAGCTGCATTAGTCTACTGTTCTCCGTGTGGTAGTCTTTCTCCGGCGATGCCTTCGTCCGGTAAAGGCTTGACTTCAACTGTGAGAGTTGGCAAGCATCCATGTTGCTCTTCAACTCCTACGCCCGGTTTCCTCAGGATGCATCAGGCGGGGGGGGTCAAACACAACAACTTGACCATAAGAGAGACAGAGGGAGCAGAACTGGGTCCGCCCAATTGGGCCTCAGGAGGTTGATATCACGCAGAGGACAGAGCAACACGCAACGGCTGTGTCCAACGACCCGATTAGGGGGCTGCACGACTTGCGCAGCATTTCAACCACTCCACCAAAACAACATTGCACCAGAACTGGAGGAGAGCAAGCAAGCAAGGGACGTTCTGACGACCTGACACACTTGTGCTCAATCTGCCCATTCGGGAGAGAGCTCAGAACGGAGATCCGCTGCCAACGGCTTCCATTGCCCGGCTAAGAGCTTCCACGTCAGCGACCTGGAGCTTGGTCTTCTGGCTGTGGACATACCCCATGAAGGGGGTGATGATCAGCGGCACAAAAGAAGAGACAGGTTCACAGTCCTGGAACGGCCCATAGCCTCGCGTGCGCACCTTGAACTCCGCTCCTGCAGGCGCCGAGGCGTTCGGAAGTTTTGCCAGGATCTTCTCTACGGTGTAGTCGTTCTGCTCAGCATGCTCGTTGTCTGAATTTGCCTCGGGGGCTGTGTAGTCCACGGACACATGCGTCGCCCGGATGTCAGGCTCCCGGGCACAGAGTTGGCTTTCATGTCGCTCCCTGAACTGTCCGGGGCCCACCTTGATACGGTAGGTGTCTTCACCAATCCTGCGCACCACCTTTCCGAGCGTAAACCAGGTCTTGGTGTGGTGGGTGCCCATAGGTCGGGGTCTCAGTAGCCATACAGGGTCATCAACTCTGAACTTATGCGCTTTCGACTTTTGGGCCGTCTTGGCTCACACGGCCTACTCCTTGTCGAGCTGCTGGCGAATCTCCTGCGCCATCGTCTCCTGCCGCGCAAAGAAGTGCTTGGCATCCAAGGGAAGCCCCCGACCCAATTGGTCCCTGCCGAAGAGAATCTGATGAGGCGACAAGCCATCCGGTGTGGGGGTGTTGTGATGGCCCTTAAGAGCTGGTGACATGTCCTGAAACCAGTTGCGGCGCTTGTTTGTGAGGTGGATCTTGCGCAGCTTCCCAAACAGCTGCCTTCCTGCCACTTCAGCTGGGCAATTGACCCGGCTGAGATGGGCGACGTTCTTGGCATGCCAAATCCCCACAAGGGAACCCATAGCCTTTAACCAGCCGCCAGTGAACCGGGGTCCACGATCTCTGCAAATTGTCGGAGGGACGTCAAAGACAGTCAGCCAATGACGAAGGAGGTGGCAAGGAGGTGACTGCCACCTCCTTGGCTAGCAACCCCTTTTTGCCCACCAGGACGGCCACAACATAGCTGCTGTGTCGGTCCACACACAGCACCACACAATTGAAAACGTCCTTTCCAATGTGCATGTCCCTCAAAGAACCAGGCGCCCTGTACGACGCGGCCAAAGCTCCGGACCTACAAGACGTACCTGTCATGGCGAAATGCGACCCCGACACCATGGTGTGGCAAGAACAGGCCCTCAAAACCCAGACAGCCCGCCCCAGCCTAACCCCCGTCCTCACCAGGACGGGACACTAATACCGCACCACATGGGTCAAGGGAGTGCCCATCTCCGACAAAGGTGAAGTCCAAGTAGACGTCGTCCACCACCTGGGAGTAGAAGGCCGCCTAGCAGCATATGAACTGGTGGGCCCTACCTGGCAGCTGAATGTCATCAACGTACATGTCCCCTTTGGAGACGCCACGGAGACGTTCGTCGAACACCTCATGAAGGCCTACCGACAACTTGCCATAATGGGGCCGACTGTCATCATAGGGGACTTCAATGCAGCCCCGTCAGCGGACGATCGCGGAGGGCGACAAACGCCCGAGGACAGAGCGGTGCAGATGGCCATGCAACATATGGGCCTGCAGGACCTCACAGCCTCTCTACGAGGCCAGCCTTCGCACAGGCCACCGCAACCTGGCTCGGCAGATTCCTGCATCGACCTCTGCTACGCGGACTCGGCACACATGGAGGTGGCACGGACGCAATACCACGACCTACCATCCAAGATCACCGGCCATCAACCCCTGGAGGTACAAATCAAGGTACTCAAGAACCGCCGGCCTCTAGGGATGACATGGACCACGAAGAGCAACCACCCATTAGGCCACCAGAAGAGCACGACACACACAAATGGATGGCGTATTACCGCATGGTACAGCGCATCCTGGGCCAACAAAACGAGACGGACCTCAACCTTGCCATGCGACAAGCGGCCACGACGTGCAGCCTCAACGGACAACACAGAAAACAGGACGACACCACCCCGCATCAAGACCTATGATCCCTACTTACAGCCATATGGCGCGACAAGAGGGCACTACACAGGGCGGTGCAGTCACATGACCTGCAAGCCCAGCATGACGCCCAAGAAATCGCCGCACGGCTAGACACCACGCGCCGGCAACTCAGGGAATGGCACGTCCGTCGGGCAAAGGAGCTGGCCCAAGAACAACAACGCTACTTTCCAAACACCCGAACCTACAAATCCTTGAAACATGTGGACAAGGCCCTGGGGGAGGCGGGCCACCAAGGCATCAACGCGGTACGCCTACAGGACGGCACAGTGACCGACGATCCCAAGGTGGTCCTGGAAGAAGTCCTCAACAGCTTCCTGCGCCAACACAACACGGAGGATGGCGAGCTGTCAGCGTACACGGAGGTACTGATATCGCACTTGCCGAAACTCTACAACCGATCACAGCGACAAAAAATACACCGAACCCCGTTCACCATTCGGGAACTCGATGAGGTGTTGTACAAACTACGACTGGGAAAAAACCCCCGGGGTGGACGGACCCCCGGCGGAACTCTACCGCAGGCTCTCGCTGAACCTGAAGAGACACTTGGCCGCGTGCCTGTGGGATATCGCCATCGGGAAAACGAACATACCACCCGACTGGGCAAACGTGGTACACCCGCTGTATAAGAAAGGCAACTGGGCGAACCCGGACAACTGCAGACACATAGTATGCGCCACCACGGAAGCCAAACTCATATGGATGCTCATCCTGAAACGGGTGGCCCCGGCAGTGTACCGGGCTATACCGCCCACAATGTGGGAAGCCGTACCGGGTAGGTCGCCATTGGAGGCCATATTTATGCAAGACGCCGTGGTGGACATGGACCCAATCAGCCTCATCATCACGTCCCTGGATGTCAAAGAGGCCTTCCCCAACACCCCGCACCGCCTCCTACTGTATTTCAAGACCTCAGAGTCTTGTTTCGGCCAGTACTCAGAATTTTCAAACCTCTCATTTTGAATCTCCTGCAGTCCCATTTTGAAAACCTTGAAACGACGCCCTTCTTGTAGTTGCCGCACGCAATAAATCAAATGAGTTGATCAATCTTGACTTGGTGATACGGAGTGATTCAACAGATAAGCCGTTTCATGGCCTAAACAATAATGGACGCTCAGCACAATACATACACTGTAAACATGCTAAAATCCTACAAAATCAGATCTTTTTATAATAAAAATCAGTGCTTCTCAGAAAGAAAACAATGCACACGTCAGTGCGCACGCGTGCCCTGCAGTGCCCAAATAGCGGCATCTGCGACGCACCACAGCAAATAACTTATATGGGGCTATGTCATGCACAACAAACAAAAATTAGACATAATTGCTGTAATCCTGACCCTGCCAAATGCAGAGGTCCACAGAAGAAACCAACCTTGTTCTGTCCTGTCCTGAGCTTCCCTTTACACTCCCCCCCAAAGCCCACACATACCCTGATGTGTGGCTGAGACCCCAAAACAAAAGGGTGCGAAGGGTTTTACCATAGGGCTGGGAAAAGCTCAGACAGAGCTGGGTGGGTGTAAAACGCAAGCACCCAAAAGGCTGCCTTGCATGTTTACACTCCCCCCCCAGGCTCAGCACTCCCCAAATGAGTTGCTGACCCGAGAAAAAAAAATAGCAAAACATGCAGGCCTTTACCTACAATACAATACAGATATTACTGTCTGTGATCTGGCTATTTCTACTCATTCCAGGTAAAAACAGCTACTATCTATGTGCAGATCATGCTAGTGGAATACCACTGGTACCACAGATAGCTTTACCCTCCTGAAAGGGATTTCTGTCACAAAACAGTGCCCTAGGGAAGTGGTGAAGTGGTTGTTTCAACCTATACCCACTCAACCTCCTCAAAGGGTGTAAAAACCTGATAAGTGCTCATGGCACACAACCTGAAGTGCTCATGGCACAGATAAAATTTAGTATAAAAATACTGAAAGAAAACCCCTGCTTTTTCCAACAAAAGCAGAAAAACAAACGGGAAAACCACTCTGCTTTTTCTCCAAGACAGAAGCAGCTGAAAAAGAAAAAAAGAAAAACTGCTCACAAGCAGGCAGGTGCAAAGCAAAACGAAATTGCAAAACTGAGTAAACCAGAGTTCACTCAAAGTGTAAAGCAGGCTGTATCCCACCACTGCTCATTGCAGATCCAAAATAGTATCTACAACGAAAAAGAAGGCAAAGGCATATGTCAGTGCCTGCACACAAGGCGCTTGGCGCCACTTGTAGGCCAAAAAAAGGCTTCGTTGACAAAGTCAACTTTTGGATGCATTGTAATTTACATCACATTCTGCCATCTGTGGCAGATATATACCACAAGGCGCTCACAGCGCCAAAAACTGACAAAGAAAGCGCTGCAAGCGCTCGTTAATTGAACAACGCTCACGGTTGCACTCCCATATTATCCACTTCACTCTCTTGATGTGGTGGTAACTCTTGGGGCCCTTCTTGATGAGGTATCAATTGATCTTGTGGTGTTTGTGGAACATTTCCACCATATTGAACCAATGGCCCTTGATGTGAAGAGCTGGCTTGTTGTTGCTCCTCTTGTAGTTGAATCATGGCCAAAGCATGCTTGTTGATGTCGAAATTGAGTTGGTGATGGTCTCCATTTGTTTGTCTACATTGCTTGCGCATTCCACAAGTCTGTCGTATGATTGCTTCAACGAAGTATGAAACCCCATGAGGTCTTGGTGAAGTTTCCGAACTTGTTGATCATTTTGTTGATGGTTATGATCCACTATTTTCCGGAGGCCTCTCCCTTCGTTGAGCACACCAAAGGCATTGCGCTTCAGCCAGCGCGCCAACGGCAAAAGCAGCGCGCTTTAAAGAGCACTGCTCAGTCCAAGGAGGGATTCCCTTGGTTCTCCTTGGAGTTCACCACAGACTGCCCCCACATGTCTCGCGTAGGGCACTCGGTCTTCTTCTCGCTTGTACCTCGGCATGCGCGACCTTGGATTGAGTTTAATACCTCAAAGAACTTGGCTATAGCGCGGCGACGCTGCACAGCTCGTCCTGCTCGCTGTCCCCTTTGTTTGGGCCTCGCGACGTTCGACGACTCATTTGTGGAGCTCCTTCGCTGCTGAACTCCACCAGGATCTCCCGAAGTTACTGTCCACGCGTCAAAATCATCCAAACTCGCTTGTAACTCGTCCGTTCGGCACTCAGTCACTTGGGATTCGTTCTGCCGGCGCTTCGTCACACTTGAAACGGGCCTTGGTTCTTGCTTCTCGACGAACTTGTTCCATTTGTTCGTTCTGACGGACACAGAGGGGGAACAGTTACCCAACAGTTCCACAACTCGTCGGAGGTCACTTAAGGATCGCTTCAAGGAATTTTCCAACGAGGTCTCCAACTTCGCCAACACACCTGAGTACTCAGACGCTTTGTTCTTGTTCGGCGGCGCATTCGATTTTGCGGTGTTCTTCCTTGGCGTTGCCTTGCTGGAATCCGCCAGCTCCTTCAATGAGCGCTTCCCTGGCTCCTTCAGTTCGTTCGGCGGCGTACTTGTCTGCCCCGAATTCAACGAAGGCTGGAACAACCGGCAATAGAGCTTTTGAAAAACGTGGCCAAAGTTCGCGTACCTCTTCGCGCAGATGACTTGTTGCTCATACCTGAGACTTTGCCTTATTCGTTCTTCCTGTGCGACGAGTCGTTGCACTGCTGTGATGGCGGCGGCTTCAGCACATCGTGGCGCTTCTGTTACTCCACTTGAAAGGCGCTGCGGCGGCCGTGTTGTCCTGGGCGGGGCTGGCGCTGGTGTGGACGGCGCCTTGATGGTGTCTTGATTGACGGCTCGGCCGGGCCGTAGACTCCTGTGATTGCACTCCTCACTCTTATTGATCTCATCTGCAGCTACAGGCAAAGGCAAAGAAACGTCGTGGTTATCTGTTGAATATATCAAGACCTCAGAGTCTTGTTTCGGCCAGTAGTCAGAATTTACAAACCTCTCATTTTGAATCTCCTGCAGTCCCATTTTGAAAACCTTGAAACGACGCCCTTCTTGTAGTTGCCGCACGCAATAAATCAAATGAGTTGATCAATCTTGACTTGGTGATACGGAGTGATTCAACAGATAAGCCGTTTCATGGCCTAAACAATAATGGACGCTCAGCACAATACATACACTGTAAACATGCTAAAATCCTACAAAATCAGATCTTTTTATAATAAAAATCAGTGCTTCTCAGAAAGAAAACAATGCACACGTCAGTGCGCACGCGTGCCCTGCAGTGCCCAAATAGCGGCATCTGCGACGCACCACAGCAAATAACTTATATGGGGCTATGTCATGCACAACAAACAAAAATTAGACATAATTGCTGTAATCCTGACCCTGCCAAATGCAGAGGTCCACAGAAGAAACCAACCTTGTTCTGTCCTGTCCTGAGCTTCCCTTTACACCTACGGGCTGTCTGGGAGCACATGGGAGTCTCCTTCCAGGGCTTCCTGCAAGCGTACCTCGCCACCCGCATGTACGCAGTAAAAACTGACGTGGGTACCACCACATGGGTCCACCCCGCCAGTGGAGTCCCGCAAGGGGGTGCGGAAGGCCAATTTCTCTTCCTACTCGTCACCCTCCCGCTGGCGTTTTAATCCGACGCGCATACCCGGACGCGGCACCATACCCCCTGCGGACCATGCTCCTGGCATTTGCGGACGACATGGCGGTGGTGACTGCCACCGCACGTCAACCTTTGTTGACCAGCCTGGACCCTCTAGGGCTACCAAAGTACTCCACGTCATCACCAACTATCTGGAGGGCAACCAGATGCTGGTACACAACGTCAAATCTGCCACCATGGTGCACAATGCACCGCCGCCGCCCCTCTGCCCCGGTAACCAGCCCATGAACCCGGTAAACAAGGCCACCTACCTAGGGGTCCAACAAGCGGCCAACGCAAGCGGGGTCACCCTACCACCAAACCTGATACGGGAGCTGACACGGACGCTGGTCATAGCACGCATTGTGGCACCCTCCACCAAAGCCCTGGCGTACTTCCTACAAGCCGTGCTCAACGCCGGTACAGGGTTTCAGGCCTTGCACCCCACGCACCCCCAGCACATGGTACAAGCGGCAGCTACCACGGTACGGCGAGCGTGGACCATCCACGGCCACCAACCCACATCACTACCTGCAGCCGTGCGCGCGGTGTCGCCACCATACTATGGAGAGAACACCGATCACCTCGTCAACAACGTGTACACAGCTCACACCGCGACCCACCTGCACCGTTTCATGCACAATCATGAGCCAGAGGTGCGAGAAGTCTTCACGCTGACGCTGCGAGAGGCCCAGTACCATCGAAACACCTGCCCCGAATACATCCTTCACTAGCGGGGCCTCCCCACCAAGGAGGGAGCCCGCGTATGGAACCACCTACAACTCCTACTGCCCCACCACCAGCATGTGATCCAAACGAACCATCGATGCAAGAAAACCGGCCCTCTGGCGCTCCTAGACATCGATGTGGGGGGAGGGCCAGCGGGAAGCACCACCACTCTAGACCTGGTGGGCACCACCCTCCAACTCGTACGAGTCACCCCAAACCAGATGCGAGCCCTCAAACGGGTGGGCACACACCACGTCCTGTTCCTGCAACACCCGGAGTGGCCCAACAGGTCACTCCTGGAGAGTCACATGCGCAGTGCGGCCACCCAAACCGGACACCTCCAACCGACCGATGGGGAAATACGTGAGGCGTACAACCTGTTTTGGAGCACGCACAGGGGGCCACTACCACCGGGCCCACCGCGGGGGAACCAGGCCCACCACTGGCCACCGGAACAAGTGGACTATGTACCCGGTGCCACAGTGCCAGCAGTACTCCTCCTGGCACTCAATGGGCTCAAAGCCACATTGCGACCAGGCAGAGCACGGGGCAACTTGTGGATGCTGCCACCACCCACGGCACGCCCCTTCTCTCTGCCGCCACTGCCGCAGGACAAGCTGACGGGCATCCCCACCACTTGCTGGAGATGTGGGCCCCAAGTGCTAGCCACCCCATGGCCCATCTTCCAGTTACTGGCGCGCTACCACCCCATGCCAACGGCCCACGCTACCCCGGAACAACACTGGTGGCTACACACGCACTTCGAACGGGCCGCGGAGAGGGACACGGCCACAGTGGCATGGGGCCCCAGCAATGAGGCGGAATGGAGGTTCCAGCGGAGAACGTGGGACACCGAGCACCCAGCCATCACCCTCCCGGTGCTGGCCAAACACCGCAGCGCCACGCCGGAAGCCCCCGCCTACCCAGTTAAACACCGATGCTCCACAGTACAGGACTGGCAGACGGTCGAATGGACCACTTTCGAGCCGCAGAAAGTGTATCTGCTCCAGTATGTGTACGGCTACCTGACACAGGGCCACGAGGGGAACAACGACTATGTCCGCATGATCCAAGCGGCAACCGAGATAATCCGCCAGGGGGTAGGCGTGTATGCTACCCGGTGACTCTGACCGGGCCCCAACACGCCGTGGGCCACCACTGAACGGGGGACACACATCCATGCTTACCAACCAACGACGTCGTGCCGCCTGCCGCACCCGGACGACCACAACACCGTCATTTTCGCGGATGCCTCCGGCACCACAAGCCTCACCCCAGCGGCCGGGGGGGCAGCTTTGGAGTTGAATGCGGACACGACAGGCCATCGACACCAAAACCACCTCACAGGGGCTACCATCTTGCAAGCCTCCTCTCACGAGGAACTGAAGACGCTGGCGATCGTCGTGGACGCCGTCAATGACACCCACCAGGAACCGCGTGACCACAGGCACCATGTGTGGGTAGTAGTAAACGCAGCAGTGGACTTCCGGATCGCCCGCAGACTGGCACGACAGCCCCTGCATAAGGCGACCGACTCTAGCCTGGGGACCCAGGCGCTACACCTCTGGACACCCTTGCGGCACCTCCCCAAACATGTCGTCTTACATCTCGTCAAACAAGAGTCTCATCGGTATAGCCTGGGCAACGGACACATAGACTTACACGCCCACAACCAGCTTGCGGAGCATATGCCGGACGGCGAGGACCAGCCGCTACAAGACCACATGCACACGTACCTCCAGCACCTGCCGCCAATCCGACGCCCTGGAGAACCACCGGCCTGGGTACCAGATGATCGAATATATAACAACAGGGGAAGGGCATACCACTACCCACAACCCATCCGCACCATGGCGCACATTCGAGGCAGCCAAGCCGACAACACCCTTATGAACCACCTCCAACATAAAATGCGCACCGCATTATACTTCTCAGCTCTTGACCCATCCCTAATACCGGTGCACCTACAAACGCGACGTGCCCAACTCTTGCTCGAACAACTGCCCCTCCTAGACAGGGTGGCACGCTGGTATGCCGGGCGGGGTATAGACATACCCCCGGAATACACCATATGCCCCTGCTATCTCCAACAGCCAGTGATGTGGGAACACTTCAAACAATGCCCATTGGCCAAAGGGGGCAACCACCTGGCCACATGGACACCGGAGGACACCATAGCACAACACGCTGGATGGGGCCCGGCCAAGCCAGCGGCAAATGAGGTTCGGCGCCTGATGCGGCAACCGGAGATCAAGGAAGCAGTACTCAGGGGAGCGGTGCCACTCCAACTCTACAGGGTCATCGCCGACCACGCCCCAGAACCTAGTGCCACAGTACGTCACATGCAGCTCACCGCCGTCAAGACAGCGGACGCACAGTTACAGCACCGCGTCCAGGTATACGCACAAGAGGCAGAACAAACAACCCGCAACCGCCGTATGTATTATAACCTCCTCATCCACTACCAACATGCACAGCCCAGCGACTAGCCACACGCACAGACACGCGGCAACCGCCAGGCAATTGCCGTCGTGCCGTCCGGGGCGCGCGCACTCCCTCCCTTATAGAGGCCCGATCGTCCCGCAAACCATACCTCTCCTCAGGATGCCCAAAGGTGAAGCCCCGCATCCGCGGCCAGGCAACCCGTGCGGAGTCTGCTGGACCTCGGCTGCGGCAGCACTGAGCAGCTACACTGGTTGAGCAGCCCGTGCGTTGCGAACTTTTGGTCATGCCAACTTTGCCGGCGACCGCATCGACTCTGCACAGCTCCGCCGCCGCGCGAAACGCAAGTCGAAGACCTCACACTCCACACACTGCGCACGCTGATCCAGCAAAACATCTGGAACAATGGCGGGGGGGGGTGCCCCGACATTGAGTTGATGGACGTCCTCACCGACGAGGACCCGACGACACGACTCCCCCGCCCCCCCTGGCGCGCACCAACCTGGCCGCTGCCAGACCCGGGGGCTGGACCCCACGATTTACGTCCCCGGCCACGAACAGTACGACGACGCGCCATGGGGCAGTCTACCCTGCGTTGGCAATGTGCCAGACAGTTGGGGCCCCGTCACCACCATGAACCACAACAACTACCGCACCACCGTCGTCACCCTCACCACCCGCCTCCCGTTCGCCTTCGGCTGGCTGGTGGGGGACGCGGAATAGGCGATGGGAATCGTCCGCTGCGCCCATGGCGGCGAATCAGGGGAGTTCTTCCACCGCGGTGGGGCCATGACCCCGGGGGTGACCGAGAGGCTGATGGCGGCCTATCTCACATTCAGGAGCGTACCCCTCCTACGCAGCCTCCCGCCACTGGCACAGCGTGCCAAACAGCCGCACGTCCCGCCGCCGCAGCCGGGCACGTACGGCAATGCGGCAGTGGCAAGGATGATGGCCAGAGGTAACCGGCTCGACGGCTCACCCTCCTCCTCACGGAGAACCGCGACCATCACCACCATCCCGCCCCGATCCCGCGCCACGACAGCGTTCAGGGCTACGAATGTACGCGCCCGAGCACCGTCAGCCGCAACATCCTCCACGTCCTCCGGCCCATCCACCTCCGCCCCCCCCACACCCGTCGCCACACCACACCAGCAGCGCGCTGCCGACGCCACGCGGACTACGGGCGCTCCAGCACCATCGAGAGAGGGCAGGCCACAGAGCCCCTGACAAGAGCGTGCGTCCAAACGGGCGGCACAACGACACCAACCACAACACCACGCGGCCACAGGGATCCAGGGACACCGGGCGTCACCTGCCGGGAGCGGAGCCGTGGCCAGCCCCACGAATACGGAGGCGGTGGGCACCCCGCCAGAACAGCCCCCTGGCACCGCACACCCGCACAGGGAGCCGAGCCCGAGCCCCACAGGAGGCCAGCAACCCCAAACACCACCCGGCGCGTCCGCACACTGTCACCAGCCGGCAGCCAGCCAGGCGGCAGCGCCACAGGCCCACCCGGAGCCCCGCCCGCGCCATGGCACACCTGACAGGCCGACAGCAGGCCCAGCGTACGCAATGCCCGAGGACCCTGCCACGCAGGCGCATGACGCTACCCCGACCGACACCGCTCCGGCGACATCAAGCACGGCGGCCCCGAGGGACCTACCGGCCACACCACACGCCGGACCGGCGTCCCAGCAACACCACGCCCCACCAGCCGGGCCGACGCCACGACCCGCAGAACCGTCGTCTCCTCGTTACCCGGCCTCCAGCCCGGACCCTGGCCAGGACCCGGCACGCACCCCCGTCCTGGCGGACGCCCCGCAGTCCGCGGGCCCAGAAAGCCAACCCGGACCGCCGCCCGTGGCGGAAGGCCACGCCCGAGAGGCAACGCAACCGGCAGACGATGAAGCCGCGCCGCCCGCACCGCCAACCCAACCGCAACGCGGGGAGCCCACGGTGGGCGCGGAGGAAATGCGGGGACCCCCACAACGGAAGGCAACGCTAACACCAGTGGGGGAACCTGGCAGGGGATCCCGCTGGCCAGCAATACAGCATGCCGACCCACCGAACATGGCGGCACACCGAAGCGGCAAGGCGTCGGCCGCTGGCCAACCTGATACGCAACCTGAAGGACCAATGCCGGACACCGAGTGTGAGGGCGGCCCCCGCTGACCATCAGCCGGGGGAGCGCAGGCCGCAAGTTGCGTGGGAGTCGCCCCCTTGGCGAACCTAGGGCATCACGCCGAGGCAAGCACGCCGGGGGAGACGACGCCACGGGACCCACCAGGAACCCGCGCGACGTCAGAGACCCGGGAAACCACACCCGACACGACCCAGCGCGCAGACGGCAGGGAAACGTCGCGCAGCGGACAAAACCGCGACGACGACTCTTTCAAAGCCTTCATGGAATCCTGCATGGGTCACCCCCACACGGTCCCAACGTCAGCGGCACCAAGCGTCCGCCCGGAGCAACGACGCGACCATGCGGAGGACACACCCCTCACGATACCGCGCCAGGCACACCTCCAGCGCAAATACACCGCCCTGGGGCGCATGGGGCAGGCTACCGCTGCGGTTGGCGGGCATGCGGCCGGGAGCGCGGCAGCCGACCAGACCACGGACGGGCGCAGCGCCCCAGGAAGTGGCGCGCGCGTGGAAGCGGGCACCAACACCGCCAGCGAGCCTACCAGCCCACCGCCGGGGACCGCCCCGCCATGGGGGCGGGGACATCTGGACTACGCACGCTTAGAAGGCAACGCCAGCCGCCCCAGCGGCCAAGCGGAGCAAGCGGCGGCCGGAGACCTGGGCCTATGGATCCCCAGGCCTAACGCAGGGGGGCAGCTCGCCCTGGCAGTCCGCATCCGATGGCTGCTTACTTCGCGGTCCCGCCACCTCGCAGAGGGAACCCGCACCATGGCAGACATCACCTTTGGCCATCGGACGCTGCACACGCCCCCCGCCAATATGGACTACCCCGACCAATGGCACTATGTGGCCACCCGGCTCTTGGCGCACATGGGGGCCTACAACCCGGATGAAATGAATGGGCTACACTGGCAGTGGCACCAGCGCGCGGCCCTGCGCATCCGCGCGACCATGCGGGAGCACAACATCTGGGACACCCCTGGATCCCCGGGCTACCAAGGACACGCCTCAGGCCACCGGCAGCCGCGGTCCCAAGACGTCCCGGAGCTCCCGGGGCAGGCGGCGCGCCGTAACTCCCCAGACCGCCCACGGGGGCCACCGCCCGGAATGGGTTCCCCCTCTGGTACGTACAGAAGCCCCCTACAACCGTCCGCCTCGCGGAGGGGCCCAGGCAGTCCTCACACTTCGGGGGTGCAAGGCGGCACTCTTGAACAACGCCAGGAGACACGGAACCCTGGCTGCTCCCGTCGCCGCAGCTGCACGCCACCTCCCGCGGCACGGCGAGTCGTCTTTCATGAGGGTATGGGCACAGACCATGGAGGTCACCATGACCTGCGGGCCCAACGGACATCATCTACCACCGATCCCCGGCGCCGGTCCAAGAGGCCCCACACCAACCGGGCGTACATCTCCATCATTCTCACGCCAGTCGAGCGCGAGCGACAGGCAGCGCTTCACGCGGGCCCCCGCCGGGAGGCAGACGAAGTATCCAGCTCATCTGCCGCCTCCCGCCCAGGGTCAGAGGCCTACCCGCTGTCGGGGGGACCACACGCCACGGACACGCGGCCAAGGGAGCCTGCGGCCGACCCAAGGCCTGCAGAAGGGATGGGGGGACAGCCCCCCCCACACCCCCCCCCACGAGCGAGGGGCAGTGACACCGGTCCTGGACTCGGGTACCGACCACCCGACCGACCGGACCCGTGGACCACGGGGTCCCCCACCCCGGCTGCAACACAGCCAAACCGCCAAGGCACGGGGGGAGCATCCCAACATCGGGGGCACGACGCGAGCGACCAAGGGGCGGACGCAGAAATGACAGAGGCCCCCGGCCCGCAGGAGTCCGATGGCCCACTGCCCGCCGCCGCACCCTGCTCGGTGCCCCAGCAACGGGAGCCGTCCATGGAGTACGCGCCTGGGGGAGATCCTGGCACCACCTCACGGCACCCCTCCCCGACTAGCGCCACGCGGGACCAGGACCGAATGACCATGCCCCCCCCACCCCCCCGGCCACCGCAGCAGAGGGGCACGGGTCCCTTTGACGATGCGGAACTGAGAGCGCTCTGGGGAATTCAGGCTACCAAACCCTCGAGCGAGCTGGTGGCACCCCTCCGGGAACACTTCCGTGACGTCAACCCAAACAGGCTCTTCGCCGTGGTCCCCCTGCCACAGGCCGCAACAACCGAAATCTTTGTGCGGCAGCTCCAGGCGCTCGTCAACCCCGGGACACAGATCTCAGACGACCTTGTTGAGGCGGGGATCTGTTGCTTCAACACCCACCAACCAGCCCAGGGGGGCGTGTGGGTTCCTCACCCGGGCTGGGTACACAAGCTCATAGCACCGCCGAAGGACCCCGGGCCCGTCTCCAGCACCGGGGGCCGGGAGCGGGCCGCCCCGCCGCCGAGACCCGAAATCTTCCGCATCCCACCGCACGAAGGCCTGGCGGCATGGGAAAGCGGGACAGCCCGCGATAGGGGGCGTAACCTCACGAGCCTGTCGGCGCGGTACCCGGAGACGGCGCGCGCGGCGCCCCCGCCGCGCGAACGTGACCCCAGCACCATCGCCATGATCGTGTTGGAAAATGGCCACTACTACCAAGTGCAGATCATCCCGCACCCGCAGGAGAGCCACTGGAGCTTGGAGGCCGTTGACCCCATGTTCCTGGCAACCAGGGCCCTACCGGACAGCCCCACCCCCCTGCTCAACGACCAGCCCCCGCACCCCCAAACGGCCATCGTGTCGGGGACGGCCGGCACCTGGCACCCAGGCCATGCCCTCTACTGCCTCTTGCGGCGGGCGCGGCGCCGCTGGCCGCACACCAGGGAATGGTCAGCGACATGGAGGTTCTACCTTGACGGCCTGCAGCAGCTGGAGGTCATCCCCCAGCGCGAACCGACAGCAGAGACCCCCACTGCGCCCAACCTGTGCCCCGTCTCCGCGATCCACCAGATACGGGCGCTGGCGATGAGCGAGCTACTGCAGCCCACCATCCGCACTGAGACGGAGGCCCAGGCGGCACACGCGGCCCTTGTGCAGGAAATCTTCAGTGCCCTCCACGGCGCCCTTGTGCGACGCGTGGGAAACCCCCTAGGGCCCTTAGCCGCGGCCGGCCACCGGACCTGCAATGATGTCGCACCGCCGCAGAACGCGCGACGCGAATCCCGCGCCGGCCATACGCAAGGGAGGAGACGACACGGCCGCGGTATCACCTCCTCCCGCCGGAGGACCGGACAAAGGACGTCGCACCAACGGCTGCAGAATCGGCCGACCACCGCGACCACCCTAGGCGAGCTGACCTTGCCCAAGAGGACCCCCTCATACAACCCAACAACGCGCGGCCGCGCAACACACTCCACTGACGCCTGTCGGTCGGGCAGACCAGCGGGAAAGACGTAGACCTGCCCGGCTCGTGCAACGGACACCGAACGAATAGAGGCTAGCCTTAGCAGCCCATGGTGTGGAACACAAACAAAAACCCAGCGAATTCCTCCCACATCCCCCGCGCGGGGGCCACGCTTCCCGCACCCCCGCAACCCGCCTACGACAGAGAAGGGGGCAGCGCCCAAAGCGGACCTGTCCTTCCACTTGACCCTCCTCTCCCGCGAACCGGACCCACAAGGGGCCAGAACAAGGGGCCAGCCAAGCACGCAGGACCCACGGCCAGGCCGATGACCACGGGAATGTTATCGAACAATCGTCCAGAATGTTACCTTCCAAGGCGAGAATCAAGAGATACGTGCGTCCCGGGGACCGACGCGCACCTCCTCCGGGAAGGTTAACCGCCTGGGACGCTGGGGGGGATTCAGCACATATAACCTGCAAGAATGGTACGAGGGACACATTCCCCGCAGAGAGCTAACAGCGTCAAGCAGCGAGAGGGCGGCTTCGACACTGCCCAGTATTCCTTTCCTCCGAATCCCCACCAGGGGCACGCAAGGGACCAGAGGCTCGCCACACGGGACCCGCAAACCCGCCGGCTCCTGCCAGCGGGCACGGATGTGTTATGCCGAACCCAGCCCGCCACACCGGACGGAGCGTCCCGGCACGAAGGTGCGAGCCAAGCCGCCCTAACCACCCTAACCGCCAAAGACCGCAGTGCGACACCGACACGCCAGCCATATTACCCGCGAGACACGGCATGATACAGCGCACGATAGGCAGGCAGACACGAGCACGAGCACCGCACCACTGAGCCAGCGCGGCACCATGGGGCTCCCATGGGGAGCACAGGGATGCACCAAGGGGGGACCGATGAGGCCTTCCCACCGACGGGGGTGTACATACCAATGGCACAGGCGAAGCTCAAAGGACGGCCGAAGGGCACTGCAAAATACCGGATGATGGGTTGTGCATGTCACGCTGCCAGGGCGGGACGGGGAATGTAGCACCGAATTTGGAAACTTTTCGCAGCGGTCAAACCACCTATCGTTACTTTTCTCCCCCACAGTAGGGGGACGGCGCACAGTCAAAACTTACCATGCCGGCCCCACGCAACTGGCAGCAATCAACGCCGAAACAAGCAGGGCACTTACGCAAACAACACCCGGCTACGCAAGCTCCCGCTGCAGCGCCAAGGAACCAACGCCGAACAAGCTGGCCATGAGGTGGCTGAAACAACCGTGCACCAACACAACCACTGCAGCTGCCACCACGTGACCATAAACAGACAACACGCAAGCTGGCCAACACAAATCTGGCCAGGCATGCATGGGTCGAAACGGGAAGGGCGTCCAACGGGTTGGCGACACCATGATGCGCCGCGCCCGCCGACCACCATACCCACAAACACAGCAGAACATCACAACCCTATCATTGCAAACCCAACCAACCAACGTTAACAACCCACACTACACCGCACTTGGACAAACCGGGACACAACGAACCAGCACCGACACGGAAGTTCGGCGATGCAACCACCGGCAGCAGCGCGACGGAACCCCCGCAATCCAAGCCAACCATGAGGCGGCCAAGACAACCGCGCATCAACCACACCGCCGCTGCAGCCGCGACTTGAACGTAAACAGACCACACGCAAGCCGACCAACACTTAACCAGCCAGGCATGCACAGGTCGCAACGGGAATCGCGTCCTACGGGTTGGCGACACCGTGGTGCGCCACGCCCGCCGACGACCATACCCACGAACAAAACAGAACCCCGTGACTCTACCATCACGCAACCAACGGACCAACATTAACAACCTACGCCGAACGGTTAAACGACCGACAAACCACCGTTAACGAACTACACTACACCGCCCTTGGACAAACCAAGACACAAGTAACCAGCACCGACACGGACGTGCCGGCTACACAAACAACGTTCGGCGTTGCAACCACCGGCGGCAGTGCGACGGAAGCCACGTGAACCAAGCCGACCATGAGGCGGCCGAGACAACCACACACCAACCACACCGCGGCTGCAGCCGCGACTTGACCGTAAACAGACCACATGCAAGCCGGCAAACACCTAACCGGCCAGGCGTGCACGGGTCGCAACGGGAACGGCGTCCAACGGGTTGGCAACACCGTGGTTTGCCACGCCCGCTGACGGCCATACCCACGCACAGCACAGAACATGGTGACTCTACCATCACGCGACCGACTGACAAACATTAACAAACTCCGCCGAACCATTATACAACCGACCAACCAACCAAAACGACCTACTTCAAACCCCCGCCCCCCCGGGAGAGCGCAAGCTCGACCGAGTCAGGAGGCGTGAGTGTGTGCCACGGCATGCGAGTCCCGTAGCACGTGCTTCTTCAGGTCGCCTCACTCCTACTGAAAACCAAGGCAGGTGGGGGTGCTTGCAGGACAGGGCCTATGGCCTGGCTCCCGGCCCCTTGGCCCCAAAATCCTGAGGTTGATGAGGATGTGCGATGGGACCCTCCCCCACGTATCATCCGCCTGAAGGAGAGGAGTGTGAGACTACGGTCGAACATGGGTTACCTCTCTCTCTACCACCTCTCTCTCTCTCCCACACGCGCGACGCAAATCCTGCGCCGGCCATACGCAAGGGAGGAGACGACACGGCCGCGGGATCACCTCCTCCCGCCAGAGGACCCGACAAAGGACGTCACACCAACGGCTGCGACATCAGCCGTCCACCGCTACAAACCCAGGCGAGCCGACCTTGCCCAAGAGGACCCCCTCGTACAACCCGACAACGCGCGGCCGCGCAACACACTCCACTGACGCCTGTCGGTCGGGCACACCAGCGGGAAAGACGTCGACCTGCCCGGCTCGTGCCACGGACACCGAACGAATAGAGGCTAGCCTTAGCAGCCCATGGTGTCAAACACAAACAAATACCCAACGAAACCCTTCCACATCCCCCAGGCGGGGGCCACGCTTCCCGCACCCCCGCAACCCGCCTACGACAGAGAAAGGGGCGACGCCCAACTCGGACCTGTCCTTCCACCTGACCCTCCCCTCCCGCGAGCCGGACCCACAAGGGGCCAGGCCAAGGGGCCGGCCAAGCACGCGGGACCCACAGCCGGGCCGATGACCACGGGAATGTTATCAAACAATGGTCCGGAATGTTAACTTCCAAGGCGAGAATCAAGGGATACGTGCGTCGCGGGGACCGACGCGCACCTCCTCCGGGAAAGTTCACGGCCTGGGACGCTGGGGGGGATTAGGCACATATCACCTGCAAGAATGGTACGAGGGACACATTCCCCGCAGAAAGCTAACAGCGTCAAGCAGCGAGAGGGGGGCTTCGACACTGCCCAGTATTCCTTTCCTCCGAATCCCCACCAGGGGCACGCAAGGGACCAGAGGCTCGCCACACGGGACCCACAAACCCGCCAGCTCCTGCCAGCGGGCACGGATGTGTTATGCCGAACCCAGCTGGCCACACCGGACGGAGCGTCCCGGCACCAAGGCGCGAGCCAAGGCGCCCCAACCACCCTAACCGCCAAACACCGCAGTGCGACACCGACATGCCACCCACATAACCCGGGAGACAGGGCATGATACAGCGCACCACAGGCAGGCAGACAGGAGCACGAGCACCGCACCACCGAGCCAGGGCGGCTCCCTGGGGCTCCCACGGGGAGCACGGGGATGCACCAAGCGGGGACTGACGGGGCCTTCCCACCGACGGGGGTGTACATATGAATGGCACAGGCGAAGCTGAAAGGACGGCCGAAGGGCAATGCGGAATACCGGATGATGGGTTGTGCATGTCACGCTGCCAGGGCGGGACAGGGAATGTAGCACCGATTTTGAAAACTTTTCGCAGCGGTCAAACCACCTATCGTTACTTTTCTCCCCCAGGGTAGGGGCACGGCGCACAGTCAAAACGTACCATGCCGGCCCCACGCAACTGGCACCAACCAACACCGAAACAAGCAGGGCACTTACGCAAACAACATCCGACTACGCAAGCGCCCGCTGCAGCGCCAAGGAACCAACGCCGAACAAGCCGGCCATGAGGGGGCTGAAACGACCGTGCACCAACGAAACCACTGCAGCTGCCACGACGTGACCATAAACAGACCACACGCAAGCCGGCCAACATCAAACTGGCCAAGCATGCATGGGTCGAAACGGGAAGGGCGTCCAACGGGTTGGCGACACCATGATGCGCCACGCCTGCCGACCACCATACCCACGAACACAGCAGAACACCACAACTCTACCATTACGAACCCAACCAACCAACCTTAACAACCCACACTACACCGCACTCGGACAAACCAGGACACAACCAACCAGCACCGACACGGAAGTTCGGCGCTGCAACCACCGGCAGCAGCGCGACAGAACCCACGCAAACCAAGCCGACCAGGAGGCGGCCAAGACAACCACGCACCAACCACACCGCAGCTGCGGCCGCGACTTGACTGTAAACAGACCACACGTAAGCCGACCAACTAGTAAAAAAGCCAGGCATGCACAGGTCGCAACGGGAACGGCGTCCTACCTGTGGTGCGAGACCGTGGTGTGCCACGCCCGCCGACGACCATACCCAAGGAAAAACCGAAAACCGTGACTCTACCATTACGCAACCGACGGACCAACGTTAACAACCTATGCGGAACCGTTAAACGACCGACCAACCACCGTTAACGAACCACACTACACCGCCCTTGGACAAACGAAGACACAACTAACCAGCACCGACACGGACGTGCCGGCTACACAAACAACGTTCAGCGATGCAACCACCGGCGGCAGTGCGACGGAAGCCACGTGAACCAAGCCGACCATGAGGCGGCCGAGACAACCACGCACCAACCACACCGCGGCTGCAGCCGCGACTTGACCGTAAAGAGACCACGCAAGCCGGCGAACACCTAACCGGCCAGGCGTGCACGGGTCGCAACGGGAACGGCGTCCAACGGGTTGGCGACACCGTGGTGCGCCACGCCCGCTGACGGCCATACCCACGCACAGCACAGAACATCGTGACTCTACCATCACACAACCGACCGACAAACATTAACAAACTATGCAAAACCATTAAACGACCAAGCAACCAACCACAACGACCTACTTCAAACCCCCGCCCCCCTGGGAGAGCGCAAGCTCGACCGAGTCAGGAGGCGTGAGTGTGCGCCACGGCATGCGAGTCCTGTAGCACGTGCCTCTTCAAGTCGCCTCACGCCTACTGAAAACGAGTGCAGGTGGGGGTGCCTGCAAGGCAGGGCCTATGGCCTCGCTCCCGGCCCCTGGGCCCCAGAATCCGGAGGTTGATGAGGATGTGCGATGGGACCCTCCCTCACGTATCATCCGCCTGAAGGAGAGGAGTGTGAGACTTCGGTCGAACATGGCATACCTCTGGGCAGAACTTGCTGTAGGGTGCTGCTCGCGGCGACCGCGCCATTCCCCCATGTGGGGGAGCCGCTTTGTGGGGGCACGTGCAGTAGGGCCGTTGGTCGGTGAGCAAAAGCCCCTTGGTAAGGCCCCCAGCGTGGCGACCCCAGTCCCGAGCCGACCTACCTACCTACCACAGCATGCTCGTTGTCCGAATTGGCCTTGTGGGCTGTGTAGACCACGGACACATGCGTCGCACGGATGTCAGGCTCTCGGGCACAGAGTTGGCTTTAATGTCATTGCCTGAACTGTTGGGTGCCCACCTTGATACGGTAGGTGTCTTCATCAATCCTGCGCAACACCTTTCTGAGCGTGAACCAGGTTTTGGTGTGTTGAGTGCCCATAGGTCGGGGTCTCAGGACCCATACCGGGTCACCAACTCTGAACTTATGCGCTTTCGACTTTGGGGCCGTCCTGGCTCACAGGGTGTGCTCCTTGTCCAGCTGTTGGCAAATCTCCCGCGCCATAGTCTCCTGCCGCGCAAAGAAGTGCTTGGCATCTAAGGGAAGCCCCCGACCCAATTGGTCCCGGCCGAAAGGAATCTGGTGAGGCGACAAGCCATCCGGTGTGGGGGTGTTGTGATGGCCCTTAAGAGCTGGCGACATGTCCTCAAACTAGTTGCGGCGCTTGTCGGTGAGGTGCATCTTGAGCAGCTTCTCAAACAGCTGCCTTCCTGCCACTTCAGCTCGGCCATTGACCCGGCTCAGATAGGCGACGTTCTTGGCATGCCAAATGCCCATAAGGGAACACATAGCCTTGAACCAGCCGCCGGTGAACCGGGGTCCACGGTCGCTGCAAATGGTCGGAGGGACGTCAAAGACAGTCAGCCAATGACGAAGGAGGTGGCAAGGAGGTGACTGCCACCTCCTTGGCTAGCAACCCCTTTTCGCCCACCAGGACGGCCACAACTTAGCTGCTGTGTCGGTCCACACACAGCACCACACAATTGAAAACGTCCTTTCCGATGTGCACTTCGGGGATGGAGAAGATGTCCATGGTCACGCTCTCCATCGGCTGGTCCAGAAATCGGCATCCGTTGGGCCTTCTTTTTGACATTCTGATTGTCAGGATTGCGGGCCTGACACACAGAACAACCCTTCTTGACCTGCTTGATGGCATTGTGGAGACTGATCTCATAAATTTCAAACCGGCACAGCATGTCCAATGCTTGCTTCTTAAACCCTGGGTGCACCATGTGGTGGTGCCAAGCTTCACAAAGCTCCAGCACCTGGGACTGCGGTAATAGCAACTTACCGTTCCGGTAGAGCTTGCAATCTTCCTCAATGAGCCCCTTTGGCTACTTTTGCCCGTTGTCAGGGTCAGTTACAGCCCGATATTCGACGAACCACAACGAACTACTTCGAACCCCCGGCCCCCCGGGAGGGCGCAAGCTCGACTGAGTCAGGAGGCGTGCGTACGCGTCACGTCATGCGACTCCTGTAGCACGTGCCTCTTCAAGTCGTCTCACGCCTACTGAAAACCAACCCAGGTGGGGCTCCCTGCAGGACAGGGCTTTTGGCCTGGCTCCGGGCCCCTGGGCCCCAGAATCCGGAGGTTGATGAGGATGTGCGATGGGACCCTCCCCCACGTATCATCCGCTCGAAGGAGAGGAATGTGAGATTTCGGTCGAACCTCGGTAACCTCTCGGCAGAACCGGCGGTGGGGTACTGCTCGCGGCGACCGCGCCCTTCCCCCATGCGGGGGAGCTGCTTTGTGGGGGCACGTGCAGTAGGGCCGTGGGTGGGTGAGCAAAAGCCCCTTGGTAAGACCCCCCTGCGGGGCAACCCCAGTCCTGAGATGACCTACCTGACCTACCTACCTACAGCCCGATACTCGTACTCAAAAGCTTCAGACTTCGCGTAGTTGTTGTTCCAGTCGTCTTGGCGGCATGACTCTAGGAAGAGATGCTTGTCGGACTCAGCACCCTCTGAGGCGAGTAGACGGACCGCTGTGCCCACCCTTCTTTCAAGGGAAGCATCCGCAGCCATGACGACAAAGCATTTGACCCCATCCTCCTCCATCATGCGCTCGTGCCTTCTGGACATGGGCAGACACGTCTGTCATACCCGTGCTGGCAGGATAGACCTACCTGCTGAGACAGTCCGCCACGGTGTTGTCCTTTCTAGGGACGTAGACAACCCTAAGGTATAACTTGGCCAAGGTCTCGTGCCATCTGGCTCTTTGCGAGGCTGATCCCGAGGGGGGTTCACGTGCTCGTTGTGCCAGGACTGCAGACTCTGATGGTCTGTGCAGACCGTGACAAGATGCAGGGCTATGTACCCGGCCCACTTCCTGAGAGCCATGACAATGGCATACGCCTCCTTTTCACGGCGCATCCCTGCCCCCCTCTGGTCTTCCGCCAGGACTCGGCTCCAGAAGGCCACAGCGACGTGCCTCCCATCATCCAGCACTTTCTCCAACTTTGCGCGCATCGCGTAGTCGGAGACGTCTGTGCGCAGGACAGACCCACGGTCCGGAATTACGAGGTGCAGATCCACTGCTGATAGCAGCGACTGATTCATTCCCTCAAAGGCCAGGTCCGACTCCTTATTCCAGACCAGAGCCTTCTTGGACCCCTTCTTGGTCTCCTCCCGGTTGCTCTTGAGCATGGCGCTCATTAGGGCTGCATACTCGGCATACATCTTGATGTACCGCGAGTAGTAGTTGCAGAACACCAGATATGCCGGCAACTCGGACACCGTCTTGGGCTTCTCCCAGTGCTCAATGGCCGCTACATTTCCAGGTATGGGCTTCCGCTGCCCGTTGCCAACAACATGGCAGGCGAAGACCACTTCGCGTACCCCGATGGTCGCCTTGTCACCGCTGCCCGTGAGTTTGTGGCGAACCAGCAGAACTAGCAGTCTGGTGACGTCCCCCTCATGTGCCTCCAGCAGGTCATTGTAGCTCATGCTGGCGTCCCCTGACGCAATCATCAGGTCGAGGACAAAGCGGTCTGCACAGTCACACACCAGTTCAAGCAGGTTCTCCAGCATCCGCTGAAAAGCCGCATTGCCGTTGGTAACGCCCATGGGCATCAGCTTCCGGTGGAGGGGTCCCAGTGGGGTGCTCTTGGCTGTGAACAGGCCACCGCACCAACCCGCGACACTGCCCTCCGCGCCGCCTGCCTCCGCGCCCCAGACGACAACCTCCCTCCCCCGCCTACAGTCTGGTGTACAGTCCTCAAGCGCCTGCACTACTACATAGTGGCCGCTACAGCTACGTCCCCCGGCCCGCAATGGCTCGTCAAAGGGACAGACACCATGCTCGCCCCAGGGACCGCCCCACCAGGGGCAATAGGGGACCCCACCACCCCGCACAGGGTCCTCAGGGGCGTCCTTCAGCCGGGGGACAAACCCCCAGCCCGCGCCCTGGCTCAAATCACCTCAGGGCAGGCGGGCTACCACCTGGGACTGGCCATGCTCTGCCTGGCCCAATGGATCCAGCGCCGCTGGCCATCCACGGGGACCGTGCCCTGGATTTGGGCCATCCCCACCGCCCACACACAAATCGAGGCAGGCCCAGACATGCGGAAGGACCCCCCCCCAGACCACAGCACTCCCTAACCTGCGGGGACCACGCCATCCACAGGGTCCTCTGCCGCGTGGGACTTGGCCCAGAGCTAGCATACCCTCTTCCAACCACTGACCAAGAGATGCACCAACTACGCACGCTCGTCTGCGAAATCCTTCCGGCGGCCGCGGAAGACGGCGAGCTTCTCCTCGAAACGGCCCGGCCTACAACTGACCACACAAGCGCGCCGCTGCGAGCGGACACATACACCGACACAACACACCCCCCGACGCATTCCCCGCCCATGCCCCTCCCCCCTCGCTTCCCACCCGGAGACCCACACAGGCCCACCATCGCGCGCACCCCCGGGCCCTGCGACACGGGCCTCCCCCACCCGCTGAAACAACAGCACACGCCCGCCACGGACCCACCCGCTGGACACCCCTCACCACCCCCCACACTCGACAACCCGCACATACCCATCGAGGGGAGCCCCACGCCCCACGGCACGCCCACCCGGACCCGTGGCCCACACACACCCCCCGCGCACACCCCAGAAAACCCAGGCCCACCCCCCCCGGCCCCCGAATGCAGCCCACGCGAACTGTTCTCCCCCGCGGACGCCAACGCACACAACCTCACACTTTGCAGGACCCCGGCCCGGCCAAGCCCAGAAGGAGAAGACCGCAGCCCCGCGCCTCCCTCCTGCACCGCTGCTGACCAGATCTGCCCGCCGGGCCGCCAGGTCACGGCCGGGCCCCCCCAGCCACCCACCCCAAGCCTACAGCCTGAGGACATGCCCTCCATCCTCCCCGCCGTGGCCACAGCAGAAGCCGCCGCCCACAAACCAGCGACTGCCCGGATCACAGCGCAACCCGCGTCCCCTAAAGCCACCACTTCCTCCTCGTCCTCAGCCTCATCGACGTCCTCCACCTCATCCTTCGACCCCCTCTCCCCGCCGACCTCATCCACAAGGCCACGGCAAATGCCACAGCTGCGGCCGCACGCCAGGCTACCGGGGACCCCCCAACCCCCTCACAGGCGACCC
Organism: Eutreptiella sp. 'Long Island Sound 2002'; assembly: GCA_964036045.1. NCBI lineage: Eukaryota > Euglenozoa > Euglenophyceae > Eutreptiales > Eutreptiaceae > Eutreptiella > Eutreptiella sp. 'Long Island Sound 2002'. Next base: position 65,765,690 of record OZ038383.1, on the reverse strand, counting down.
AGGCACCCCAGCAGCACACCGGGGAAACCCCCCACCCGGCACCGGCGCCCTCACACCTCCGGACCGAGGTCCTCCTCCACCTCCAACCGGACGCCAACCCAAAACCCGACCCCGGCGTCGAAACGAGCGCACCACCAGCCTCAGCACCACCACCAACATCACCCCACGCAGCCCATAACACCACAAACGCAACGACGCCAACCCAAGCGACACCGCCCTAACCCAAACCCTAAACCAAGCCAGTACCCCCAACCCACCACAACCCACGCCCCCCTCCCACCAGCGGCCGCCGCCACCACAGAGGCGGCCACCCACACGACCCTGTCCAAACCCTCGTCAACATCCCCATCTCCAAGCGCCCCGTCATCCACCCCCCACAAACCACCACCGCCGCCGGCCAGACCGACCCAGGGACGTGGGACCCCTCGACCACAATCACCGTTAAGCCCGGCCCCCGACCCGCCTCTGCCGCCCACAAAACTGTGCGGCCCCAGGGACTTTGCACAATCCCCGACCCCCCGACCCCACCAGGGGGACCGGAATATCCACAAGGGGTCCTAAGGCCATACCTGCAACACCATCTTCCCCACTACCAGCGCGACCACCACCAGCGGCCCCACCACCACCACCACGAACACCACCCCCACCACTACCACTGCCCACCACCCTACCCCACCGGGCCACAACCCCCCGTGCACGAGCAGCACCAGCGTATGGGATGGCAGCCACCGGGCGCTCCACCCCCATACCCCACTTACCACCAGAGGCCACCCCCCCCGTACCAGGCGCCGTATCCCCCAGGCCACCACGTGCACGCCCAAGGGGCCCCCCTGGGCCCAACCCCACCGGGGACAGTCACCTGACCCGCACCACCAGCCTCTGCCGCCACCGCACCCCTACGTGGCGCATCAATGGAGGGTGGGGGACCCCCCCCCCCCCAGTACCAGGCAGCGCCACGCGAGGCCCCCCAGGACCCGCCGACACCTCCTGACTGGCCTGACTCGAGCGACGAGGCCCGGTCCTGCAAAAGGCGGCGCTCCCGCTCCCCCCCCACACGCCGCATCCACCTCCGGCGCTGACGCTCCCCACACCGCCACCGCGCCTTGACCACCCACTCGCGCCGCTCCTGCTCCCCAAGGCGCCACCACGACCCCCCGGGGCCCCGCTCCAGCCGCTCCTGCTTCCCCAGGCGCCACCACGCGCGCCAGCGCCGCCCCATGTCCACCTCGCCCTCCCCCCACGAGCCCCACCGGGATTCCCGTTCACCCCTCCGCCCATACGCAACTCCAACCTCCAGCCCCCGCCACCACCGCTCCCGCTCCCCCAGGCGCCCCAAAACACGCCACCGCCGCCCCATGTCCACCACCCCCTCCCCCCACGGGCCCCACCGGGCTTCCCGTCCCCCCCATCGCCCGTACCCGTCCTCCACCCCCAGCCCCCGCCACCGCCGCTCCCGCTCCCCCAGGCGCCACCACGCCCGCCACCGCCGCATGTCCGCGTCCCCCTCCCACCACTCCGGAACCTCGATCTCGGAACCCTCCCCCCCCAGGCCCCCGCCCACCTCGCTTGGTGGTCTGCCCCCGCCTTGCAGGAGCTATACTGCTGGGTGAAGTGGGCCGGGCGAGCGGGAAGGCGAGAAAGGGTGCACATGGTGCACACCTTCGAGGAGATCCGCACCCGTACCCCCGCCAACCCCAATGAGGCCGCCCCGGAGGCCATCATGCCGCAGGCGGCATGGGAGGCCCTCCTCCGGGATGCGGTCCAGGGCCTCCGCCCCCCCTACACCCCCCAAAACCCTCCGCAAATGGCTCCAGGCCACCCACCCCCAGGCCTGGGCCATCGGCGCCCCCCCCCCACCCAACCACCACCACACCGGGAAGGGAAAGGGCACGGGCAAGGGGAAGGCAAGGGACAGAGAGGGACACTCCTGCAAGGGGGCACGGAAGGGCCCAAAGTGACAGGCAGGCGCCCATAGGGACAGGGCAACCGGAGCGACACAAGGTGGGAGCAGGAAACCACCGAAGGACCAGGAAGGGGAAGGAACAGGGACCGAGGCGCAGAGAAAGAGGACACCACAGCGGGCACCAGGACCCACACGCAAGAAGGGCATGCCACGACGGATGGACCAGCGCCGCCCCACCCCCAGCGGACGCCGCACGAGCCCCGGGGGCGCACGCCCCCAACACACGCCGCCGAAGCACAAATCGGACGCCGTATAGACCACACCGGCACACGCCCACCAGCCACAGGAAACCACACAGGGGATGGAGGGCACACCTACACGGGGAGAGCGGGCTACACCCACAGAGGAAGCCGCTGGGATCACCGCCGCGCAGCCCACCACCATGCCCTCACCGCCAGGCGACGACCCCGGCCACCACAAGGGCCACCTCACAAGCACCGGAAGAGGACGAAGGCACAGCCACAGCACCCAGGGCTAGGGACCCGGACCCCCAGAGGACACGGGACCACGGCACAGGTGCCGAGGGAGGGCAACCCCACGGACACCTACCAAACCCACCAGCCCGAGCGGCACACCCAGATCCCCACAGCACGGACCCAGCAAGCCACCCACACCTGACCGCACCCCCCAGGGACCAGCCAGCCACACTCCGACACGCACTCCGCACCACGACACGGGCCAGACTAACCTCCACGGACCCACCCCAGCACAACACGAGGCAGCACGGCTCACCGCACCGCAGCGCGCCACAGTGCAACGCACCACAACAAGGCACCCCAAAGTACAACACGCCACAGCACGACGCGACGCGACGCGGCACAGAGCGGCACCCCACGGCGCGGCACGGCGCAACACGGCGCGGCCCAGCAGGGCGCACCGCGTCACAGCACGGACCAGCGCGACGCAGCACAGCGAAACACGGCACGACGCAGCACGGCGCACCACAGCACACCACAACACCAAAGCAAGGGACGCTAACCGAGGGTCTAACCGAATCAAGCCACCGCACACCCCGGAAGGAGCCGCACCAGCCCGCCACACACCAGCAAGGGGCCACCGCACGCCCGGCAACAACAGTGGTGGTCCACCCACACAAGCTGCCGCCAGAAGGTAAAAACAGGCACCGCGGAGGCGAAAGGACACGGCTAACCCAAGGCCACACGAAGCCGCCTTGCGCAACCGCCCAGCCGGCAGTGCCAGAACCTAACCCGGCAGGAAGGGGCGCCGAGCCCAACGGGTACATAACGCACCCGACCCATGGGGCCGGGGCACGGCCTGGCAATACGCAACCACCAACAGCAACCCGGGAGACCACACTGAATGCCAACCAGTGCGTGCGCCAGCCCAGGGAAGGCAGAGGGAGAAACAGGCAGACCCCCCCCCCAAAAAAAAACAGGGGGGGGGCACGAGAACGGCCCACAGCCACCAAACCGCCCACCAACACCACAAGAGGCGGCAAAATCCCCCACCCAGACAGCACCGAAGACAGGACCCCCCAAAGGGGTACCGGCGGACCACGCAGCCAAAACCGGCAACACCAAACCGGGAGCAGCGGCCCACGGGAGAAGGGACAGCCAAAACAAGCAGACACACACCACGCTGGGACTGGGAAAAAAAACAAACAACGCAGCCCGGATGAGAAGGGATGGGGGGACAGAGACCACGAGACCCTAGACCGGGGCAATTAGCGACCGACACCACAAAGCCCCCCCCCCGAAAAAAAACCAAACGGAAGGGGGGGGGCAAACCCCACCAACGGCAACAACCGCACACCCCCGCGCCACAGGCGGTCCCCCAGGAAGGGCGGGGGCAAGCGGGGCACACGCCCGACCGCACACACACGCCAACAACCCAACCAAGAGGGGCGGGGCACAGCCAAAACCCGAGCCCAGCACACACGCCCACACAGCACACCCCAGCCAGGAAAGGCGGGGTACAAGCGGGGCACGCACACGAACGCACACACGCCCCAACACCCCAGCCAGGAGTGGCGGGGCCTGGCAGCAGCCCAGGCCCAACCACACACCCCCGCACCGCACCCCCAACCAGGACATGCAGGAGACCACGCGGGACGGGCACACAAGCACACACACACTCCAACACCTTCCCAAGGAGAGGCGGGGCGCAGCCGAAACCCGGACCCCAGCACGCACGCCCACACCGCACACCAGAACCGGGAACAGCGGGCTGCAGGCGGAGCGCGCACAGAGCCACGTACGTCCCAAAACCCTAACCAAGACAGGTGAGGAGCACGCCGAAACCCAACCCCAACCGCAAACACCGCAAACCCCAGCGGGGAAAAGAGGGGCGAAACCACAAACCGTACCCAAACACACCCACCCAAGACCCCAGCCAGGGCTGGCGGGGTTACCGAAACCCAAACCCAAGCACAACCCGGACCAAAGCACAAACGCCAGACAAGAGTAGGAAGCCCAGTGTCCATAGCCCGGGCACTGAGGCAGCCCGTGCCATGCAGGTGACCCGGCCAAACGAGATCCGGAGACAGGGGGTAAGGCTGCATCCTAAGGCCTGCGCTGCTTTGGGACTCGAGGCGGAGCGTGCGACACCCAAGCGCCTCGGAACCTCAGTACGGGTAAAATGCATGCATGCCTTGGGAACAGGATACGCCAGGAGGTTTGGTGAACCTCTAGGGTTCCGCCCAAAGGAGATGACGTGCGCAAGCACGGGGGCACACCCTATCGGCGAGACAAGCACTTCACGCTGGCTGCAATCAGCCCTCCCAGTGTTGCCCGGGGCCGCTCTGTTGGGGGCCAACAGTCAGGTCTAGCGGGATGTAAGTAGCCTCCCCTCTTCAAGTGCGGAGCCTCTTCCTGTTTGTCACAGCGGCAACGCCAGCGGGAACCATGGGGCGCCTCTCCAGGACCGAGTGCACCTACCTACCTATCTACCTACCTGGCAGGATAGACCTACCTGCTGAGACAGTCCGCCACGGTGTTGTCCTTTCTAGGGACGTAGACCACCGTAAGGTCCAACTTGGCCAAGGTCTCGTGCCATCTGGCACTTTGCGAGGCTGGTCCCGAGGGGGGTTCACATGCTCGTTGTGCCAGGACTGCAGACTCTGATGGTCTGTGCAGACCGTGACGAGATGCAGGGCTATCTACCCGGCCCACTTCCTGAGAGCCATGACAATGGCATATGCCTCCTTCTCACGGCGCGTCCCTGCCCCCCTCTGGTCTTCCGCCAGGACTCGGCTCCAGAAGGCCACAGCGACGTGCCTCCCATCATCCAGCACTTTCTCCAACACTACACCCATCGCGTAGTCGGAGGCGTCTGTGTGCAGGATGAACCCGCGGTCCGGAATCACGAGGTGCAGATTCACTGCTGATAGCAGCAACTGATTCATTCCCTCAAAGGCACGGTCCGACTCCTTATTCCAGACCAGAGCCTTCTTGGACTCCTTCTTGGTCTCCTCCCGGTTGCCCTTGACCATGGCGGTCATGGGGGCTGCATACTCGGCATACATCTTGATGTACCGCGAGTAGTAGTTGCACAACCCGAGGTATGGCCGCAACTCGGACACCGTCTTGGGCTTCTCCCAGTGCTCAATGGCCGCTACATTTCCAGATATGGGCTTCCGCTGCCCGTTGCCAACAACATGGCAGGCGAAGACCACTTCGCTTACCGCGACGGTGGCCTTGTCACTGCTGCCCGTGATTTTGTTCTGAACCAGCAGAACTAGCAGTCTGGTGACGTCCCTCTCATGTGCCTCCAGCAGGTCATTGTAGCTCATGCTGGCGTCCCCTGACGCAATGATCAGGTCGAGGACAAAGCGGTCTGCACAGTCATGTACCAGTTCAAGCAGGCTCTCCAGCATCCGCTGAAAAGCCGCATTGACGTTGGTAACGCCCATGGGCATCGGCTTCTGCTGGAGGGGTCCCAGTGGGGTGCTCTTGGCTGTGCAGGCACGGGACTCCTCGGTGAGAGGCATCTGATGGTAATTATGTTTCAGGTTGATCACCGTGAAGATCCTTCGCTGGTATTGCTTTGGCAGCATCTTGTAAAGATCTTCCATGTAGCTCAAGTCAACTAACTTTCTCCCAATGATATTTTCAAAACTTTGAACTCAAACTGCAACAATTCCAACTTGCCAATGACCAAGGATGTCTATTCTTTAGCATGGTACATGGATGGACACCACAAACCTAAATCAACGTAGATGCACAATGACAACAGCGAGCAAAGACATTTTCGAAACTTGGTCTGGATCCTTGTTGAAGTTCTCTCACATAGAGTATCACATAACATTCGAAGAATAAACCTTACATAATTCCATCTTATACTTATCAATGAAATAGATAAGTAAACATACAAACAAGAGCACAACAAATAGACACTCAGTTTTTTACTAATACCAAAGCGACACAGTTGAGTACTGCCGACCAGCCACGGGGGACCACCCCATCCTAGGGGCGCGGGCATCGGGACTACGCGCGCTCCGAAGGCGATGTCCGCCGCCACAGCGCCCACGCGGAACAGGCGGGAGCCCAAGACCTGGACCTGTCGATCAATAGGATCACCACAGGGGAGCAGCTCGCCCTGGGACTCAGCATCCGGTGGCTGCCTACTTCGAGCTCACGCCACCTGGAGGAAGGAACCCGCACCATGGCGGACGTTGCCTTCGGCCATCTGGCGGATCTGCACGCACCCCCCACCACCATGGACCACCCCGGCTAGTGGCACTACGTGGCAATCCGGCTCATGGTGCATATGGGGACCTATAGCCCGGACAAAATGAACGGACTACACTGGCGGTGGCACCAACGCGCGGCCCTGCGCATTCGTACAGCCAGGCAAAGGCGCAACATCTGGGCCATCCCTGGGTCCTCGAGCTACCAGGGGCACGCCTCGGGTTACCGCGGACCACGGTCCCAAGAGTGTAATAGAACTGCACATCTCTGGATCGGTGACAGTCAACAGTCAGGACTCAGAAATTCAGTAATCCAGTTGCAAGAATTGGACAGTCGTTGGCCGAGACCGGACAGGTCGCGGGTTGCAATCTCCAGTGACGAAGACAGAATTTTGGATGATTGAGTCTCGACAGATATGTTGTTTGTTCCAATCTGGTGTTTTTTCGCATTCCCTGGTCAGTTCGATTTACTATCCATTGACTGAGTCACGCCGCCAAGAATGAATTGAATATGGGTCGAGCATAATTAATTGTCGCTTTGAATTGAAGGATGTACCAGTCTAATTCGGAAGCCACGCGTATTGTTGTAATGTCGAAGACATGCATGCTTCCCTGAGAGACCAAGAGTGTTCGAGCAAATGAATGTATATTCAAATTATGAGGTGTTACACAAAGCCGTCCATAAATTAGAATCCGTGAATGTTCGTAAGGTTTCCATGGTTAATGAATGCATATTCGATCACGAGGTGTTACTCAAGGTCATCCCTAAATTAGGAATTGTGAGGTTCCCTTTACCATGTTCGTCACGCGAAGCCTTCATGGTGCCAATGGATTGTTGTCACAATCATGTATGTGTATGTTGGTCCATGTGACAATTTCGAAGGGTTTGCACACTCTTGTGGTGAGTTGTGAATGGTTGTTGGAATGCCATGAATTCAATTATCCTTGAATCTTTTCAATTGATGGGAGTCTTCCAACCTACCATGGTATTGTTCTCAATTGGGCATGAATTTTCATCTTGTTGCAAGGAGCCAATATTTCTCTTGAAGTTGGTTGATTGTTCAATGCTTCGCTTTTGAACCGTGAAAATTAATGAAGGTTAGTCTTGGATACTCTTTCGTTGAACTCTTGTGGATTTACACGACATTGGTCCATGTTGTTGTTTGAATTTACATTTCATGGATAAATAGACATAGTATGCAATTGATTTGCCATGTTAGATTAATGACCAACTTGAGGTGGCTCAAGTAGGTGTGCATGCTTCATCATGCGAGTCGATATTCGATCATGTGTCATGCCATGATATGCATTATGTATTTTGACCTCCGTGGTGTAATTACATTCATGACCTCACGAGTGAATGCAATGTTTGTCTTGAGGTTAAGTTATAGGTTTGATGTTTGATCAAATTTCGTTCCATCTCTTTTTCCATGTGTTCGACATGTTTTATGCATGGAGTGCCTCGATGACACTCTTTGATTTGGTCTGATTCTTTCGTATCTCAGGACTCTTTGAAATGAATTTCAATTAATACTCAATTCAATTCAAGTGGTGGATTATCAATTTGTTACAAGGAGAGTCATATCAATCGTGAAGGTAAGCGCCGAGCCCATTCCGCGCACCAAGCACAACCGGGACCACGAGGAAAAGTCAGACACAAAATTGTGTTGTATTGTGTGCTGTTTGCCTCGTCTTGGTGAGAGTTTGTGCAAATTTTATTAGCTTTGCTCGGGGATTTTTCTTTTTGAAATTTTAGAGAAATCTCAAGCCCCTAGCTTTTTTCTATTTTTGATTTTTGGTTAACGTAGAGCAAGGCACTACAATGGAAGTTTCAGGGGCTACTCCATTACATGGTAGCAGTACAAATCGATTTCCTTTGGGACACATGAGCGCTCAGGAAATCCATAGAGCCGAAATGGAAGAATGGGACCAAGAAGTCGAGCAATTGCTCACCCCAATCCACACGGAGACCAAAAGGTCATTATTGAAAACCCAAACTGGGCAAATGAGAGCCAAATTGACTCACATTTCAGAAACTCCGTTTGGAGATGGAATAGACGAGGCGGCACACGGGACAAACATCCCTGTAAATCGGCGGGTCAGCTATGGTGAAACAGCCAAAAGGGCCTCATTTGGCTTGGGAAACAAGAAGATCACCTATGTGCCCACCAAGTCCCGTTCCTCGTCAACCGATATGCCACCACCGCCATCACGAAAGCCTACTACATTCATCCAGCGCAAGCGGCATCGTCCTGATGAAGGTTCCCAAGTTGATATCTTGGCCCTACCGGACGCCACCATCGACACCATCGTCAAGAGAGCCATCCATAAGATGACGGCCAAGCAGACCAGACCAGAGGTGTCGAAACGAAGGTCAGACGTCGACGTCAGTGACATCGTGAGGCAATTGGACCAGTTGTCCAGGATAGTGACAACTTTGGAGACCAAGGAGGCGTCACGTGTGGTGGAGATGCCAGCCCGGGTGGAGAAGGCGATCCAGGTGGTGCAGACCCAGGTCCAGGAAGTAGACAGACAAGGTACATCCAAATGGAATGCACTCCTTGCGGACCATCGTGGATTGGATGAGCGGATGAACGAGTTGGAGGTACAAGTCAATACCTTGGCGGCACGAATGGAGCAGCAGGAGGCCGCCCGTCGCCAAGACTGTGCCGAGCTCCAGCGAAGAGAGGCTCATCACGAAATTAAGCTGGAGCACAGGATATCTACGTTAGAAAAAGAGGCTCACGAAGGTATCCCAAGGACGCAAAACCAGATTCTTGAGTCACGGGTTGAACGAGCGGAGAAGTGGATTGACAAGTTGGAGAAGACGTTGGACGTCCACAAAGGTGCAGCAACGCACGAGGTGGATAGCCTGGGCGCACGAATTCACGAGTTAGAGCGCCAGAGTGTCAGGGCACCACATCCAGAACACAATACCCCTTCAGGGGACGCCACAATGGCAAGACGAATCGAGGAATTCAGCAACACGGCGGTGAAGGCAGCCCAGAGTGCCAACACGGCGGTGGCCAGGGTGATAGCCACTGAAGGGGCCATAAAGCAGCATGCGGAGGATGCTGCCCAGGGCGCACGGGAGGCGAAAAGCCAGAAAGACAAGGCGGCAGAAGCGGTGCGAACCATCGCCTTCGAATCACAACGAGTGGAGACAATGGCCGCTAAAATGGAGAGGGACATGATCAGTGTGAAGGATGTGGCGACCTCTGTCCAAGAGGTGAAGCAGGCAATTGACACTGTGGCCAACAAGGTCTGTGAAACCGAGGGCCGACTGAGCACTGCTGGACAGAAGGTCAAGGCTGCCATGGAGAACGAAACCCGAATCAACCAGGAGATCCACATACAAATTCAGGGTGTCCACACTGCTGCAGTCGCTAAGGCGGAGGCCGCAATGAAACAGGTGGGCGACACTAGCAGGCAAACTGAGGAAAGGGTGCAGTACATGCAGAAATCACACACCCAGCTCGTTGCCCAGACACAGGGTTTAATGACCAAGGCCACAGAGATGGAATCATGGTTGCTGGCTTATGCAGAGTCAGCCAAGGTCAGTGGAGCAGACAATCGCTCCCCACGCACCCCACAGGGCCCAAAGAGTCCGAGCCCGGGCACTGTAGACACTACAGCCCTGAGGGTGCAGCTGGATCTGGTATATGCCACGAAGATGGAACTGGCGAGTGCGACCGCTGCACAAAACAAGTCTTTGGAGGACGCCTCGTCTGCACTGAATACGAATTTAGCCCGCGTGGAAAATATGCAAAACAAAATGCAGTGCGAGAAGGCCACCAAATCTGAAGTCGCACAGGCTAATGAGAATCATGCCAGGGCGATACAGGGCGTCTCCGAAAGTGTGCAGGAGAGTATTGATCGCCTTGACCAAGCGAACATTAAGATCCACAATGAGAAAGTCACGAGGGAGGAGTTCAAGACGCAAATAGGTACCCTCACACAGCAACTCCAAGATTCCGACAAGGATCACAGGGCTGATCGGGAGCGCCTTGGTGAGGCTATTCAGGACCTCAACTTCACAAATTCTGAAGATCTCAGAGCGTTGGAAGATAAAATCAGAAGGGTCAAAGCCACACAAAATGAGAAGGTCGACAAAGCGCACGTGGAGTCCCGTCTGAGTCACATTGAAGAATTACAGAAGGAGAAGGCGGACAAAACGCAGGTGGAACAGGCAATGCAGGATGTGCGAGCCCAGATTGCCGCTTTCACTGTGTCCAGGGTCTCACATGGGGCTGCAGCACCCACTGCTGCAGCACCACCAGCTCATACAGCAGCGCACGACATCCCCGGAACATCGTCTGTGGTCTTAGACCATCCAGAGCCGCCACTGAGCTCGGTGCCACCCATGCACCACGCGGCCCCGTTGCCCACGAGAAGTGAGGCATCTGAGATGGTGCGCCCGTATGCACACCCATACGAGGTGGCGAGTGCCATGGGCAATAGCTCGGACGAACCTCCACCAGATTGGTGTCCTAAAGAAAATCCACTGACGTGGTTGCAAGTGGCGCCATATGTGAAGGATGGGCATTTTGTGCGTAATATGGTACGCAGGAGCGCCGATAACATGAAGATGAAGTACAGAGTACGCCCTACAGGTGTACCAGATGACATGCGAGCGTTCAAGGAGGTCCGGGCAGTGCCATTGATGGATGAGTTGCAGAAATACTTGAAGGATTCTGGTGAGGCCCCGCGGACGGAACAGGGTATGTTTGGAACGCAAACAAATTCGTGGCTTGATCCCCAAGTAAATGAAGTACTGAAAAAGATGGCCAAAGTGCCCACTTGGGATTGCGAGCGAGCGACGCAAGAGGCGTGGATCAAACGATTCAATGAGTGGAGGGCCGATTACGCCGAGCGATTTGATGAAAAACATCAGTCTGACATCCTTCTGGCGGCGCTGACAAATGAAGACGTCCGTGACCGCCATGCCAAAAATAGAAGGAGAGAAGGTCTATCCCTGGAGGAGCTGTGGCAAGACATCACTGGACGTCGCATGGTAAACATCCACAAACCTGGAGCAAAGTGGAGAAGACGTGCGTTGCCCAATGAACCCCTCACGACCCTCTCGTGGACAGATTTCATGAATGACTGGTCAGAGGAGGGCAGTCTGGTGAGGGGAGGCGTCACCCACAGACAAGCACGTGACCGACTCATCAAGGAGCTTCGCAGACATGTGAAAGAATGCCCACAGGATGCTGCAACTAAGGCGGCATACAACAAAATTTATCGAGTTCAGGCAGATCATGGAGGCCTAGAATTCAATTATTGGGAACTATTTATGCATGTCATGCCTTTCTTAAGTTCCGCCGAGTATGCTGAGATGGAGGAGGAGTTTTTGACGGATGAAGCGGCCAGTGTACGGGCAGTTTCCAGAGAACGATCACGATCCCGGGGACGAGATGAGCACCGTTCACGCCGGGATGGCAGCCAGGGCCGCCGAGACGGCAGCCGAGAACGTCGAAATGGCAGCCGTGATCGACACGATGACCGTCGGCAACATCGAGATGGTACGCCAAGGTCCCCATACCACAGAAGGGACAGCAAGGATCGCAGTGGAGGAGAAACCGGAGGCCGCGGGCCATCTCAGTCGCGATATGACGACAGGAGAAATTCTCCACATGGCAGTGTACTGTCAAGCCGGTCACATATTACGGCCAAGCTCAAATCTGAGGGTCGATGCTTCAATTGCAAGTCTAAAGACCACACTCAAAAGGACTGTCCTCATAAATTGAGGTGTTACAATTGCGATGCCACAGACCATACCTCGAAGGATTGCCTTCAGCCGGATCGCCGTAAAAGCGGACAGGACCGTGGTCGGAGCCCAGGGCGGTCCAGTGCTGACGGTCGACCACGCAGTGGAGATCGCAGAAGTGAGCGAGGGCATACTCCTGGGTATGAGAAACCACCGGATCGCGAACGAGGGCGAAGTCGAAGCAAAGATCGTTATCCTGAACGGGGGAGACCCAAGAGTCGCAGCCGGAGCCGAGAATCGCGGTCAGGGTCCAAACCTCGAAGTAGACCACAGTCCAAGGACATATGCAAGAAGTGTGGCGGAAAGGGCCACTGGGCCCAAGACTGCCCCTCAGCCCCGTAGGGGGCCAGGCGACATCGCCGCCACCACCGAAAACTGAATAAGTTCCGGAAGTGGCGTAGTACCGCCCCGATGTCATTGCCTGACCTACCGTTACCTACACGGAGGAAATTATACCATGTGGGAGCGCATCGGGTGCTGAATGTGGGTCAAGGAGCAGAGTTTGCCAACGGGAATGTGATCAAACTGGACGACCTTGATGAGGAGATTTACCGGGAACCACGTACCAGGGGCAAACGTGGTTCCAAGATGAGGAGGGAAGTACTTGTACAAGCACGGGTACAATTCCCTGATGCGATGGGCAAGGAAACCATCGTCACTCTGGCCCTGGCGGACACAGGAAGTGAGCTCGTAGCCATTGGTGGATATGAGCTATTTCAAAATATTCCACTTGAAGATGCCCCACACCCAATCGTGTTGGTGACGGCGGGAAAATCCCGCCTCAAGGGTGGTGATAAGGGCGTGAAAGTGACAGTTTCTGTGCCGGTTTACACCAAAAATGGAAAACTCAAAATTTTCAAATGCGTGGATGTTTTTGTATACGTAGCTGCCATTGGGCCCCGCCTGATTTTGGGTTTGCCATTTATGGTTCGGTACGGGCTGGCCGTCGTGCCAGGATATGATGCATATGTGCAGGCAGAATGTGTGAAACTTCGTCGCAATAAGCCCCATTATCAGCATGGGCGTTCTGAGAATGTACATCATGTTTCCCACGTACAGGTGGTTGCAGAAGCACCACAGAAGTCATCAAAACGACTGTCCGATCAAGCTGGTCATTGTACAGCGGACGACAGAAGTGGCGATGGACAGCAGATCAGGTATGGAACGCAGACAGTCTTGTCCACAGAACTGCCTGAGGCTTTTGACGCCCCCCCAGAGCTTCAGAGGGTTCGCTTGCAATATTTTTGGCAGTTCGAGTGCACCAGGCAAGGGTGTGGCAGTATTCTTTCAACAGTTACCGGTGATGACAACGCGTTTCTCGATTATGTTCCTCATTTGTGTGACTGTTGTTACCCCCGCCCTTCCTTTTCAGAACAATTTCACCATCCTGTACAATATTATCCTGGGAACCAGATGATTGTCATGGATCACGGACCTGAGGTACGGGTACATGTCAGAGCAAGCAGGTTGGTTCAGGGTTGCTTAGAGGACAGGCAAGAGGATGCTCAATTCCTTAGGAAGGGAGTGCGAGCATTGCGTGAGGCTGACCTGCAGGACCGTCCATATCTGGGAAAGTCCAGACCAGGTCTGAAAACTCAACCTTTCTTACAGCAGCCTGAGTCTGAGTACCCCCCCCCCCTGCCTGGCAGGTCCTACCAGCCTCATGCCACTGCACGTGAGAATTCTGTCTGAAAATGCCACCATTCCTACAAAAGGAACACCCGAGTCGGCAGGATATGATTTGTATTCTGCTGTGCATATAGTAATCCCTCCACAGGATAAAGTATTGGTTCCAACTGACGTCTCATTGATGGGACCTCCCAGCACATATGGAAGGATCGCTGACAGGTCCTCCTTAGCGTGGAAACACAGCTTGCAGGTGAAGGGTGGAGTCATTGACCGGGATTATCGAGGCAACATCCAGGTCATACTTTATAATAATGGCTCATCGCCCTATGCTGTGTTCAAAGGCGACAGAATCGCTCAGATCATTATTGAATATTACGTTCCTACGTGCCTGACAGTAGTCCAGGACCTACCCACATCAACCAGGGGCACAAATGGATTTGGTAGTACGGGTTTACATGAGATTTCACTTGTTGACTATCCTGATTCTTTGGTGGAGGCGCCAAGCATCAGGGTGCCTGATACCCCCCCCCCTACCCCTGCCCCATCCTTACCCCTGATTGAACTCCTGCCATATGTGTATCACACACTATTATACATACATCGAATCATATTGCCCATGAATGTGGCTGGCTCAGGGGAGCCTGGTTACAATCAAAACACGAATCATCCTGTATCTTCTGAGACCCCAGGCTTGACGGTGCAGTCGCCTGGTGACCTGCAAAAATTGCAGCTCTTGCTTTCTGTCCTCCCGGTAATGGCTCTTGTGCTGCCGGTTGTAGTGACGTGTTTTGGAGCATCGACGGGGTCGAGGGCTCCAGTGGCTGGTGACTATCCACCGGTACCAAAACAGAATTCTCCGACGCTTTGTCGGCGTCTGGAGTCGTCCCTGAGTGCCGGTAGGCATTTGGGAGTGGACGCTTCTGAACATCGTGCTGAGGCCATACTAGTTAAAGCCATTCAGCTGGTTCAGGAAGGTGGCACGGGATGCCAGGAAATCCCCAGTATGGCGGAGGTACAACACACAGGTGAAGTGACTGAACCCCCAGAGGACCACTGTTTAAGGGACGATCCACAGTGGGCGCCAGATTGGTTTCAAGATGGGTGGGGTTATGAACGGAGGCAATGCCTGGAGTCACCGGCAACGCTCCCAGTCGCCGAGTGTGCTGATCTGCAGCAGCTCGACCTGTGGGCGGACATGGATGATATGTCCGCAGGGGTGTGCACGCCCTTGTCAAGGCCTCTTTCCAACAGTAAGGCTCAGAGGAGCCCAGCACGATCCTCAGATAGGAGGGTCCAGCATATAAAAACACAAGCAGGTTTCAAGAAGTACAGGAAACGTAAGATGGATGAAGTAAACCCAGTTCGACCACAGGTTTTTGATCGGCTTGCGGCCTGGGCAGCCCGAGTTGATCCAGACAATAAGGAATTTCAGCTTGCCATTGATGTGTACGGTAATGGTAGGGGTTTGCAACGTCTTGTGATGGACGGGGCAAACCCCAGGTCAGCCTTGAACCGGCCATGGTCGGACAAGGCGGTATGGGTACATGCGCCTGAGTCCTTGTGGGACCAGACTGTCACTAAAGTAATAGGTGAAGGTGCTAAGGGTTTGGCCCTTCTCCCGGTGCGTAAGTCCAAACCTTGGTTTTGGGCTTTTGGGGAAATTGCCATTGACTGGATCGATGTGGAAGTGGGGTCCCCCCTTTTCATGAATTCGACCGGGCAGCAATTGTGTACCACAGTTCCGTATCGTATTGTACTGTTTGACGCATATGGGACAGAACCCCCCCCTGAGAGTGTTCAGAATGCATACAAGATCCCTCACACTGTCCCCAATGATGCTGATTGGGACGCCCCCACTGATCCTATCCCCAATACCCCTACTGCTCAGGACCTGTGCGCAGTCAAGGACGTCGAATCCCAACGATCTCAAATGAACAGGAAGCAGCGACGAATACTTAAGATCAGGTGTGCAGATTATGAGAAACCCAGACCTACTGCCAAAAAGGGGTCTCTTGAAACTGATGAGTTGTCAGAGGCCTCGATGGCTGAGGCGTCACCTGGACCGGTGTCTGAGAGTGACACAGATGAACCACCTCTGAAGGGGTCTGCAGAATATTCAACATCCCAGCAATTCACCTCTGAGGGAAAGGCCAAAATTGGATATGGCCATCGGGAAGGGTTGTTTAAAGATTCAGTGCAGGTTTTGGGTAGTTCATATGGCGACAGGTCCAAGTATACCAGAAATGTACGATCAGTGATCCAGGCTGACGAAATGTGGCCTGGGGCTGAAAAGTATCGTGATGCACTCCTGCAGCGCTTTGGGAGTACTGTATTTACCCCCAAGCATGCTTCCCATATAACCCCAGCTGCTCAAGAGGCGCGGGGTGAGCATGCCATTGTAAAGCTGGAGTTAATTGAGGGTGCAGAACCCAGGGCGGCCAAGCCCATCAGAGCAGTGGGATTGAGAGAAACTATGCTTCAGCAGAAGCTGAAAGATTTTGAGTCGCGTGGGTTTTTAAGGGAGGCACAGGCGAACCCCCAATGGGTCTCTAGGTGTTTCTTGGTGCCAAAGCCGGGAAGTAATAAGTGGCGATTAGTCATTGACTATCGCTGGCTTAATTCCCAGCTGAAGGGAAAAAATTTTCCAATTCCGGTCATTGAAGACCAATTGGCCAATCAGAGTGGAAATTTTTTATTCACTCTGATTGATTTGGAGGATGGTTTCCACCAGATGCACCTGGAGGAGGACAGCAAACACCTCACGGCGTTTTGCACTCCTTTTGGTGTGTTTGAGTGGAACGTCCTGCCAATGGGGGTCAAAGTGGGACCGGCAGCGTACCAGGAAATGGTACAGCACGTCACCAAGAAATGCCCCTCCTCCCGCCCATACATAGATGATATACTTTCGGCAAATGGGAGGGAGGAGTTAGTGCCAGGGAAAGTGACAGTCAGTCAGAAACAGGAACCTGAGGTACTTGAAAAATATTTTCAAAAACATTACGAAGACCTATTTTCCTTGTTTGAGGCGTTGGAACGGGCCATGCTCACTGTCAAACCGGAGAAATGTCATTTTTTCCGCAAGACAGTGAAGTATGTCGGGCACATCCTTAAGGATGGACGCCGTTTTCCCTGTCCGTCCAGGGTTGAGGCTGTCGCAAACTGGGACCATCGTACCATTACCACCCCCAAGCGTCTCAAAGGGTTCTTGGGCCTTGTGGGGTGGTACCAAATATATATTGAAAATTTTGCCAAGCATGCCCAGCCCCTTATGGAGGCTCTGAAGGGCAAATATAGGTACGAGGCCCAGGATCCCAGTGCACCTGTTGCCAGGGATGCCACAGGATTACCAAAAAAACGTCGCAGGGTGAAATTGACAGGGAAGGAAGCGAAAATTGAATGGACGCCAGAGATGGTTGAGAATTTTCAAATTCTCAAGGACAAACTTGTCAAGTTTGTTGATGGGGACGGTCTCTGGCTTCCCAACCCACACGGTAAGTGGAGAATTGTTTGTGATGCCAGCGATTATGCTGTGGGAGGTGTGCTGGAGCAACAGCAGAACCCTCAGGATGAACAATCTTGGAGGCCTGTTGCATTTTACAGCCGGAAATTGCAGGGTCAAAGGGCTGACGGAGTAAATTTTCATAAAAATTTGGGGCAAATTGCCTGGACGCCCCGTGAAAAAGAAACCTATGCCATTGTGACCTGTTTGCTCAAATTTCAGAGCTGGATCGGGGGCCAGGAGGTTACGGTCCAAACAGATCACAGTGCCATAGTAAAATGGTATAAAGAGGAGTTGACCACAATTTCAGGTCCCCTCGGCCGCCGTGGGCGTTGGCATGAGTTCCTGAGCCGGTTCAATCTTTTTATTCAGTACCGGCCAGGAAAAGACAACGAAGCGGCGGATGCCCTCTCCCGTTGGGCATATCCGGCGGGAGAGGCGCAAGATACCAATTTTCACGGCAGTGACTGCGACTTGGAGGGTTGGCAAGCTGCAGAGAGGGCAGAGAGGGACCGAATCAGGCAGTTATTGCACAAGCAATACCCAGAAAGTTTTGAACCCTTGCGATCATCACAAACATTTTCTGTCAACAAACCCACTGGGGATGAGCGAAAGGTGGAAAGGGTACAGATAGAAGGCTGGGATGCTCCCAGGGTTGAACGGGCGCTCAGGGAGGTCAGCGTCTCATCTGTACACGAGGGTATGACAGATGAAATCTGTGGCATTGATTCTGAGGGACGTCAATTTTATGCCATGGACGAATTTTTCATGCATACTTGCCCTATTCCTGAACCTGGAACTGTTGCACTTCAGACACCCCCCTCAGAACCGTCTGTTGCTTCCACTCAGAGCACAGCGAAGTTATCCAGAGCAGAACGACGTCGGATTCGTCAGATGCAGTCCAAACCAGCTTCACGCAGGTACATGACTGTTTCACAGATGTATGATGCATTTCAGCATATGTCTTGGCACTTACCAGGGATGTACAATCTGGTGCAACAGGATTCGGTGATGGGAGTCAGGGATATCAAGACCGTCAAGATACCCCCTGCAGTGGCAGTACTGACCAGGGATTGGTCCCCAGAATACGCACAGGACAAATTTTTTAGTCCTCACTGGGACAAAATGGTCAGTGACAAGTTTATTGAAATAGAAGGGAAGGAGTATACTTTCCATGAAGGGAAGGTGAGGAGTCAAGGGAAGATATGTGTACCCACTGGCCTGTTAGACCAGGTGGTCAGAGCGACGCATGCATTCAGCCATCCTGGTGTACGTAAAACCAGAGAAATGATGGACCGCAAATATTCAGTGCGATGCAAGGGTTCAGATCTGGATAAGTGTATTTCAGATGTGCTGCGAAGGTGCCCTGTTTGCCAGTCATGCAAACCACGCCGTGGCACTCAGCCGGAGGCTAACCAGCCAGCCCCCATTCCTGAATTCCCTTTCAGCAGCATCTGCATCGATTTTTGCGATCTGTCCTCTGACCCTGTAGTAAGTAACGGCAATACCTACGATTATGTACTAGTCGTGGTTTGCCGGCTAACTGGTTATGTAGTCGCTCTGCCCTGTTCAAAAACGATTACAGCCGAACAGCTCGCTGAATTGTTTTTGGACAGAGTGGTTGGTTTTATGGGATTGCCGCAGCAAATTTTTAGTGATCATGACCATTTGGTCACTGCGAAATTCTTCACAACACTCTGTTCCTTGTCGGGCATCGACATGAAGCAGAGCCCCATTTACCGCCCTCGTTCTAATGGGCGAGCAGAGCGTGCAGTGCAGGTTGTCATCGACAGTCTGCGAAAGTTTTTGGAGCAGACCAGGAAAAAGAATTGGGCTCAGTTACTGCCTTTGGCAGTCTGGCTGCAAATGACATTCCTGGTCCGGTACATGGGTATTCCCCCCATTTTCTCCTTTTCGGTCGCCACCCAATTGGGTTTGGGGACTGCCCCCCTGTTATTCCTGAGCATGGGTCTCAGGATGCAGTCAAATTTTTTGCCGACATGATTACAAATCGGCAGTATGTACAGCGACAGCTACAGCGCATCCACGATGCGCAAGCAAAAAAGTTTTTAGCTGACCACCCCACCCATGTGTACCAGGAAGGGGAATATGTGTGGTACAGGGGGCACGATAAGGCTAAGAATTCCAAGCTCCACAGGGTGTGGACGGGGCCTGGAATGATTATGCAGCGTATGGGGCGAAACCAGTACCGAGTGAAAACGGAACGGGATCATGAGGTGGTTTTGGATAGCATGCGTGTCAAACCATACATATCAATGAAAGGGGAACGGGATCAAGAATTGACCCCACCCCTGCACTACTATTCGGACTCTGACTTTCTGGTGGAGTCTGACACATACATACTTGAAAAAGTTTTGGACCACAGGGTAGTGGGCAAGGGTAAAAATAAACGATACGAGTGGTATGTGAAGTACCGCGGCTACCCGGAACCGGAGTGGCAGCCAGCTACCTCATTTTTACATGATATTAATGAGGACTGGCGCACATACAATACCAAGCATGGTATAGACCTCACACTCAGTCAGGTACGTACACTACAGGCAAAGACAACTTCGCATGCTTGTTACAGACATAATACAGATGTGTGTGAGGAGATGGAAGCAGCTGGTTCAGTGACCATGCAGGGAAGGGCAGATGTGTTGCAGGAAGAGCAGTTGGGATGGAGATGTATTTTGAGACAAGCTGCCGCTGAACGAGCCAGACTGACTCCTTTTATTCCTCTGGCAGTGGCAGATGCCAAGGAGTTGAGGGGTATACGTAGTCTACGGATGTATAGGGAAACATATGATAGATGGGCAGCCGTTATGATGTAAGTCCCCCCCCATGTCTTCAAGTTATTGCTGCAGGGATGTATTTACTGAGGTTCGTAACCCCCCCAATGACCCCCACCCCCTTTCTTTGACAACTGATGGGATTATGGACCCGAGATCAGTCTCGGACTGTGTACATGCACGGTCGGTAACCGCTTTCCCGGTAGACCCTGAAGGACAGATTGTTGTCAAGGCCAATGTATTGTTTTTCTATTTTTTGGGTGGAATCTTGGTAAATATATCGGCAGAAGCGTCGTCCCCGCTATATGGGGCCGGTCACATTCCAGATGCCAGTCGCATTGTTTTTTCTCAACCCCCTGAACTGTCACCCCATCCTCTTCTGTGCAATGATGCTTGTTCCCTCCCCCAGTGTCTGTTGTGTTTCCAGTTCCCGATTCCTTTACAGATTGCAGACTTCCAGATGAGATTTCCAGATGAATTCTACATGAGGTTTCCAAATGAATTCCTGAGATGCCAGGTTCTGTGCATTTCTATCAGTGTGGTTATCAGCCACTCAGTCAGGGACTTCGTAGCTTAGGAAGGGAGTGTAATAGAACTGCACATCTCTGGATCGGTGACAGTCAACAGTCAGGACTCAGAAATTCAGTAATCCAGTTGCAAGAATTGGACAGTCGTTGGCCGAGACCGGACAGGTCGCGGGTTGCAATCTCCAGTGACGAAGACAGAATTTTGGATGATTGAGTCTCGACAGATATGTTGTTTGTTCCAATCTGGTGTTTTTTCGCATTCCCTGGTCAGTTCGATTTACTATCCATTGACTGAGTCACGCCGCCAAGAATGAATTGAATATGGGTCGAGCATAATTAATTGTCGCTTTGAATTGAAGGATGTACCAGTCTAATTCGGAAGCCACGCGTATTGTTGTAATGTCGAAGACATGCATGCTTCCCTGAGAGACCAAGAGTGTTCGAGCAAATGAATGTATATTCAAATTATGAGGTGTTACACAAAGCCGTCCATAAATTAGAATCCGTGAATGTTCGTAAGGTTTCCATGGTTAATGAATGCATATTCGATCACGAGGTGTTACTCAAGGTCATCCCTAAATTAGGAATTGTGAGGTTCCCTTTACCATGTTCGTCACGCGAAGCCTTCATGGTGCCAATGGATTGTTGTCACAATCATGTATGTGTATGTTGGTCCATGTGACAATTTCGAAGGGTTTGCACACTCTTGTGGTGAGTTGTGAATGGTTGTTGGAATGCCATGAATTCAATTATCCTTGAATCTTTTCAATTGATGGGAGTCTTCCAACCTACCATGGTATTGTTCTCAATTGGGCATGAATTTTCATCTTGTTGCAAGGAGCCAATATTTCTCTTGAAGTTGGTTGATTGTTCAATGCTTCGCTTTTGAACCGTGAAAATTAATGAAGGTTAGTCTTGGATACTCTTTCGTTGAACTCTTGTGGATTTACACGACATTGGTCCATGTTGTTGTTTGAATTTACATTTCATGGATAAATAGACATAGTATGCAATTGATTTGCCATGTTAGATTAATGACCAACTTGAGGTGGCTCAAGTAGGTGTGCATGCTTCATCATGCGAGTCGATATTCGATCATGTGTCATGCCATGATATGCATTATGTATTTTGACCTCCGTGGTGTAATTACATTCATGACCTCACGAGTGAATGCAATGTTTGTCTTGAGGTTAAGTTATAGGTTTGATGTTTGATCAAATTTCGTTCCATCTCTTTTTCCATGTGTTCGACATGTTTTATGCATGGAGTGCCTCGATGACACTCTTTGATTTGGTCTGATTCTTTCGTATCTCAGGACTCTTTGAAATGAATTTCAATTAATACTCAATTCAATTCAAGTGGTGGATTATCAATTTGTTACAAGGAGAGTCATATCAATCGTGAAGGTAAGCGCCGAGCCCATTCCGCGCACCAAGCACAACCGGGACCACGAGGAAAAGTCAGACACAAAATTGTGTTGTATTGTGTGCTGTTTGCCTCGTCTTGGTGAGAGTTTGTGCAAATTTTATTAGCTTTGCTCGGGGATTTTTCTTTTTGAAATTTTAGAGAAATCTCAAGCCCCTAGCTTTTTTCTATTTTTGATTTTTGGTTAACGTAGAGCAAGGCACTACAATGGAAGTTTCAGGGGCTACTCCATTACAAAGAGGTCCCGGAGTTCCCCAGGCAAACAGCACCCCATAACTCCCCAGGGTGCCACCAGGGGCCACCACCCGGGGTGGGTTCCCCCTCCGGCACATACAGGAGCCCCCTCCGACAATTCGCCCCGCGGATGGAGCGAGGCAGCCCTCAGACCCCAGGGATGCAGGGCGGCGCGCCAGAACAGCACCAGAAAACAAGGAACCCTAACGGATCCCGGCGCCGCAGCCGCACGCCGCCTCCCACAGCACGGCGAGTCGTCTTCCACGAGGGTATGGACAGAGGCCATGGAGGCCCCAACTACCCGCAGGCCCAACAGACATCATCTGCCGCCAATCCCCGGCGCCGGTCCAAGAGGCCCCGCACCGAGCGGGCGCACATCCCCACCATTCCCACGCCGGTTGAGCGAGAGCGACAGGCAGCGCTCCACACAGGCCCCCATCAGGTAACAGACGGTGCATCCAGCTCGTCTGCCCCCCCCCCCCCAAGGGTCGGCGGCCGGCTCGCTACTGGGGGGACGGCCAAGGGGACCCGCCGCCGACCAGCAACCCAAACAGGGGGTGAGGGGACGAACCCCTCAAAGCCCCCCCCCCCGCAAGCAGGGCGTGACGGCACCGCCCCCGGACACGGGCACCGGCCGCCCCACCAACTGGGCCCATGCGCCAGGGGGCGCCCCGCCCCGGATGCGACGCAGCCAAACCGCCGGGGCGCGGAGGACGCACAACAACAACGGGGACACGGCACAGGCGACCCGAGGGCGGACAAAGAAATGACAGAGGCCTCAGGCGCTCAGAAGTCCAGTGGCTCCCCGCCCACCGCCGCGTCCTGTCAGATGTCCTCGCAACAGGAGCCGTCCACGGGGAACGTACCTGAGGGACACCTTGACACTACCCCAGGGCACCCCTCCCTGACTGGCACCACACCGGACCGGGACCGGGAGACCATGCCCCCCCCGGCCCCCAGAGCACAACAACGGAGGAACACGGACCTCTTTGACGAAGCGGA
Source organism: Eutreptiella sp. 'Long Island Sound 2002' (assembly GCA_964036045.1). NCBI lineage: Eukaryota > Euglenozoa > Euglenophyceae > Eutreptiales > Eutreptiaceae > Eutreptiella > Eutreptiella sp. 'Long Island Sound 2002'. The sequence goes on along the minus strand of OZ038383.1, from coordinate 65,742,201 downwards.
AGTGAGGGCAGTCTACGACATCCACGCCAACACACCCTCGTGCGGGCTGGTGGCAGCTCTCCGGGAACAACTCCAGAACGTCAACCCAAACAGGCTCTTCGCTGTGGTCCCCCTGCCGCACGCCGCATCCACAGACATCTCTGTGCGGCAGCTCCAGGCACTCGTCATCCCCGGGATGCAGATCGCGGACGACCTTGCCGACGCATGGATCTGGTGGTTCAACATCAACCAGCCGGACCAGGGAGGCGTATGGGTACCGCACATGGGCTGGGCACACACGCTCATAGCGCCACCGACGGACCCCTGACCTGCGCCAAGCACGAGGAGCCGGGGACGAGCCACCCCACAACCCAGGGCCAACGCCCTCCACATCCCACCGTACAAAGTCCTGGCGGAATGGGAAAGCAGGAGAGTTCCCGACAGGGGGCGCAACCTCAGGGAACTGCTGGAGCAATACCCACCAGAGGCGGAGACGGCGCGCACAGGACCCCCACGACACGAAGATGACCCCAGCACAATTTACATGATGGGGTTGGAAAGTGGCCACTACTACCAGGTGCGAATCACCCCGCACCCACAGGAGTGCCACTGGAACCTGGAAGCCGTCGACTCCATGCTCCCGGCGCGAGTGGCCCTGCCGGATGGCCCCACCCCCCTGCCCCATAACCAACCCCCAGACCCCCTGACGGCCGTCGTGTTGGGGGAAGCCGGCAGCTGGCATCCGGGGCATGCCCTCTACTGCCTCTGGCGGTGGGCTCAGCGCCGCTGGCCACACACCAGGTACTGGACGGTGACGTGCAGGCTCCACCTGGACGGCCAGCAGCAACTGGAGGCCATCCCCCAGCGCGAGCGGACGACGGAAACCTCCGCTGCGAAAAACCTGTGCCCCGTTTTCGCGATCCACCAGATCCGGGCACTGGCGACGGGCGGCCAACTGCAGCCCACCATCCGCACTGAGACGGAAGCCCAAGCAGCACACACAGCCCTTGTTCAGGAGATCCTCAGTGCCCTCCGCAACGCCCTCGTGCGGCGTATGGGGAACCTCCCAGGGCCCTAAACCACCGAGAGCTGGAACCAGGAACACGTCCCCATGAACATGCGAGGCGACGACATCGGAACTGGCGCGCCCCGCCCAACAGGGCATACGCGTGCCCTGCCCACTGCGACCGGTCACTGGCAATGGAAGGGCACCATACCGACCGGAGGACCGTCCAGGAACCGGAGAGGCACTGCGGCCGATATGCGACGACACACCGCCGCGCAAACGTGGCAGGAGCCCCACAGCGGCCACTCGCTGATGAGGAGACCCCTGGGACCGCCTCACCTCACCGGAGACCCGAGGGATGGGCGTCAAAGCAGCGGCTAAGGGACGAGCTATAGGCCACAACGAGCCCGGGCAGGCCAACCTTGCCCAGGAGAGCCCCCCGCGAGTACCGACGGCGCACGACCGTGCAACACACCCCGCCAGCACCTGTTGATCGGGCGCACCCGCGAGAGTTGCACTGGACTACCCGACTTGTGCAGCGGACAGCCACGAATACGGGCCAGCTTTGGCAGCCCTACAACCCATGCTATCGAATACGAACATTAACCTGATGGCCCCACCAAACCCATTCCTCCCACGTATCCCGGGCGAGGGGCACGCTCCCCGCGCCCCCGCAATCCGTCAGCGTCAAAGAAAGGGACGGGGACCCCGACACAGACCTATCATTCTGCCTGACCTCCCTCTCCCACAAGCCGGGCAAGAGGAGAAAGGTTTATAGTGGTTTCAGCACTGTGTTTTGTCTCTCCTGCTGCTTGCTGCTGGTGTAGGGTTTCCTGCTGCTTGTTTTTGGAGATGAAAAGCTTTTGTTTGCTGAAAATATAGTCATTCCAGGATAACCCAAGCCAGAGGTGTGCAAGGAGAAGAGAATCAGGATCAAAGCATGAAGGGCTGCAGTGTAAACAGTGAAAGATGAAAGGATATTCACAGAAACTGCAACTCAGGTCAAATCGGAATGCATATTCACAAAGATAGCTGAAATGTTTTGGAAAAGAGTTGGAAAACTGCCCCGTGGTCACTCTCTCTCCAAAGTGCCATCTCAGGAGATGTGCACTCTTTGTTTTGGGTCCCATATGTGCTGAGGTGGCAGGGCATGTGGCGATGAGGTCACTGCCATGTCACATGGGATGTTCATACTTAGCTGGGCTGACCAGGAATTGAACCCAGGACCTCTCAAAAAGAGGTGCCCAGCCCCCTAGGGTGCATACCACTAGGATAGCTAAGAATTCATGAAAAAACATAGATAAATTCATAGGCTCTGCCTTGGATATGTCAGTTCTCAGTCAACTCAGGAAAAGATGATTTGCCTCACATTGAAAGGGGATTAAGGGGTCCACTCCATATCCTGATTGGGTGTTTGGTTCCATAGGTCAAAATGTGTTATCACCACTTTTGGTGGGACCAATACTAAGATAGAAATGCCTGGATGCTCAGTGCATCTCTAATACAACTAGAGTATGCCTCAAAGCAATGGAAAAGCACTTTTTCTTACTCCCCCCTTGTGCTGTGGTGGCCACCACTGTCGCATCTTAGGAAAAAGGGAATTTTTCTTGGCCTTTCCTTGGTTTCCACATCTACTTTAAAATACCTATAGTTTCCCTCACACAGAAAAATGGGCGCTCACCATGGCTGGCGCTCTTTTGCTGCTCTGTTTGTAACATTTCCCACAGAAGACTCAGCGCTCATGGCGCTGCCGGGGCTCCTGTGGCTTGGTTGGGTTAGTTTGGGAGCATGCCAAAACATGTGCATGTGCATCCCTCCCTCCAAGACGCAGCGCGACACAAACCCAACGCAAGACCCAATATACACACTCGCATGGGTTCTCGTAAACCTGCTGGCGACCTGTGACCTGTCTTAGGGCGAAGGGAGTCGTAAAAAAATTAAATTGCCCCTTGCTGGGGTCTTGGGTTCTGCTCAGTCTCTCCAGGCTGCTGCGTTTCGGCCAGAACACGGCCTACTCAGCGAGGCTGCGCGTGGGTATCTGCAGAGGCAGGAATGGGAGATTTATGGACGAATCCACGCAAAAACGAAGCGACGACACCAAAATCCGTCAAATGACGGCCTAGAATTGTTCTAAGACAACACACCTGAGCAGAATCCAATTGTGCATCAGAAGCACATTTTTATAAAAATTATAGTCATCGCTAGATTTTTTAAATCCAGAAATTCATACGCATAAAAAGGCGGCGCGCAGGAGCGGCTCCTAGCAAAGCGCCGGAAAATGAAGAAATAATGGAATGATAAACGTATGTCTCACGTAGTCTTGAAAATGACGAGGCACACATGAATAAATAAACATACAGATTCCACCTACACTAATAGAAGTATCAAAAATTCAAGAATTCGAAAATCAACGAAAAGACTTCAATGAATCAGGTATAAACTACAGGTATGCTCGTCTCGTATGCCGCATACACATTGCTCGTCTCGTGTCTCCGTGAACGAGTCTTGTAGCAGCGCTAACAACGATAGGACGCGATAGAGGGATTGATTAGAAAGATTGCAGATGATTAGAGGTCAGATCAGGGTGATTAGACATACACACAAGTGCATAGCAACGTTCTTCGCGTGCGCCGTCCACTTGCTCCCTCTCTCCAGCGGTAGGTACGGTGAGTAAGCCCAGGCGGGGCCACCCCCTGGTGGAGTTCGTGATTGTAGTGCAGATGGGCAGGTTTGCCCAAAACAGTCGTGCATACTCGCGCATGCACACACGCATTAAAGGGTAGGCCACGCGAAGTGCGCACGGTAAACCTTGTTTAGGCTACCCAGGGGCTCCTTGGTACGTTCTTTAAGAGAACCCGAGGAGTCCCTTAACGCTTGCTTGCTTGAGAGGGGTAGCTGATTCTTCAGCGTGTTTGCGGACAGTGTATTATAGGTCACTCTGAGAAGCGTATAATACGTGGAGAGTGGCTTGGTTCCTCCGCCACAAACGCCCCTTCATTTGCCTTTGCTTTACAGGTTGGCAGGTAGGGTGATTGGTGCAGCAGCATACCATTTTTTTCATGCCCTGCTAAACAAGGGCGCAGATCACACAATCAAGTAACTCCCCTCTGCCTGTGGCAGAGCAGGGAGTCCAACTCCATCGACATCTGCGCCGTGCACGCAAGAGCACCTCTTCCCTCCAAGCCCTAGCAGGGGAAACGCGTTGTGGCGTCCCCTGTTAGGCCACAGTTGCTTAGCAGCGCTGTGTTCTCTTGTCTTCTTCACAGGAGGGTCGCTAGGACCCACGACATATTCTTCAACAACACGAAGTAGAGTGTGCGTGTAGGAGTGGTAGTCCTGAGTGGGGGCTTGAGCCAGTTGCCGCAGTGCTCGCCCACCAGGATGGTGCCACTGTAGGGTGTGTAGGACCTGTAGTGCGTGTGTCACTGTCCCACCCGTTTCCTGCAATTTTAGCAGGGTTGGTGGGCTGTGGCAGTGGTTAGGTCAGTGTTTTGGCCATTTAGCAAAACGGCGTTTTCAAGCCTTCAAAGCTTTTGGCCACCCCTCCCTGTAGTAGACAGATAGGTAGGGAAAACAATACCTGGATTAGTACGCTGGGTATTCCCCAAAGGTTTTGCGCCAGCACAGAAATTGGGCGCTTAGGGGAGGGGAGACCCGGGACGTACCCCGTGGCATCAATAAGCCAACCCTCCAGGTTCAGCAAGCGTGCAGACTTGGGTATAATTAGGACACCACTTCTGCGGCTTGCTCTCAGGACCTTAGGACTAGCACACTCACACATACACTTTGGCAGGTAAGGGTAAGGTTCAGTCCTTAGCTTTAGTCTTGGAGGCAAGAGTCTCAGCGAGCCTCAGCAACTCACCAAGGTTGTTGTGGGACAAGTAGTCAACCAGAACTGAGTTTAGGCGTCCCTCAGGTAGAACAAATGCAGAGAAGGGCTCCCAGGTGGCCTCTTCGACTCCAAACCGTTCCCAGAGGGTGAGGAAGCGCCAACCCTGGCGATAGCGGTGGCGTAGGACAGACTTCACCAGGTAGAAGCCTTCCTTAGCCATCTCCTCGGCGTTCATGTCGGGGAGTTCACCTTCAACTTCCATAGGGCTGGCAGCCCCTTGTAGGTCCAGAGCGGCGATTTCCTCGTCGTTCAGCTCCCACTCCTCCCCACAGAGGTCTTCAGGATCAAAGTAGCGCTTCAGGTGTTGAGCAGCGCACACCAGGGTCCCTCCTAGACAGAGAGAACACCTCACAGTGATACGGTGTCCATCCACTGATAGAATCTTGTACGGCCCGAAGTATGGGTCATCGCTGGTAGAGCGTGGCCAGGCAGGTAGTCGACTGTGGTGCACCAGCACCCAGTCCCCTTCTTGGTAGGTGGCCGGTACTCGGTGCTTGTCCTTCTTCTTCCACTGACGCTCCCTCACTCTCTGGAGCATAGCCTTGGCGTTGTCCACCTTCGCTTGTTGCTCTTGGACCCATTCACCCACAGAAGAATGGGTGTCCTCTGGATAGGGGGCATGTAGGAACCATGCCGGGCGCCCTAGGAAGAGCTCATGGGGCGAGTAGCCAGTAGCTGAACTCTCTTTGGAGTTCATCATCAAGGATATGACGGGGAGTAGTCTCACCCAGTCTCTGGTGCGTTCAGTTTTGCACCATATCCGTACATTCTCCTTCAGGACACGGATCTGTCGCTCACATAGGGGGTTGCTCGTGTGCGAGTAGGGAATCCCCGTAGACACCTGGACATTGAGGGATCTCAGGACCCTCTTGTACCAACCGGTATCTGAGCGTACTCGTACGTCCTCATCGGAGTTGATCTCCTTGGGCGCCCCATAGACACAAAACCACTCCTCCAGGAGTATCTTGATAGTCTCCTCCCCGGTAATGTGCTTGGTACATGGGAACACCCTGGTAAACCTGGTCAACCCACAGGTTACCACGAGGGCGAAGTCATGGCCCCCGAACTTCGGCATCTCCGTGTAGTCCACGTATAGAACACTGTTAGCACAGTGAGGGATGGGCAGGGTCGAGTAGAGACCTCTGTCCCTGATATCCCCTGGTTTACAGGACCTGCACGGGCACTTGTCCACGATAGGCTGGAGGGTTTTCCGCAGTTGGTCGTCAGTCCACGTAGTGTGGAACCACTGCTTGAACCGCCTCAGGGTACGGTCAGCACCCACATGACCGTTGGACTCATGGGTCCACTTCAGCAGCGCTGGGACTCGGTCACTAGGCACCACGATGCGGTCCTCTTGCCATAAGTAGCTCTTGTCCCTCTTCCACTGGTCTTGGTTGACCAGGAGGGGTTCAAGGCGTTTCTCCAGGCGCTTGTAGATATCCCCAAACTCCTTCAGGTACTCTGATTGTTGGAGTCCATCCAGGGGGCGTATCATCGTCATGTTGAGGTCCAAGTGGACGTCCATACGGCTGAACGCCTCCTTAGCCAGCGCTTTAGACCGGCCACCAATCAGGGCGTCGAAGTTGTTGCGGCTGATGTAGTCGGCACACTCGTTCTTCACTCCCTGGATATGGTGTACCGTCAGCCGTAGTTGACTGAGGTAGGTCCACCAGCGCCGTAGCTTGGCCTTCTCAGGTGGGGGACCCTTCTGGAAACTGCGGACCGGTTCTTGGTCGCACAGCCAGACCACAGGGTTACTCCCCAACAGTCGTGCTTGTGAGGATAGCACCAGCATACCCGCGAGCAATTCCTGCTCATAGGTGGAGTAGTTCCCCCTGGCCTGGTTCCACTTCCAGTTGCAGTGGCCCAGAGGTACTAGGACCCACTTGTCGTCAGGGTAGCTGTGCTTGAGGGCTCCAGCTCGGTTGAGACCTTCCGTCCCCCATTGGGAAATGGCCGAGTCGAACTCCTCCTTCTCTAGTGCTTGCCATTGGAACAACGTTCCACCACCGCCCACATTGCTGGCGTCGGTCACCAGGATAATCTCCCCCTGTGCCCTAGGCACGCCCGAGCACTTAGCGTTGGCTACCTTGTCTTTGAGCTCGTCAAATGCTTGTTGCTCTTGTGGGCTCCAGCGCGAAGTAGTACTCTTCTTGATCAAGTCCGTCAGAACGGCGCTGGTGTAGGTGAAGTTTTTGATGTGGCGGCGATAGAAGTTGCACGCCCCAATGAAACTGCGTACATCATGAAGTCCTTTCTTGGGGTCTTCGTGTCGTACCTTGGCATCCATCAGGGGTTTGGCCTTAGAGGCCGCTGGGGTCCACCACCCATAGCCAACGTCAAACCCCAGGTACTGCATGGTCTCCTGCATGAACTCACACTTCTCCAGCTTGAGTCGTGTGTGGTTCTCCTGGCAGGACGCAAAGAACTCACCCAAGAGGATTAGGTGATCCTCCAGGGTATTGGTTCCGAGGCATACATCGTCGATGTGAGCCTCCATCTGGGCACCACGGGATATGAGCTCCTGCACCTTAGGTCTCCTTCGTAGGATGGACAAGATCTTGTTCATCAGCTCTTGGAATAGAGCGGGTGCGTTAGCCACGCCAAACGGCATGACCTTCCACTTGAACACCCTCCCCTGAGGGGTGATGAAGGCCAGTAGTTCCTGTGCGTTGGGCGTCAGTTCCACTTGCCAGAATCCGCTCCTCTTGTCCATCTTGGTCTTGTAGCGGCAGGAGGCTATCTTCTCCAGGGTAGACTCCATATTTGGAATGGACCCTGAGTGGTTCAGCGTCTTCTTGTTCAGCTCTCCGTAGTCCACTACCAGCCGTTTGGCTGTAGACCCAGGTTTAGCCACGTGGAAACAGGGGCTGCAGTGTAGGGGGTAGTCCCCGTCCTTGTACTCCAGGACTAGGCCAGCGTCGATACATTCTTGTATCTGTCGCTCAATCTCGTCGGCCTGCTGTTTAGGAGCTGGGTAGGGTCTCCTCCGGATCTTGTGACCCACGAACTCGGGTTTCAGCTTGAGGTCCATCTGTACCAGCTTGTCACATGAGGCTGGAGGGGGTAGTTCTCCGAACACCTCCAGATAGGTCCTTATAAGCTTCTGTACCCGCGGGTCCAATACCTTGATCTTGTCCTCCATGTCCTCGTCAGAGTGTAAGTTGCTTGCCCCCTGAGTAATAGACGTCGGGAGGTGGTCCTCCACCGACTCTTCGCCCGTGGTAGTATCCTTCAGCCCTTGGTAGGCATAGAGAAGGTCTTGTTCAACCATCTCCGGTGGACGATGGCAACATAGGCACGCTCGAGGGGGTTCACATACACATTCCTCCGAGAGGTCGTCCTCCTCTGGGGTCCTCACATGGGCGCCCCACACGCTCTTCATGAGCTTAAGATCTACCTCCCTTTGCCAGGTGGTGATCTTCTGTTCGAGGTCCTTCTTCAATTGGGATAGGTCTCCCATACGTCCTTGCTTCAGTGGCCATGAGCTGCGGGTAGGCTTCGCGTAGCATAGCTTTTTCGCCACCAACTTCCTCTTGGAATCCACATACTTCCTGAGCCTGGATCGAGGGTCCAGCTCCTCTTCCACGGGGTCTTCCACCCTCATGGAGAGTAGGGGTTTCAGTGGGGCGACGTACTCGGCGTTCTCCACTTCCTCCACACAGGTCTGCACGAAGAAGGCGTCGTGCTCAGTCTCGTTGTCTGAGTGGATAGAGCTAGGTAGCTCAGATAGTCCACACTCAGAGACTCCATCAGGAACAGGTACATGACAGGGAGAGTTGAGGGCGTTAGTGTCAGTCACGACGTACTCATCTCCTCCGGGTGTAGTTTCAACAGCATCTTGAGGTCGTAGGCGATCCTTCAAGTCACCCAAGGCGAGTCCGTCGCTTTCTCGTTGTATAGCCTGGACCAGAGTCGGGTCCAGATCCTCCCAGGGGATGGAGGTATGACCTCCGTCCACCACGCTCAGCATACTCCCCCATCCGGGTTTCCCAATAGGCGTCTTACGACACAGAGGCACGTAGATGGCCTCATCAGGTAACCGAACAGAGCTGATAGTCAGCCTGTCCAGGAGGTTTCGCCAGTATTCGTTGCCCCCATGGGCTCCCCAATCGGGGGAACACAGGACCATACGGGAACGTTCCAAGGCCACCTTGGTCAGCACCTTCCACAGTTCACTGATCCTGGGGTTCCCGTAGGCCATCCCGAAAGAGGGCCAGTAAAATTTGTAGCTGCAGTTCTTCCCCTTGCTGCAGTAAAGGTCCAGTACATTGTGCTTGTCGCTGGCGAACAACTCCACACTCAGGTCTTCTCGAGAGTAACCCAACTCGTTCAGACCTTGGTCTAGGACTTCCCCCAATAGTTGATAGTCCTCAGTTTTGGAGGCCGCCATCATGTTCGAGGGCTCCTCCTTCGATAGTCTCAGGTAACTCGAGGTATGTTCCGACTGCTCCAGTGGCACAGACTCTCTGCCACTGCCGTGGTCCACGTAGAGGAGGTAGGGCGCTTGCAGCGTCAGGGATTGTATCTGGGAGTGCTGTACGAAGAAGTCAGTCCCCAGTACAAAGTCGAAGGCCTCAGTATCCATCACATAGAACCGATGGGCGATAGTCCGGGAGCCCATAGGTACCTTAACTTCACAGTCCCTGCAGCTGTGCACCACATGTCCATCCCCCATGCGTATAGCGGCGGTGGTCATGGTGTTCTTCAGGCTCCCACAAGGTAAAATTTTCTTGGCCACTATAGATATGGTGGCGCCAGTGTCCAATACCCCCAGGTATTCGCGTCCCCCTAGTCGGATACGTACCCAAAACACCAGGTCTTGGGTGCCACCAGAGCGTCTTCATCAGAACTCCGCGGCACAGGTCACCTCGAACCCCTTGTTCCGCAATTTGCGGGCCATCCTCATGAAACGGCTCCTCTTCTTAGCGTTGCCGTCATCACCACCTTCATGCTCACGCTTGGCTCCTTGTTCTTGCTGGGCCTGCGTTTGTGAGCGTGTGGTAGGACCAGACTGCCCTCCAGAGGGCTCGGAGTTCCCCCCTGGATTAGGGTTGGGGTTGCCTCCGTTCTTGTCCTTGTTCTTGTTGTCGGCCTGGCGGTTAGCGCCTCCTCCTCGTCCTCCTTGACCCTTGTCTTGCCCTTGACCACGTCCTTTCGACTTGCCCTTGCCGGAGTCGTTGCCTTTGCCTTTGCCTCCACCTTTGCCTGAGCCTTTGCCAGGATCTTCACCCTTAAGCTTCGCCGATAGGCGTTGCTTATGGTAGCACTCATCCTCGTAGTGCTTCCGCTTCCCGCAGAATGCACACGTGATGGTGCACCTGTAATGATCCAGCAGCTTTGCTTTGGCGCCGGTGTTCTTCTCCTGCTGGTTTCCCTGGACTACGAAGCAGTCTCGCTGCTCGCAGTCAGGGGCGTGCTGCAGGTGGCCCTGCTCATCTCTGGCATCACACCAGAATAGCTCCTTCGCGTTCTCCATGATACGGGCGTGGGCGTGTTTGGGGGTGGTCCCCTGCCCAGGTCGGGACCCTTGGTACCCTTTGCCAGGTCCTCCTGAACCTCCACCACCAGGACGGTAGTTGTTCAAGTGCTGGTCGCTCTCTTCTCCAGCGCCAGCTCCAGAAGTAGCACGCATAGATCCTCGTAGCGGAGGGATCTAGCCTTGCGCTCCGCCGTCAAACAGCACTCGTCCCATAGCTCTCGAGGGAGCTTGGCCACCAACCAGAACAGCAGGTCGTCGCTGCTGTAGGAACCGGGCGTCAGTCGTCCAGCCCAGTGATCCAGGTCAGCCAACAGCTCAGAGACCCTGCCAGGTTTGGAGTTGTTGGGCAGCACGGGCAGGTTCTGGATCTCGGCCCTGATGGAGAGGTCGGTTTCATAGGTCGGGTACTGCCTCTCCAGGGCAACCAACACATCGGCAAAGGTGGCGGAGTTAGTCACGATCTGCCTGACCTGATTCTGCAGGTACTTGGTCTTGCAGCACTGCAGGAGCAGATCGCACTTCACTCGCCCACTAGCGTGGGTTTGGCCGGTCAATCGGAGAAACCGGCCAAAGTTCTCAGCGAACTCGCTGAGGTCCTTGCCTGTGAACTCAGGCAGGTTCACCACGATCTTGGAGGTGGCAATAGCCTTCGCCTCCTGAGACCTGCGTCTCTCAGGGCGTCGGGTCTTCTTCTCCTTCTTCTTCTTCTTCTTCCCCTTTGGGTCCTCGGAGTCCTCCGGCTCATCGTCCTCAGAGGGCGAAGTAGAAGTCATCGACGGCGGCTCGTCATCGGAGGGGTTTCCGCCTAGATCGCCAGAGCCATAAGGCTCCACGTCCACCATTGCCCTTAAGGCTGTCAGCCCCAGCCGGTCCAGCTTGGCCCTCGTAGAGTTCGTCACGTGGCTGTAGGGCGGCTGGGCAGTTCTCGGTACGAAAGGACTTCTCGGTATAGGTGCAAGAGTCGGCATCGGTCGGCTCCTCAGGCTCCCCAGGGTGTTGGTCAACCCTGCCGCGAGGTGGTTGGCCTGTACCCGGTGGGGTGACATTCCCACCGTGGTAGGTGACGCTTGGGTCAGAATCATCAGGGGCTCCAGTTTCTCACGGATCTCTTGAGTGAGGTCGCCCACGATTTTTGAAGTGGCTCCTCGGAGCACCTCGTTAATCTCCGACCGCGTCAGGGACCTGTTGGAGGATCTCCCCGATCCTCTACTCCTGCCTCCAAGAGACTCTGGTCCTCTCCTCAACCCACTCAAGGTTGCATACCCAGGTGCATACCCAGGAACATCCACATAGGTTCCAGTAGCGGGTAGTGGATGGGGATATTCAGCCGCATACCATCGCGGCGCAGAGCTGGAAGCCATTGGCTCACTGGCAGTAGTTGCCTCAGGGAGCGCAGTGGTAGGTGGGCCCATACCATAGGCGGGGTAGGGAGGCATGCCAGTAAAGCCTGTGCCCTCTGCCATAGGCGGGTTGGTTGTGGGAGTGGATGTTGCAGCAGCTGGGAGTGTGGTGGGTAAAGGAGAGGGTGATGCGTGGAGGCCAGAAGCGCTTGGTGCGCCTTCGAAGGTAGGGTAATTCGCCAGGTCTTGCCCTTGTTCCTCTCCTTCGTCTGCTTCTTCTCCCGCATCCTTCTCGCTCTCTCTCTTCCTCTTCACAGGCTGAGTGACCACCACCTCTTCGACAGACAGGGCGCTGAAGGCCGTCTGGAGTCCATCCAGGGAGTCCTCAGCCGCTTCCACTGGCCCATATAAGGGCTCCGCCGAAGGTACAGTGCCAGGTGCTGGCCTTGCCGGTGCCTCAGGCGCTGGCGCTGTCTTCACGTCGATGTCCCCCTTCCTTGTGTCCATCTTCAGTCACCCTTCTGCTTATATGTGCCTGTACTCGGCGCACTGGATGTACGGCGCGGGGTTGCTGCCGGTGCGCAGAGACAGACTGCCTCTTGCTGCCAGAAAAGTTTAGAGTGGTTTCAGCACTGTGTTTTGTCTCTCCTGCTGCTTGCTGCTGGTGTAGGGTTTCCTGCTGCTTGTTTTTGGAGATGAAAAGCTTTTGTTTGCTGAAAATATAGTCAATCCAGGATAACCAAAGCCAGAGGTGTGCAAGGAGAAGTGTAACACAACCGATCACGGACCCAAACACCGTGTTGATCCAAGTCATGTTTTCATTGAAATCTCGAACTATTCTTGATCCCAAAATTTCCCCAAATCGTCAAAACCTTAGATCCCGTCGTAACCCTTCTCCAAAACTCCAAAATGTCGATAGCCCTGTCATACACGTAAAGCACGTACAAGAACGCAAACACCAAACCCCAAAACATACACCGTCTTCTGGGAGTCCATCACCGGAGTCCACGATGTTGATATTTCGCCCGCACCACTGCAGGGCTCGTCAGGGGGACACAGTGGTGCTTGTCCCCTACATACTATATACACTGTGAACAACAGAGCGAATGCTTGATGCCACAAACCCACAGCAAACACCAGGACGTTCGACCATAACCGTAACCCAAACCAACAATCACGATAGATCAAAAATAATCTAAAACTCATGAATCTACAATCCTTTCACTCCAAAACATCGTAAATCCTGATCTTCATAATTATTCAGCCACGCTGGCAAATTGCCCTTGCGACGCAACAGAGGCGCGACGCGACAGAGGCGCGCACGCTGCTAGGCCTGTCCTAGTTGCCCCTGCTGCCCATTACACTCCCCTCCTAAGACCTGACAGGAGAAGGAGGGTCTGAAACAAAGGCAAATGCCAATATATGGGCAGCAGGGGCAACACAACGTATTGCCATACTAAATCTCCGGGGGGGGGCATGCAGCGGTGGGGGATTCAGTACAACAGGACCACCCCACATACATATTCCTTGACAGAAATTGGCCCCCTTCCCTGACGGGAGCATAACTGGGGGGTGAGGGATCCGTCAACGCTGCACGGCTGCCCAACAGTCGCAGCCCATGCCAAGCATGTTGGCCCCTCCTGTGCAAAGGGGGAGGCGCGGCACTCCAGCGGGCTGTCCTTAGCCCTTGCCTTACCCCCAAGGATAAATATACAAGCGTTCCTGCCTGAACTTGCAGAGGCATGCCACACCCCAACTACACCCGACGCTGACCAACACTGCCTGCCATGGACACATGCAACGTCAGTGGATAGCTGCTCTCAGCTGCCGAACAGCGACACACAACCCCAACAGACACCCACCAAGCTCGTACAATACCCGCCCCCGCCAGACCTTGTGCCACACACGATGAACCACCCACAATGTGACCCACCACGCACTTTCACAGAGACAAATATAAATAAATAAGATCCGAAACATAAAATTTACTCTGCGACTGAGATCACCTTGGTCGGCATTCGTCACTGCCGACTTCCAGATCGCCAACGGGCAGCAGCTCTTAGGACCCCAGAGTTCACTTCTCCTCCTCCCATGCTGGATGAGGCTCCTTCGTTCCTTCGAACTTCACTTCTCCACTCAACCTTGGTCGTCGCTCCATCCTCGGCTGCCCGCGAAGAACCGCACACCTTCTTGGCGACCCACAGCTCTTCGCCAAATGCTCCTTCGCTGAGCGTCGGTAATGCGCTCCTTCGCTGAGCGCTCCTTCGCTAAAGGACGCCTCGCTGAGCGCTCCTCCGCTGGAGGCCGCTTTGCTGAGCGCTCCTTCGCTAGGCGCTGCTTCGCTGAGCGCTCCTGCGTTGAGCGCTCCTTCGTTCAGTGCGCCTGCACTGCACTCCTTCAGAGGACGCTGCATCGCTGAGCGCTCCTGCATGGCGCACCTTGGCTGAGCGCTCCTTCGTTGAACGCTCCTTCGCTCCTGCGCTGAGCGCTCCTTCGTTGCGCTCCTTCGCTGAACGCACCTGCACTGCCGCTGCGCTCCTTCACTGAGCGTTGCTGCTGCTGTTGGCCTCACCGCCAGTTCAGTAGGTCTACAGGATGTCTTAGATGACGATTTTGTAACACAACCGATCACGGACCCAAACACCGTGTTGATCCAAGTCAGTTTTCATTGAAATCTCGAACTATTCTTGATCCCAAAATTTCCCCAAATCGTCAAAACCTTTGATCCCGTCGTAACCCTTTTCCAAAACTCCAAACTGTCGATAGCCCTGTCATACACGTAAAGCAGGTACAAGAACGCAAACACCAAACCCCAAAACATACACTGTCTTCTGGGAGTCCATCACCGGAGTCCACGATGTTGATATTTCGCCCGCACCACTGCAGGGCTCGTCAGGGGGACACAGTGGTGCTTGTCCCCTACATACTATATACACTGTGCACAACAGAGCGAATGCTTGATGCCACAAACCCACAGCAAACACCAGGACGTTCGACCATAACCGTAACCCAAACCAACAATCACGATAGATCAATAATAATCTAAAACTCATGAATCTACAATCCTTTCACTCCGAAACATCGTAAATCCTGATCTTCATAATTATTCAGCCACGCTGGCAAATTGCCCTTGCGACGCAACAGAGGCGCGACGCGACAGAGGCGCGCACGCTGCTAGGCCTGTCCTAGTTGCCCCTGCTGCCGATTACAAGAAGAGAATCAGGATCAAAGCATGAAGGGCTGCAGTGTAAACAGTGAAAGATGAAAGGATATTCACAGAAACTGCAACTCAGGTCAAATCGGAATGCATATTCACAAAGATAGCTGAAATGTTTTGGAAAAGAGTTGGAAAACTGCCCCGTCGTCACTCTCTCTCCATAGTGCCATCTCAGGGGATGTGCACTCTGTGTTTTGGGTCCCATATGTGCTGAGGTGGCAGGGCATGTGGCGATGAGGTCACTGCCATGTCACATGGGATGTTCATACTTAGCTAGGCTGACCAGGAATTGAACCCAGGACCTCTCAAAAAGAGGTGCCCAGCCCCCTAGGGTGCATACCACTAGGATAGCTAGGAATTCATGAAAAAACATGGATAAATTCATAGGCTCTGCCTTGGATATGTCAGTTCTCAGTCAACTCAGGAATAGATGATTTGCCTCACATTGAAAGGGGATTCTGGGGTCCACTCCATATCCTGATTGGGTGTTTGGTTCCATAGGTCAAAATGTGTTATCACCACTTTTGGTGGGAACAATACTAAGATAGAAATGCCTGGATGCTCAGTGCATCTTCAATACAACTAGAGTATGCCTCAAAGCAATGGAAAAGCACTTTTTCTTACTCGAGGTGGAGCAGGAAGTGCAGCCCAACACGGAAGGACCCACAGGCCGGCCGATGAAAGCGGGAATGTTACGCCGAGCCCAGCCCGCCGCGTCATGCGGGATCCCCTAGCGTCAGAGCATAAAATCCTCGAGAATGTTACTGCCACCAGCAGGGGATCCAGGGATGCATGCGCCACGAGAGCCCACACACATCTTCTCCGAGAAAGTTAAACACCAAGGCACCAGGTCACAGGCCGCCCACAGCGGCACCACTGGGGCGACTTCAGCGCATGTAACCTACGAGAATGTTGCCAGGGGCACGTTCCCCGCAGCCCTGAAAGCTATCAGCGTCAAGGAGCGAGAGGGGAGGCCCGACACTGACCCGTGTTCCTTTAATTCCACGTGACCCCCTTCCCCGCAAGCTGGACAAGGGGTGGGCCGGGGGCTCAACGCACGGAACCCACGAGCCCGCCGGCTCCAGCCGGCGAACACGGGAATGTTACGCCGAGCCCAGCCCGCCGCGTCGTACGGGACACCCCGATACCAGAGCACATCAGTCTTGAAAACCACCGGCACATATGACCCCCGAAAAAATCATACACCAGGACACCAGATCGCAGGTCACCCATGGCAGCGCACGCGTAGTCCCGGCATCAGGGCACACAACCTGCGTGCATGTTATATCCCAGGGCAGGAGGTTGAGGAACTTCGAACACCAGGGCACCGGATCACAGAACACTTGTGGCAGCGACGACGGCAGGTGGCCCAGAGGACCGCCACACTACGCTAAGGGCCGGCGTGCCATCAAGCCAGGCCAACCTGGCCTCTGGCAACCACACCGAGACACCGACGCACACACCACCGGAGCCGCGAAGCACAACACAACACGGAAGACGGCGACCTCGGCACCCCGCGGACCGAGCCAAGGCGACTGGCCAGCGGGCACAAGCGCAAACACCGCATCACCGAGCAGACACAGCACCCCGGGGCTCCCATAGGGAGAACGAGGGTGCACCAACGAGGACCATAGGGCCCTTGCCACCGACGGGGGTGTACATACGATCGGCACAAGCGAGACTGAAAGGAAAGCCGAAGGGCACGGCGATGTAGAGGATGATGGGTTGTGCATGTAACGCTGCATCCGGGGCGGAACAGGGCGTGTCGTACCAATTTCCAAACTTTTCCCCAGCGGTCGTACCAATTTTCAAACCTTTTCTCCCCCCAGGGACACGCCCCACCAGGAGGAAGGCCAAGCACCGCCAACGCACGCCCCACCATGAGGGCGCCACGCACGAGCAAAGCGTGCCATGCCGGCCCAACGCAACCGGAACAACCGGAGCCGACCCTAAACGGCCACCACATCCAGCAGCAGGACAGGCCGACCATTAGGCGGCGATGACGACAGCTAACCGACAAAACCAGCCGAACATAATGCTGGCAACAACGCAACAACCTCACACGCGGACACGCCACAACTGGACAAGCCACGACAAAACACGCCCGACGGGAAACAAATCGCGTAGGGGACGGCCCACAGCAACGAAACGCTGCCGGCCAGGCCCATACAGGCCACCGCATAAGCCCGGACAAGCCGACCACTGGCAGCCACGACGACGGCGAACCAACACAACGCGCCGGGCACCCCCTCGTCGCAACGCAATGAGCGCCACATCGGACAGGCCGGCCACAGCAAACCTCAGAACTAACCGAGAAGACAACAAAGACAACGTCCGGCTACACCGGCACGGGCTGCAGCGCAATCGAACCCACGACGCACAAGCCGACCATGAGGCGGCTAACATAACCGCGTACCAACCAACCTGCTGCAGAAAAAACGACCCGACAAGAAACAGACAGCACGCAGGCCGGCCAACAGCAAACCAGCCAGGCATGCAAGGGTCGAAACGGGAACGGCGTCCCATGGGTTGGCGACACCATGATGCCCACGCCCGCTGACGACCATACCCTCGAACACACCACAACGCGGAGACTCTACCATTATACAACCGACCAACCAACCACAACGAACTACTTCGAACCCCCGGCCCCCCGGGGGAGCAGAAGCTCGACCGAGTCAGGAGGCGTGAGTACGCGTCATGGCATGCGAGTCCCGTAACATGTGTATCTTCAAGTCGTCTCACGCCTACTGAAAACCAGCCCAGGTGGGGCTGCCTTCAGGACAGGGCCTTTGGCCTGGCTCCGGGCCCCTAGGCCCCAGAATCCGGAGGTTGATGAGGATGTGCGATGGGACCCTCCCCCACGTATCATCCGCCCGAAGGAGAGGAATGTGAGACTTCGGTCGAACCTTGGTTACCTCTCTGGGCAGAACCCGTGGTAGGGTACTGCTCGCGGCGACCGCGCCCTCCCCCCAGGTGGGGGAGCTGCTTTGTGGGGGCACATGCAGTAGGGCCGTGGGTGGGTGAGCAAAAGCCCCTTGGTAAGACCCCCCTGCGGGGCAACCCGAGTCCCGAGATAACCTACCTACCCTACCTACCTACAGCCTGATACTCGTACTCAAAAGCTTCAGACTTGGCGTAGTTGTCGTTCCGGTCGTCTTGGAGACATGACTCTAGGAAGAGATGCTTGTCGGACTCAGCACCCTCTGGGGCGAGTAGACGGACCGCTGTGCCCACCCTTCTTCCCAGGGGAGCATCGGCAGCCATGACGACAAAGCATTTGACCCCATCCTCCTCCATCATGCGCTCCAGCCTTCTCCACATGGGCAGACACGTCTGTCGTACCCGTGCTGGCAGGATAGACCTACCTGCTGAGACAGTCCGCCACGGTGTTGTCCTTTCCAGGGACGTAGACCACCGTAAGGTCGAACTTGGCCCAGGTCTCGTGCCATCTGACTCTTCGCGAGGCTGATCCCTAGGGGCGTCGAGGTGCTTGTTGTGGCAGGACTGCAGACTCTGATGGTCTGTGCAGACCGTGACAAGATGCAGGGCTATGTACCCGGCCCACTTCCTGAGAGCCATGACAATGGCATACGCCTCTTTTTCACGGCGCGTCCCTGCCCCCCTCTGGCCTTCTGCCAGGACTCGGCTCCAGAAGACCACAGCGACGTGCCTCGCATCATCCAGCACTTTCTCCAACACTGCGCCGATCGCGTAGTCGCAGGCGTCTGTGCGCAGGACGAACCCCCGGTCCGGAATCACGAGATGCAGACCCACTGCTGATAGCAGCGACTGATTCATTCCTTCAAAGGCACGGTCCGACTCCTTATTTCAGACCAGAGCCTTCTTGGACCCCTTCTTGGTCTCCTCCCGGTTGCCCTTGAGCATGGCGGTCATGGGGGCTGCATACTCGGTATACATCTTGATGTACCGTGAGTAGTAGTTGCAGAACCCCAGGTATGCCCGCAATTCCGACACCGTCTCGGGCTTCTCCCAGTGCTCAATGGCCGCTACATTTCCAGGTATGGGCTTCTGCTGCCCGTTGCCGACAACGTGGCAGGCGAAGACCACTTCGCGTACCGCGGTGGTGGCCTTGTCACTGCTGCCCGTGATTTTGTTCCGAAACAGCAGAACTAGCAGTCTGGTGACGTCCCTCCCATGTGCCTCCAGCAGGTCATTGTAGCTCATGGTGGCGTCCCCTGACGCAAAGATCAGGTCAAGGACAAGGCGGTCTGCACAGTCACGCACCAGTTCAAGCAGGTTCTCCAGCATCTGCTATTTCCCCAAATCGTCAAAACCTTTGATCCCGTCGTAACCCTTTTCCAAAACTCCAAAATGTCGATAGCCCTGTCATACACGTAACGCAGGTACAAGAACGCAAACACCGAACCCCAAAACATACACCGTCTTCTGGGAGTCCATCACCGGAGTCCACGATGTTGATATTTCGCCCGCACCACTGCAGGGCTCGTCAGGGGGACACAGTGGTGCCTGTCCCCTTCATACTATATACACTGTGCACAACAGAGCGAATGCTTGATGCCACAAACCCACAGCAAACACCAGGACGTTCGACCATAACCGTAACCCAAACCAACAATCACGATAGATCAATAATAATCTAAAACTCATGAATCTACAATCATTTCACTCCAAAACATTGTAAATCCTGATCTTCATAATTATTCAGCCACGCTGGCAAATTGCCCTTGCGACGCAACAGAGGCGCGACGCGACAGGGGCGCGCACGCTGCTAGGCCTGTCCTAGTTGCCCCTGCTGCCCATTACAAGAAGAGAATCAGGATCAAAGCATGAAGGGCTGCAGTGTAAACAGTGAAAGATGAAAGGATATTCACAAAAACTGCAACTCAGGTCAAATCGGAATGCATATTCACAAAGATAGCTGAAATGTTTTGGAAAGGAGTTGGAAAACTGCCCCGTGGTCACTCTCTCTCCATAGTGCCATCTCAGGAGATGTGCACTCTTTGTTTTGGGTCCCGTATGTGCTGAGGTGGCAGGGCACGTGGCGATGAGGTCACTGCCATGTCACATGGGATGTTCCTACTTAGCTAGGCTGACCAGGAATTGAACCCAGGACCTCTCAAAAAGAGGTGCCCAGCCCCCTAGGGTGCATACCACTAGGATAGCTAAGAATTCATGAAAAAACATGGATAAATTCATAGGCTCTGCCTTGGATATGTCAGTTCTCAGTCAACTCAGAAAAAGATGATTTGCCTCACATTGAAAGGGGATTCAGGGGTCCACTCCATATCCTGATTGGGTGTTTGGTTCCATAGGTCAAAATGTGTTATCACCACTTTTGGTGGGACCAATACTAAGATAGAAATGCCCGGATGCTCAGTGCATCTCTAATACAACTAGAGTATGCCTCAAAGCAATGGAAAAGCACTTTTTCTTACTCGAGGTGGAGCAGGAAGTGCAGCCCAACACGCGGGATCCACGGGCCGGCCGATGAATGCGGGAATGTTACGCCGAGCCCAGCCCGCCGCGTCATGCGGGATCCCCTAGCGTCAGAGCATAAAATCCTCGAGAATGTTACTGCCAACAGCAGGGGATCCAGGGATGCATGCGCCACGAGAGCCCACACACATCTTCTCCGAGAAAGTTAAACACCAAGGCACCAGGTCACAGGCCGCCCACAGCGGCACCACTGGGGCGACTTCAGCGCATGTAACCTACGAGAATGTTGCCAGGGGCACGTTCCCCGCAGCCCTGAAAGCTATCAGCGTCAAGGAGCGAGGGGGAAGGCCCGACACTGACCCGTGTTCCTTTAATTCCACCTGACCCCCTTCCCCGCAAGCTGGACAAGAGGTGGGCCGGGGGCTCAACGCACGGAACCCACGAGCCCGCCGGCTCCAGCCGGCGAACACGGGAATGTTACGCCGAGCCCAGCCCGCCGCGTCGTACGGGACACCCCGATACCAGAGCACATCAGTATTGAAAACCACCGGCACATATGACCCCCGAAAAAATCATACACCAGGACACCAAATCGCAGGTCACCCATGGCAGCGCACACGTAATCCCGGCATCAGGGCACACAACCTGCGTGCATGTTATATCCCAGGGCAGGAGGTTGAGGGACTTCGAACACCAGGGCACCGGATCACAGAACACTTGTGGCAGCGACGACGGCAGGTGGCCCAGAGGACCGCCACACTACGCTAAGGGCCGGCGTGCCATCAAGCCAGGCCAACCTGGCCTCTGGCAACCACACTGAGACACCCACGCACACACCACCGGAGCCGCGAAGCACAACACGACACGGAAGACGGCGACCTCGGCACCCCGCGGACCGAGCCAAGGCGACTGGCCAGCGGGCACAAGCGCAAACACCGCACCACCGAGCAGACACAGCACCCCGGGGCTCCCATAGGGAGAACGAGGGTGCACCGACGAGGACCATAGGGCCCTTGCCACCAACGGGGATGTACATACGATCGGCACAAGCGAGACTGAAAGGAAAGCCGAAGGGCACGGCGATGTAGAAGATGATGGGTTGTGCATGTAACGCTGCATCCGGGGCGGAACAGGGCGTGTCGTACCAATTTCCAAACTTTTCCCCAGCGGTCGTACCAATTTTCAAACCTTTTCTCCCCCCAGGGACACGCCCCACCAAGAGGAAGGCCAAGCACCGCCAACGCACGCCCCACCATGAGGTCGCCACGCACCGGCAAAGCGTGCCATGCCGGCCCAACGCAACCGGAACAACCGGAGCCGACCCTAAACGGCCACCACATCCAGCAGCAGGACAGGCCGACCATTAGGCGGCGATGACGACGGCTAACCGACAAAACCAGCCGAACATAATGCTGGCAACAACGCAACAACCTCACACGTGGACACGCCACAACTGGACAAGCCACGACAAAACACGCCCAACGGGAAACAAATCGCGTAGGGGACGGCCCACAGCAACGAAACGCGGCCGGCCAGGCCCATACAGGCCACCGCATAAGCCCGGACAAGCCGACCACTGGCGGCCACGACGACGGCGAACCAACACAACGCGCCGGGCACCCCCTCGTCGCAACGCAATGAGCGCCACATCGAACAGGCCGGCCACAGCAAACCTCAGAACTAACCGAGAAGACAACAAAGACAACGTCCGGCTACACCGGCACGGGCTGCAGCGCAATTGACCCCACGACGCACAAGCCGACCATGAGGCGGCTAACATAACCGCGTACCAACCAAACTGCTGCAGAAAAAACGACCCGACAAGAAACAGACCGCACGCAGGCCGGCCAACACCAAACCAGCCAGGCATGCAAGGGTCGAAACGGGAACGGCGTCCCATGGGTTGGCGACACCATGATGCCCACGCCCGCTGACGACCATACCCTCGAACACACCACAACGCGGGGACTCTACCATTATACAACCGACCAACCAACCACAACGAACTACTTCGAACCCCCGGCCCCCCGGGAGAGCGCAAGCTCGACCGAGTCAGGAGGCGTGAGTACGCGTCATGGCATGCGAGTCCCGTAACATGTGTATCTTCAAGTCGTCTCACGCCTACTGAACACCAACCCAGGTGGGGCTGCCTTCAGGACAGGGCCTTTGGCCTGGCTCCGGGCCCCTGGGCCCCAGAATCCGGAGGTTGATGAGGATGTGCGATGGGACCCTCCCCCACGTATCATCCGCGCGAAGGAGAGGAATGTGAGACTTAGGTCGAACCTTGGTTACCTCTCTGGGCAGAACCCGTCGTAGGGTACTGCTCGCGGCGACCGCGCCCTCCCCCAATGTGGGGGAGCTGCTTTGTGGGGGCACATGCAGTAGGGCCGTGGGTTGGTGAGCAAAAGCCCCTTGGTAAGACCCCCCTGCGGGGCAACCCGAGTCCCGAGATAACCTACCTACCCTACCTACCTACAGCCTGATACTCGTACTCAAAAGCTTCAGACTTGGCGTAGTTGTCGTTCCGGTCGTCTTGGGAACATGACTCTAGGAAGAGATGCTTGTCGGACTCAGCACCCTCTGGGGCGAGTAGACGGACCGCTGTGCCCACCCTTCTTCCCAGGGGAGCATCGGCAGCCATGACGACAAAGCATTTGACCCAATCCTCCTCCATCATGCGCTCCAGCCTTCTCCACATGGGCAGACACGTCTGTCATACCCGTGGTGGCAGGATAGACCTACCTGCTGAGACATCCGCCACGGTGTTGTCCTTTCCAGGGACGTAGACCACCGTAAGGTCGAACTTGGCCCAGGTCTCGTGCCATCTGACTCTTTGCGAGGCTGATCCCTAGGGGCGTCGACGTGCTTGTTCTGGCAGGACTGCAGACTCTGATGGTCTGTGCAGACCGTGACAAGATGCAGGGCTATGTACCCGGCCCACTTCCTGAGAGCCATGACAATGGCATACGCCTCTTTTTCACGGCGCGTCCCTGCCCCCCTCTGGCCTTCTGCCAGGACTCGGCTCAAGAAGGCCACAGCGACGTGTCTCGCATCATCCAGCACTTTCTCCAACACTGCGCCGATCGCGTAGTCGCAGGCGTTTGTGCGCAGGACGAACCCGCGGTCTGGAATCACGAGATGCAGACCCACTGCTGATAGCAGCGACTGATTCATTCCTTCAAAGGCACGGTCCGACTCCTTATTTCAGACCAGAGCCTTCTTGGACCCCTTCTTGGTCTCCTCCCGGTTGCCCTTGAGCATGGCGGTCATGGGGGCTGCATACTCGGTATACATCTTGATGTACCGTGAGTAGTAGTTGCAGAACCCCAGGTATGCCCGCAATTCCGACACCGTCTCGGGCTTCTCCCAGTGCTCAATGGCCGCTACATTTCCAGGTATGGGCTTCTGCTGCCCGTTGCCGACAACGTGGCAGGCGAAGACCACTTCGCGTACCCCGGAGGTGGCCTTGTCACTGCTGCCCGTGATTTTGTTCCGAACCAGCAGAACTAGCAGTCTGGTGACATCCCTCCCATGTGCCTCCAGCAGGTCATTGTAGCTCATGGTGGCGTCCCCTGACGCAAAGTTCAGGTCAAGGACAAAGCGGTCTGCACAGTCACGCACCAGTTCGAGCAGGTTCTCCAGCATCTGCTGAAAAGCCACATTGCTGTTGGTAATGCCCATGGGCATCACCTTCCACTGGAGAGGGCCCAGTGGGGTGCTCCTGGCTGTGCAGGCACTGAACTCCTCGGCGAGAGGCATCTGATGGTAATTATGTTTCAGGTTGATCACCGTGAAGATCCTTCGCTGGTATTGCTTTGGCAGCATCTTGTAAAGATCTTTCATGTTGGTCAAGTCCAACAACTTTCTCCCAATGATATTATCAAAGCTTTGAACTCAATCTGCAACAACTCCAACTTGCCAATGACCAAGGATGTGTATTCCTTAGCAGGGTACATGGATGGACACCACAAACCTAAATCAAAGTAGATGCAAAATGACAAAGGTGAGCAAAGACATTTTCGAAACTTGGTCTGGATCCTTGTTGAAGTTCTCTCAGATAGAGTATCAAATAACATTAGAACACTAAACCTTACATAATTCGATCTTATACTTATCTATGAAATATATAAGTAAACATACAAACAAGAGCACAACAAAAAGACACTCAGTTTTTTACTAATACCAAAGCGACACAATTGAGTACTATACACTACGAGCAACGCAACGGCAACAAAGATTCGTGTGTGTCGGACCTCTAACATGTGCGAACGGCAAAGTCAGCTCCTGCCACCAAACCAAAAGCACTAATCAAATTGAGCAGGTCCAAAGCGACAGAAATCCACGATTACCTAAATTGAGGCCCGCAGAAATTAGAATTGGAAAATAAAAACTCAGTAGGCTCACGCCCGATCGTGATCCATGTCGCGCGCGTACTGAAGCGGTACCCAGGACCCCATGACACATAGGGCAAATGTCTATTCTTCCCCGTCACCTACGCCGATTCTCCGTCCTGCTTGTGGGGATATGTTTCCTCCAGCCCATTGGGAACTGGCATGGGACCAATCCCGTCCATAATCTTCCCAATTGGTGGAATAGATCAGGAATTTTCATACCTACAATTTAATGATCAAATTTTGCCGGGGATTGATTAACATGGATTATTCTGACCCAATTTTTCCGCCGCCGTGAAAATGTCGCCCGTGGTCGCCTGCGCGCGTGCTGGCGGCGTATCTCTGTGGCGAGTTTTCTCTTGACATTTTCGCCTGTACCTTTGAGGTTGGAAAGGAAGTTAACGGATGGATCTCTAGGGTGTTTCATGTACTTCCATCTGGTGTGCTCACCAGAAGGTTTCGGCGACGCGTCTGGGAGAAAATCAACGCGCATACTTTTCCGTCAAGCGACCGAACTCATGGTTCTCATGGACCATCACTTCGTAGGGAACTCTACATCTCCCTCCCTTGCCTTCCTTTCATGCCCCTTCCACCTGGGCATATTGCTTCCTTTGGGGAAGCGGCTTGTAGGGGTGTTTTGGGACACACAGGAGTGCGAAAAACTCAAGTCAAAATTGTGCGCAAACGCTAACTGTGTGTACTTGTGAGCATGAACGTAAATGACTGAACATAATGCTCAGAAGACCAATAGCCCTGGGCTATTTTTGATTTCGGAGCCAACTCAACGATGGCTCCACGCAATTCAATGCGTACCAAAACATGGTCGCTTGAAAGGACGACGTTTCCTCTAAAATTTGGCCAAAATGGCCGTGGCGCCTAGGCTCGTTTCCAAAGCTAAGGGCCATATGAGCCTCGAACCAGGACAATATGGAAAATAGAGAGCAAGAGGGACGTCGTGTATGGTTTGTTTGTTTTTTCCAAGCCCATCTAATATCCTATACAATATTGTGAAGCCAGTTCGGACCCCCGTGGCCATCTTTGGGTCACTTGGGGTATGTATCTCTGTGCCGGCAAGCCGCCATTGGCTGATATCATACTCTCCGATCCACCTGACCTAACCTGATGTGATAGTGTGATAGGTTTGGCCATTCCAGATATGAGCGGCCATATGCAATTCCGAGGCGCCGCCGGCTAGGATTTATATATCAGAATATCAGGAATCAACAGGGTTTTTTTATCATAATGTTTCCGTAATTTTTCAGCTATCCGTTCTGATTGTCAATGTATCGGCGACTGTCAGTTGGCTCGCGACTTTGCGGTAACAGATTGGTTAACTGTTATTTGCAGATATTTTGGCGGAAACCCCGATGAAGGGTCAGATTTCATCAGCAAATGGTTCGTTGCTTCCGCATATTTCATGTTATACACTCGCAAAGTTAATCTGATTCTTTCGGACTTTCAGAATCGGATTTTCGACTTCGAGATCGCCGCACTTGATATGATGAATCTCCAGTGGTCCTACATTTTTCCCCGATCACAAATCAACCTTCCTTTTGTTATCTCCTTCATTTTTCTTGGAGATATAGTCGAAACAAAAGTGATTCGTGAGGCCACTTTGAAGAATCATATCTCGGGGGATATCAATTTTGAGAATTGGGTTGGAGCTGCCTTGGTCTCAACTTAATTCAGGAAGCATCAAACGTCTTTGATGTGTACACATGCCTGGTATAGCAAGGAATAATGGTCAAGGAGGTAGAAAGTGATATATAACTCTTGGACCGTGCAACCGAATATTTCAATGCGACTCTCGAGTGTACCGCATAAGTGTTGGTGTTGCAAAGAAAATTTCTTTGGGTTTCTACGTATTTTTAACGTGGAGATATGTCCATGGAGGGGCATGGCATACCATGGTGGGAGCCACTTTTCGAGGGTATGTGTTATATGCATGGGATGTGCTTCGATATATATCTCCGTTTGTAGGAAGATATCTGGAGTCATACGTTGCAAGGGCTTTGTCCATGTCCCAATGGTGAGCTGTATAGCGCTAGACTAGGTCTACCGCTCATATAGTGCATGTGGGAGGGCTTACAGAGCGACCCACAAGCGCCACTATCAATATCCCCATTTTCATGGTGCGTGTTGGGAGGACGTTTGAAGGTGTCCATATCCGTCCATGTGGAGATCCAAGTGGGATGATTCCTTGCAAATGTTCCCAGGCAACTGTGTTTTGAATCACATGTTGATACCATGGGTGAGCGAAGTTATATACTATTGTGATTATCTTGAATTTGGCATTATTTGCATGTTTCTGACCTCATTTTATGCTCATTATTGTATTTTATGTGCTCAACTGGTCGGCTAACAGTAAAGTGCCTAGAGATCCGTGAACTATGGTATGTTGCCTAAATGTTTGCATATGCTTCGGTGTTGCACCTCACCATATGCCAGATCACGTGGTCACTTTGGCGTGGCACACGAGGCCTCACAAAATTAGGTCTCAAATTCATGAGTTGACTAGTGAAGCATGTCATGTACATAACCGGAGGGGTTTCGGAGCCAATGATGGGATATTCTTGGGCATGGATCTTTGGTCTATATCACCCTTGTATACTACTCTCCAGTTTGACACATGCATGGAGCATTTGAATATTTGCCGTATGCATTTTTGAGTATATAATTGAATTTTGGGCACTATGGTGTGATTTGCCTGATTTTGCTAGGTTATGAGGTCATCTTCATGGGGCAGTTCTCCAAGCCCAATCGACTCCAAGTCCAACTAAGGTTATGTCAGGGTAGGGCATGGTCCTGAGTGCTACCCTAGGCCATGACACGCCACTCCCCCTATTGGGCTAGGTTTTAGAGGCTTGGGGGGGAAAACATTGTTGGGGTTTGTGTAGTGACCTTTGACACATGACAATCAGCCATCTTATTTGACTTGGTTCAGGGCATCATGTTGGCACGTCAAGGGAAGGTCCTGAGTCCAGGGAATGAGGGGTCTATGGCTGTGATTGTATATGTGTCCATCTTTCCCCAACTTTGCCTGATATGTGTTCATATGCCAATTTCAGGGCTTCCTCTTTGGTGCAATTCTTGTACATGCCCACCGCCTGTTCCTCCGTGTGCACCGTGAGACAACCGGCGTGTTGAAAGAAAGCCCTCAGTGTGGATCGATTGGATTTGGATTGTACTTGAGAGTTGGGTATTGCAAGGGTTTTGTGTGAAGGAGCCTATTTTTCTATTTTTTGTGGGAGATTGTGCAGGACAAGGCAAGATCATGCAGACCCTTGTGAGAAGCAAGACCCTAGGAGTGACGGGATATGGTGGAAGGGGTACAGCAGGGGCCGGTCCTGGTAGGAACCTTCTTTATGGTAGCAGAGGAGTACCTGCCTCCTACCGCCGCACCGGGGACTTGGGCCCTCATGGGCCCTGCCCAAGGACGCCCCGGGTGCAGATCTTGGAGTCCGTCGAGTCGACGCTGGACTGGGAAGCCCGAGAAGAGCGAAGATGCTCAGAACAGAGAGCCCTTGCAGGACATGGGCTAGACATGGAGGACCTGGCCTCCATGTGTGAAAGGCAATGCCGCAAGGCTTGCAATCTCCGCTCCGCTGTGGAGGAGTTGCAGGAGACTGGTAGCAACGGCAGGGCCCGGCGTTACCAGAAGCGTGGGTCCCCAAAACCCGCGGCGGAAGCCAGGGCAATGGAGACGGATCCCAGCCCGGTCAGGCTGTGGTCAGCTGCAGATTCTGAGGGGCACTCCGAGGGCTATCAGACAGCTTACCCTTCGGAGTCGGAGGAGATGGCCAGACCGCCCACAAGGGCGAACAGGGCCCCCGTACCCAGCCTGGAGCATGACGCCGAGGCATTGGAGAGGCCTGCCAGTGCCAGAACGGCGCCTGTGGCCCGGCACACGGAGCCAACGCGGGATAGCATGGGCGACACACCCATGGCGGATGAGTCCGAGGCGCCATGAACCGTGGGATGCGCGGGATCAGGTGGAAAGCACATTGAGTGCCACTGCGAGCACGTGTCCTTCCTCATCGGCAAGTACCCAAAGATGGGGATGGACGCCATCGTGCAGCACCTCGACCGCCTGGACAACGCAAAAGGCGGCCTAGAGAAGGACGTTGCAAGGATCCTGGACGACCAGTCGGCAGCGGAGAGAGACATGGCGGAGATGCGAGCGGAGCAAGACCGGTACCGGGAGAAGCTGGAGATGGCCCTGCAGAAGCAGCAGCAAGTGGTGGACAGCCTCCTCCACCTGGTCGAGGACATGTCGGGACGCCTGAAAAGGCTAGAGGAGTTACAACCCCTTGCCTCGGGTCCGGAGCTCCCGGCAAAGCCGGCAGCGGCAGAGCTGGTGGAGCGGGTTAAGACCCTCAGGAGCGCCATGGAGAAACCCATGGGCGGCCCTGCAGAGGCACCTTAAGCGCCTCCGCGTGTTGACCCGGGTGCGCTGCCATTTGTTCCCATGTTCAACGACCCCACAATGCTCGGGGAACAAATGGCACCGGCTGGGTCCATGCGGGAAGGGCACGCAACCACGGACCTGAGGAGCCTGGGCGTACAGATGTCCCATGCCGCCCAGGACCCACCGACCACTACGACTGCCCATGCAGTTTATGCGAAAAAGGAGATCAAGAGCCAGACCATGCAGGGGCGAATCATGGGAAGCGCCGACGGACATGGTCGAGGCCATCCAGGCGGAGACCTGTGGGTGAAGGACCCCACTACGGGGATATGGACAGCCGGTGGAGCAAGTCCTTCCCGCATTCCAAACCCCATGGCTTCAGGCCCAACTGGACCGCACTGCATGGAGGAGAGGGATGTACGGGGAGTGTACTCTCACCCCCCGGCCACAGGTGGTATCCGTCTCGGTGGAGTGGTGGCTGCGGACGTCGGGGACACCATCAGGATTGACGACCTCAGGGGAATCAAAATCCCCTATTACGATGGCAACCCCTCCAACCTGGATGATTTCATCCTGGTTTGGGAGGACTTCGCCGAGGAGGTCGTCGGCGAGATGAAGAGAGCGCCAAGGGACAAGTGGGTATGTCGGACATTCCCACACAGGCTGGCGCAGGACCTGAAGGAGGAGCTCAGGGATCAGATCCGCGAGGGAGTGATCCAGACGGAGCAGGCCTGCCTCCAGTGGCTGGAGGACGAGGAGCGAGTGGACGCCTCCAACCAGACGTTGGAGGATTTGTGGTCCATTCCGCTGCCGCTGGAGCGCGGGGAATTGAGGGTCCGAGAATGGAAATGCACATCCGCAAGTACCGAAGAAGCCTCAAGCTGGTGGAGGACTGGAATGAGGCCAGCAAGATCCGCCACCTGCTGAAGGACGTCCTCCCCGGGCACTGGAAGAGAAGAGTGGAGGATGAGGAGAAGAAGAGAGCAAAGAAGCGCGTTGCCGTACGGATCATGGCATCGGAAGACACCCACGCCGGAATAATGGATTTTTTCCGGCAAAACCTCGGCGAGCCCAGCCGAATGTTTGGGTTGAAGAACGCCGTCTACGTGGAGGTATTCGGCGACACCATGGGGCAAAGGCTGATGCGCCTCAACAACGTGGAGTGGAGGCGCGGAGAACGGCTGAGGATGCAGGTCATCTTCGCCCGCATGAGCCTGGACGAGATTGTGGAGTACATCACGGTGGAGGCCCACGTGCAGGATCGACAAGGCCAAGGACATCGAGGTCATCGAGAAGATCGCCACTACCAAGACGTCAAGGGGGACACGGTCGGCACCGCGGAGGAAGGGAGTGGAAGCGGCCAAGATCTCTTGACCTCGACCACTCAAGAGGATCATGAAGAAGCCCACTTCTTCGCGTTCGTAGCACACAACATGAAGGAGAATGGGCAGGACAGGTCCAGGTGGAACCGCCTGGACCCAAGGACCAAGAACCGCAGAGAACCGCGGAGGAACGGGAACCCGCCGCTGTCGTTCCGCGAGTACAGATCGCAGCACACCGGTTGCTGGGTCTGCTACGGCGAGGGGAACAACCATGCACATGACCACCGGCATTGCAAGGTATATGAGGAGGACAAGAAGACCTACTTCGCCGCCCATTCCGACAAGAAGCCCAAGGAGCAACGAATTGCCGATTGGAAGGCAAAGGGCGGAGACGGTGGAAAAGGCCAAGGACAGGGCCAAGGGAAAGGCGGAGGAAAAGGCTATGGTCGACGATCCGGCCCAGACCGACGCGTGAGGTCGATCGAGGAGGTTGCTGAGGATATGTTGAGGACGTTGGAGGAACTCAAAGCCCGGCAACGTGGTGGACAAGGTCTGAGCAGATCCCAGCAGGAGGGAGCTGCGGCAGGCCATGTCTAGAGGAGCCCCCACGGGAGTGGGACCTCGGAGGTCTCTCCTGTGAAAATCAGTGGAATCCCAGAGAAAGCGAAGGCACATGGGGTGCCAAAGAAGGCTCCAGAAGAGCCGAAACCACTGAGCTTCGCCACTCCCAACCCCTGGAGCGCCCTGCCAAGGGAAGTGTATGTGGGAAAGGGAAGTGGCAAGAAGGAAGGAGCGACCACGGAGAGCCCCGTGGACGGGCAGGACCAGCCGAAGATCTACACCATCCGTAACCATACCCTCGAAGTCCTCATGCACCCAGATGTGCTAGAGTTGCATGCCGTGAGAGTCCTCCATACACCGCATGGTGACGAGCGGCAGTTGCACTTGAAGGTGCGTGTACGGTGCGGACAAGAGGACTTGGTGGTGGATGTTTTGGTGGATACGGGTGCCCAGGTGAGCCTGGTCCGGAGAGGGTTGTTCAAGGAGGAATCCCTGCAGCCCAGCCGTAGACCGGTACGCCTGAAGGTGGCCAATGGGGAGATTCTGGGTGGTGGCACCCATGAGGCCACTAGCAGTATGGAATTCTGGGAGAATGAGCGCTTGAACCGCCCTGATTTGGCGAAGAGAAGCACTCTATCCGAGAACTTCTATGTGGCCGACATTACAGATTGGGATATGATCATGGGGTATGACTTCATGGTGAGCAACGTCATTGGAGCCCTTCCCCATCCTGCAACGCTGGTCCGGGATAATGATGAATGCCTTACATGGCCATCCACGGACTATGCATGCGGATCATCCCAATGTAATGCTGAGGAAGAGGAT
The DNA here is from genome assembly GCA_964036045.1 of Eutreptiella sp. 'Long Island Sound 2002'. Lineage (NCBI taxonomy): Eukaryota > Euglenozoa > Euglenophyceae > Eutreptiales > Eutreptiaceae > Eutreptiella > Eutreptiella sp. 'Long Island Sound 2002'. The sequence goes on along the minus strand of OZ038383.1, from coordinate 65,710,357 downwards.
CGGATCGTCCGAGCGGTGCAAGCTGTGGGTGCAAAGTCCAGAGCAGACCGCGGGGTTCAGCTCACGGAGTATGGAATGGCGCCGCAGGTGTATGACAGGATGATCCACATGCTGGGAGCCGAAGCGCCCGAGACAGACGTCTTCGCTTCCCGGGATGCCCCACTTTTGCGGAAGTGTAGGAGGCATTGGCATCGAGGAGACTCAGCCTGGCACAGGCATTGGGGTTTGAAGGAGTGAGGGCCCATGTATTGGCATGGCTCCCTGGACAATACCAGACGTACAGTGGAGGAGATCGTCGCGGATAGGGCAAAGGGGATCCTGGTCATAACCGGCATAGAATCCACCCCATGTCCGCTGGAAGGTCTCAAGTCGACGCTGGACTCCATCACCCTGAACGAGATGTCATTCGGGCCAGAGGAGGAGCTGTTCATCGACGCCAAGGGTGTATCAATGCCCTCTCCGGGTCAAGCGTGGGGTACCAAGGCTTTCCTGGTGGATGGGGCGCAAGCCCAGCCCACGGGTGATGAAGCATTCATCCGTAGAGTGGAGGCAGTGCCCATGCGGGTCATGTTTGAGCCCAAGGAGGGGATGGATCAGCCAATTGATGGCATTGACATCCTGTCCTACTCCGAGATCGACCACGTCGTCAACTACATGCGGATGGGGATGCACGACCGTGTCGCAGCCAAGAAGGGGCGGGCCATGGTCACATCTCCGCATTGGTGGGATGACAAGATGTTGATCACCGGCAAGTACGAGAAGGATGAGTTCGTGGCGAGGGTCATGGATATCATCGCGGACCAATATGATGGTCTGGTTGGGTCGGACCCGCTGACATGGGATTTCCCAAGAATGGGGGCCGATAGCGACAAGAACGAGGTCGATGCCGCAAATTTCCGAAGAATATTGGTGGGAAGCGTGCCCCACGACGATGAAGACGGCATATCGGACGAGGAGAAGTCGGACTCGGGCCCGGAAGAGGCCTAAACCGCAGTGCGGTCGGTGGTATCGATACCGAAGCAAGCGGCTGAAGAGGCCCAGGAGAACCCGAAGGTCGCCGAGCTGAAGGAGAGGCTGATCCGCGGCTATCCGCGGCTATTCAGCGGCGTCGCCAACAAGAACCCTCCAGATCGTGGGAAGTTTGGCACAGCGAGGATCAAGCTGAAGCCGAACCCCAAGATCTATCGTCATCGGGAGTACCAACTTCAGGGCGATCGGGCTGAGGCCATGAAGAAGTTGTTGGCCGAGTTTATTGATCGGGGCTGGATCGAACCCTCCGACAGTGAGTTGGCCAGCCCAGCCTTTATCGTGCCCAAGAAGGAGAAGGGCGAGTGGAGGTTGGTGGTGGATTACAGGGGTTTGAACGAGCAAACCGAGCACGACTCGTACTCGCTCCCTCTGATCGACACCATCCTCCAAAAGCAACAGAAAAAGCGGATCTTTACGGTGTGAGACCTGAAACACGGCCATCACCAGATGCCACTACACCCGGACTCGAGGCCCTGCACAGCGATGTCGACGCGGCTGGGGCCCATGCAGTGGAAAGTGGTGCCTATGGGCGCCAAGAATGGCAACGCTGCTTTCCAGTGCATGATGCAGGACCTACTCGGTCCTGTCGGGGACTGTGCTGACCCCTTTGTGGATGACATCATCATCGGGTCCGGAACGGGGGACATGACTGAGGACAAGCTCATCGAAACGCATGAGAAGGATCTGCGCCGAGTGCTCAGCGACCTGGACAAGCACAACATGGTGTGCAAGCCCACCAAAGCCTCACGCTTCGTGAAGGAAGTGGAGTTCGCGGGTCACGTGGTTGGCCACGGGCAACGCCGTCCCATGCCTGGGAAGCTGGCTTCCCTGCACCACTGGGAGAAGCCCCAGACCATCAGCGAACTCCGATCCTTCAGGGGGTTCTGCAACTACTATTCGGGCTATGTCCGGATGTATGCAGAACTATCGGGGCCGCTGCACAAGATGCTGCAGGTGGGCAAGTTCGATGGCCGGAAAGGGAGCAAGAAACAGCTTGCCTGGACCCCTCAGGCCGAAGATGCGTTCAGCCGCCTGAAGGAGCGACCCCTGGGGCAGCTGGGGCTATTCCTGGTGGACCCGGACAAGGGATTTGTGCTACGGACGGACGCCTCGGACTATGCTGTAGGGGCAGTCCTCGAGCAGATCCGAGACGACGGGTCGCACTTACCCGTGGCGTTCTGGAGTCGGATCCTGGCCGAGGGCCAACGTCGAACCTGGACCGCGAGGGAGAAGGAGACGTACGCCATTGTCTGTGCGCTCAGGAAGTGGTCTGGCCACATCCGATTGCAACCGGTGGTGGTTTGTACGGACCCTCAGTCCTTGCAGAGCTGGCACAAGGAGCACGTTGACATCCCCTCGGGACCGGCGGCAAAGAGGGCCCAATGGCATGAGACGTTCGCCAAGTTCGACCTCAGCGTCGTGTACGTCCCGGGGGAGGACAACACTGTGGCGAATTGCCTTAGTCGATGGGCCTACCCCACAGGCAAGGCATGGATGGACATATCCAGCCATGGGGACGCCGAGGAGACAGAGGAGGCCAAATGCATCATCGAGATGGAGAAGGCCATGGAGCAAGAGGGGGTCAAGTGCTTTGTGGTGATGGCAAACCGTACGGACCTGGCCAAGTTTCGGGGTGCCCGAGTCCAAGCTATTCGAGAGGAAACCCCCGAGCAATGGATGGTGGCCCCTGTAGAGCTAGTCAGGTCGGTGCTTACAGAGGACTGGTCGGATGACTACGTGGCATCCGAGCCCTTGGACAGGTACTGGAATGCCGTGAGCACCCCGTCAGACGACGAATGGCCTGAGGGCTTGACCGAGGATGGGGATAAAGTATTCCTCAAGGACAAGCTATTGGTCCCAGAGAACTGAATGGAGGAGCTCATTGATCACTGGTATAACGCCCAGCTCATGCATCCTGGTCGGGACAAGATGCAGCAGGACCTGGAGTGGCGCTTCAAGTTCCCATCGGGGTACTACGCCATTCTGGACAAGTACTGCAGCGACTGCGCCGTGTGTCGGGCCACGAAGAGCCCCAACCACTCCATGGCGGGCAACCCGTTGTATACGGCTATACCGGAGGCCCCTATGCGGTCTGTGGCCATGGATGTATTCGCCATGCCGGAGGTCACCGTGGAAGGAGAGACCTAGGATCGTGTCATCCTGGCGGTGTATAGGCACAGCGGGTATATCGTGGCGGTCCCGGGCAAGAAGTCCAAGAAGAAGGACAAGAAGGACAAGCATGGAGTGGGTCTGCAGGCCAAGACCGTCGCCAACGCCATGATCAGGCATTTGCTGACGATTTTTGATGTCCCAGCTGTCAGCTGCAGCGATCGGGGCAGTCAATTTGTGGGGACGTGGTTCAAGACGATGTGCAAGCACATGGGGATTCAGCACGCCAAGACCGTGGCGTATCACAGCCGGTCGAATGGCCGGGCTGAGGTGGCCGGCGGCACATGTTGGAGTAGTTCCGCCAGCTGCACATTGACGAACCGGGCCGGAACTGGTATAGTTCGCTGTGGAGAGTACTCCAGGCATACCATGACCTTTCGGGGCCCACTGGACTGTCGCCCCATCGTATCCTGCTCCTACGGGATCGAGTGTCACGCACTCTCCCGTGGTTGAACCATGGCAAAGTTGCCCGGGATGCGAACGCTATGATGGCTGAGGCGGATGACACGGCGGCCAAGGTGTGCAAAGCACTTCAGGACGAGCATGAGAAGAGGGACAAGTACTTCAAGCAGGGAAAGGTCCAGAAATATGCTCTCCAAGACACCGTATGGGTGGAGCGGCACCACAAGGATGTCCCTTCCAGGCATCGGCAGGCGTCCTGGTATGTGCCGGGAGTAATCGTGCGGAAGGTCGGGCAGGATGTGTATGCCGTTCGTGTGGGGGATAACAAGATCCTGGACGGCGACCATACCCAGCTTTGTCCCCGAGCACCAGACCCCAGCGGACGTCCCGTCACCTTCGAGTTCACGGCCGGCGATGTGGACTCGGACGAGGAGGATGAGGACGACGACTTCACCGCCGAGAGGATCCTGACAGACAAGCCGGACCCGGGGACGCCTGAGGGAGGCTTTATAAAGTCCGTTGGAAGGGATTCGCCGCATCCAGGGATTCGTGGGAGCCTCCGAGCAGCTTTGTGCCGAGGTATACCACGGTCTGGATGGAGTATCTAAAGAGGAAAAAAATCTCTTTGGATGTCAAGGACGTGTTGGTCCATTTGGTGGCTGCAGTAGCACCATAATGGATCCCCCCTGGCATTTATGTGTGTCTTTGTGATTGGGAGACGGGTGATGGCGTTCATCGGGGGATTTTTGGGCCTTGATTGGCCATATACCCCCTTCACTCGATCTCCACATATATATTTCATTGTGGTATACTTATTTACGTCGACCGACGACGTTTCTCTCTTGGATCCCCTTGATCCATGTTGTAGATCAAGAGGAGACTAGATATGGCGTAGGGCACCGATTATGAGTGTCTTCACCCCTCCCTCGGGGCATGAGGGACGCCTACAACATGTGTGGGGCCTCCATGTGTCCTTCGGACATGGGGGGGGGTGCAGAGCCTATTGGGGTCCCCCCGTCCTCTCTTCAATGGCTTCCGAGCGGATACAACGCTCCCAGAAGGGGGGTGTAGTCGGTGCGGACCCCAGTGGCCATCTTTGGGTCACTTGGGGTGTGTATCTATGTGCCGGCAAGCCGCCATTGGCTGATATCATACTCTCTCATCCACCTGACCTAACCTGATGTGATAGTGTGATAGGTTTGGCCATTCCAGATATGAGCGGCCATATGCAATACCGAGGCGCCGCCGGCTGGGATTTATATATCAGAATATCAGGAATCAACAGGGTCTTTTTATCATAATGTTTCCGTAATTTTTCAGCTATCCGTTCTGAGTGTCAATGTATGGGCTACTGTCAGTTGTCTCGCAATTTTGCGGTAACCGATTGGTTAACTGTTTTTTGCAGATATTTTGGCGGAAACCCTGATGAAGGGTCAGATTTCATCAGTAAAGGGTTCATTTTCATGTTATACACTCCCAAAATTAATCCGTTTTTTTCGGACTTTCAGAATCGGATTTTCGACTTCGAGATCGCCGCACTTGATATGATGAATCTCGATTGGTCCTACATTTTTCCCCGATCACGAATCAACCTTTCTTTTGTTATCTCCTTCATTTTTCTTGGAGATATAGTCGAAACAAAAGTGATTCGTGAGGCCACTTTGAAGAATCATATCTCCGGCTCCCGGCAGGGAATATCAAATTTGAGAATTGGGTTGGAGCTGCCTTCGTCTCAACTTATTTCAGGGAGCATCAAACGCCTTTGATGTGTACACATGCCCGGTATAGCAAGGGGGAATGGTCAAGAGGGTAGAAAGTGACATATAACTCTTGGACCGTGCAACCGAATATTTTGATGCGACTCTCGAGTGTACCGCATGAGTGTTGGTGTTGCATAGAAACCTTTCTTGGGTTCCTACGTATTTTTAACGTGTAGTTATGTCCATGGAGGGGCATGGCATACCATGGTGGGAGCCACCTTTTGAGGGTATGTGTTCTATGCATGGTATGTGCTTCGATATGCTCACGCCCATGTTATATATCTCCGTCTGTAGGAAGATATATGGAGTCATACGTGGCAAGGGCTTCGTCCATGTCCCAACAGTGAGCTCCATAGCGCTAGACTAAGTCTACCGCTCATAAAGTGCATGTGGGAGGGCTTACAGAGCGACCCACAAGCGCCACTATCACTTTTCCCATTTTCATGGTGCGTGTTGGGAGGAGGTTTGAAGGTGTTCTCATGCGTCCATGGGGGGATCCAAGTGGAGATTTCCTCGCAAATGGTCCCAAGCAATTGTGATTTGAATCATATGTTGATACCATGGGTGAGCGAAGTTATATACTATTGTAACTATCTTGGATTTGGCATTATTTGCATGTTTTTTACCTCATTTTATGATCATTTTTGTATTTTATGTGCTCAACTGGTCGGCTAACAGTAAAATGCCTAGAGATCTGTGAACTATGGTATGTCGCTTATATGTTGACATATGCTTCGGTGTTGCACCTCACCATATGCCAGATCACGTGGTCACTTTGGCGTGGCACACGAGGCCTCACAAAATTAGGTCTCAAATTCATGAGTTGACTTGTGAAGCATGTCATGTACATAACCGGAGGGCCTTCGGAGCCAATGATGGAATATTCTTGGGCATGGATCTTCGGTCTATATCACCCTTGTATACTGCTCTCTGGTTTGACACATGCATGGAGCATTTGAATATTTGTCGTATGCACCTCTGAGTATATAATTGAATTTTGGGCACTATGGTGTGATTTGCCTGTTTTGCTAGGTTATGAGGTCACCTTCATGGGGCAGTTCTCCAAGCGCAATCGACTCCAAGTCCAACCAAGTTTATGCCAGGGTAGGGCATGGTCCTGAGTGCTACTCTAGGCCATGACACGCCACCTCCCCTATTGGGCTAGGATTTAGAGGCTTGGGAGGGAAAACATAGTTGGGGTTTGTGTAGTGACTTTTGACACATGACAATCAGCCATCTTATTTGACTTGGTTCAGGGCATCATGTTGGCCAGTCAAGGGAAGGTCCTGAGTCCAGGGAATGAGGGGTCTATGGCTGTGATTGTGTATGTTTTCATCCTTCCCCAACCTTGCCTGATATGTGTTCATATGCCAATTTCAGGGCTTCCGGTTTGGTGCAATTCTTGTACATGCCCACCGCCCGTGTCTCCGTGTGCACCGTGAGACAACCGGCGTGTTGAAAGGAAGCCCTCAGTGTGGATTGATTGGATTTGGATTGTACTTGGGAGTTGGGTATTGCAAGGGTTTTGTGTGAAGGAGCCTATTTTTCTATTTTTTGTGGGAAATTGTGCAGGATAGGGCAAGATCATGCAGACCCTGGTGAGAAGCAAGACCCTGGGAGTGACAGCATATGGTGGAAGGGGTACAGCAGGGGCCGGTCGTGGTAGGGACCTTCTTTAATTACCTGGTGGGCACGCGCGCTTAACCTGCCTTTTGCACACGCACTCATATGCATGCATGGTTGACTTGGGATCCAAGGGAGGACTTGACCCATAGTAAGTATGCTTGTGAACGCTTACTATGGTTCCTTCAATTTGGGTATATGTCATATCATATGCGCCTTGGAGTCTAATGGGTATATATGTCCCACTATTGGCATTTTGGCCATTTTCCCCACTTTCCGTGTGCTCCAAGGGCAGAAGTGTTAAAAAAATTTTCTCGTTGTTCCGACCCTAACTCATGTTGATAAACCGACTCAAGGCTTTTGATTGCTTCCATGCAAAATCCTAAAGTCCATCTCCTTTGGGAACCGGAGAGACAACTTTTGGAGTAAACACTTTACGGACTACTAACCCTCTTTTTGGCAATAATGGCACCAAGCCACATCTCCCCCTCAATGTTCGCCCCCGGGTTGTGTGCACCCGTTGTCCAAGGTTAAGAGTGATTCGGAAAGGGCACATGACCCCGCCTTGAATAGGGTGTGTCCCCTTGTGTCCTCTCCCCGGGATGGGAGAGCCATTGGCGGCTCAGTATGGGGTATGCTGCCTCTTGCCATTTTTCGTGTACCATTTTTCTGCCGATGGGAAAAATGAGTAGAGGCGACCTCGAGGTTGACATGGGGCATCAACTGGGACCTATGTCCCATGTATCTATAGCAAATTTGGTTAGATTATTGCTCGCCATGACCATGGAGATATGTCATCGTGAGTGTGGGCCGTTTCGGCCAAGTTTCGCTGCTCTTTGCCATTTTAGGCCACGTCCGAAATACCATATCTCCATGGGGCAAGGGATCCAGCCAGAAATGAGTAGTGATTCTTGTACCATATGACCAAGCTTGATTTTCCTAGAGTTTCGTATTCACTCCTCCGGCCCAGCCGGAGTTATGCAACTTACGGTGCTAGCCACGTTGCCAAAGTTTGCCTTTCTTGCTGTTTTCTGCCTCGTCGCGCGACCATCCCCTCGGGGAACAGAAAGCAGCCAATGTAACAGCGGGCCAAACCCCGATGCACGGGACCGGAGGGGATACCAAGGCCCGTAAATCAGGGCTTGGCTTGACAAGATCGCCAGGAAAGCCAACACTGGCCGGCCAGCCGAGATGGCCAACTTTGCCAATTTTGGCATCCTGACCTGAGTGCCGACCCTGTGGCGCCAAGATGCCAGGGAGTCTGGGGGAACCAAGTTGCATAGGGCCGCTACAATGTTTCGTACTGGAAGGGTAGAGGGGTTGTTGCCTCGCCCTTGCGATCGTATGGCCCGGCTGAGGGGTCAATTTTGGACTTTTTTGAGCCATAGTCAGGCTGGGCTGAAACAGCCTATTTTCAGGCCCCAACTTCTAGGGGATAATGGCGGGGCCATATCTCCGGGTCAGAGAGGAGTTGGGACCTGCCATCAAAGCACAGTGGGGAGCTACCGTAAGTTCGCCTTGGAGCCCATTGGTTCCCGGGAGAGCGCTCATGGCTGGTTGGAAGACCTCTCCCTTGGCAGGGGTATATGGTCCAGTTTGGGCAGGTCCGTGCGCTGTGTTTGAACCCCCGTACCTGCGTGCCACTGAGGAGGTGGGACCCAGGGATGAGATATGGTTGGGGACTGAGTGTGTTTTGCCCTGAGGCACCCTTACCCCAGTCCATGGCTCAACCAACCTGTGTACATGCCCTGATGTGTTTTTGTACATACCTGTGTTTTTTTTCAGACTGGCAAGGATCCTAGAACGCTTTGTTCTATGAGGATACCCCAGTGAGCGCAGTGCTTCGCCTGCCTGCTTGCTTGCGTGTCCGCCGCAGCGTCCCGCGGCGGGGCCCCCACAGGAAAGCGTCAAAAGCGTTCTACCGCTGCTGAGGTGCCCAATACAAGCGTGCCACTCGGAGCCGTCGAGGAGACCAACGAGTGCCCTGACCCCGGGAACTCCGACAACAACGACCCTTTGCATCTTCCGCACCAACAACCACAGGAAGGTAGGTAGGTAGGTAGGTGCACTCGGTCGTGCAGAGGCGCCCCATGGTTGCCCCTGGCGTTGCTGTGACGAACAGGAAGAGGCTCCGCGCATGAAGAGGGGAGGCGACTTCCATCCCGCTAAACCTTTCCTGGTGCCCCCCATCAAAGCGGCCCCGGGCAACACCGGGAGGGCTGATTGCCGCCACCGTGACGTACTTGTCATGCTGGGAGGGTGGGCCCCCGTGCTTGGGAACGTCCCCTCCTTTGGGCGGAACCCTAGGGGTTCACCGGACCTCCTGGCGTATCCCGTTCCCAAGGCATGCATGCATGCTCTTAGTACTGGGATTACGATGTTCTTGGGTGTCGCACGCTCCGCCTCGAGTCCCAAAGCAGCGCAGGCCTTAGGATGCAGCCTTACCCCCGGCCTCGGGATCTCGTTTGGCTGGGTCACCTGCATGGCAAGGGCTGCCTCAGGGCCCGGGCTATGGACACTGGGTTTCCTACTGTTGTGTGGTGCTTGTGTTTCGGTAACCCCGCCACTCCTGGCTGGGATCTTCGGTGTGTGTGTTTGGATACGTGTTTTGGTTTCGCCCCACCATTCCTGGCTGGGGTTTGTGGTGTGTGCGGTTGGGCTTGGGCTTTGGCTGCGCTTCGCCACTCCTGGCTGGGGTGTTGGGGGGTGTTTGTGTTTGTGGGCGCGCTCCGCTTGTACCCCGCCACTCCTGGCTGGGGTGTGCGGTGTGGGTGTGTGTGCTTAGGCCCGGGTTTCGGCTGCGCCCCGCCACTCCTGGCTGGGGTGTTGGGGTGTCCGTGTGTTTGTGGGCGTGCTCCGCTTGTATCCCGCCACTCCCGGCCGGGGTGTGCGGTGTTGGTGTGTGCGCTTGGGCCCGGATTTCGGCTGCGCCCCGCCACTCCTCGCTGGGCTGTTGAGGTGTGTGTGTGTGTGTCTGTGGGTGCGCCCCGCTTCTACCCCGCAACTCCTGGCTGGGCTGTGCTGTGTGGGTGTGTGTGCTTGGGCTCGGGTTCCGTCTGCGCCCCGCCACTCCTGGCTGGGGTGTTGGGGTGTGTTTGTGTTTGTGGGCGTTCTCCCCTTGTACCCCGCCACTCCTGGCTGGGGTGTGCAGTGTGGGTGTGTGTGCTTGGGCTCGGGTTTTCGGCTGCGTCCCGCCACTCCTGGATAGGGTGTTCGGGTGTGTGTGTGTTTGTGGGCGCGCTCCTGGCTTGGGTGTGCGGTGTGGGTTTGTGTGCTTGGGCTCGGGTTTCGGCTGCGCCCCGCCACTCCTGGCTGGCGTGTTGGGATGTGTGTGTGTTTGAGGGCGCGCCACGCTTGTACCCCGCCACTGCTGGCTGGGGTGTGTGTCCTTGGTCTCGGGCTACGGCTGCGCCCCGCCACTCCTGGCCGGCCTGTTGGGGTGTGTGTGTGTTTCTGGGTGTGCCCTGCTTGTACCCCACCACTCCTGGCTGGGGTGTGTCGTGTGTGTGTGTGTGTGTGTTTGGGCCTGGGTTTCGGTTGCGCCCCGCCACTCCTGGCTGGGGTGTTGGGGCGTGTGTGTCGCTGTGCACCCTCTGCTTGTACCCCGCCACTCCTGGCTGGGGTATGCGCTGTGGGTGTGTGTGCTTGGACTTGGGTTTTGGCTGCGCCCCGTCCCTCCTGGCGGGGTTGTGGGGGTCTGTGTGTGCTTGTGTGCGCGCCCCCCTGGTACCCTGCCACTCCTGGCTGGGGTGTGCGGTGTGGGTGTGTGTGCTTGGGCTCGGGTTTCTGCTGCGCCCCGCCACTCGTGGCTGGGGAGTTGGGGTGTGTGTGTCGGTGTGCTCCCTCTGCTTGCACCCCGCCTTCTCTGGCTGGGGTCTGTGGTGTGTGGGTTGGGTGTCGCCTGGCACCTGTTCCTGTGCCGTGGTTCGTTGCAGGTGGTTAGCGCTGCACGGGTTTGCGGCACCCGGTGGCCATTGTTGCTTGGCACCTGTAGGTGTGCCTTAGTTGTGGCCGGCGGCGTGCCTCTCTGGCTTGCCTTGTGGCCCCGCTTTGCTGTGCCGCGCCTCGTCGGGCCCGGTCGCTGTCGGTGCTCTGGTCGGCTTTCCCGACGCCGTGGTGCATTTCCCCATTCCAGGGGCGATTTACTGGGCGGCTGCGGGGGGCACGTGGACCCCGGCCGAGAACCGGGCTCTTTGTGCCTGCTGCTGGCCGCTGCCGAGGCAGCGGCGCTGGGCTCGCTCCGCGTCCTACCCGTTCAGGGCCCCACGATGGGGTTGTCCCTGGCGGTTCCCTCCGGCGTCAAGTTGGGCTGCGTGCGCTGCGGTTGCTTGGTTTGTGTGGACCCGGTCACTGACGCGTCCGGTTTCTCGTACCGCCCGTCCTTCGACGAGGGACTCGGCTGGTGCACCGGGGCTCTTTTATGTGGACGCCGACACCGCCCCCTTCGGGCCGGAGGACGCCACGCCCAGGGTCCCGCGCGTGTGTGCGTGTGCGTGCCATTCGTGCCCGGGTCGGGCGGGCCGGGCTCCTGGGCGCGTTGTGGTGCGCCTCACCTTTTCCTGTGGCCAGTCTTGGTGCGTTCTTGGTTTGCTCGGCCCCCTCCGGGCTGGTGTTGACCCTTTTCCTTTTGTGCGCCCCTGTTGTCTCTGGCATTCCGTGTTTTCCGGCCCGGGCTGCCTTGGGCTTTGGCGTCTTGTTGCGCCCCTCTCCCCCCCTTTTTCTTTTTTTTTCGCATTTTTTTTCTCTTTGTTGCCCACTTTCTCGTTGTCCTTTTTTTTTTTTGTTTTTTTTTGCTTCCTCACCCCCTTCTTTTTTTTTCTCCCTTGTGCGCCCCCGTTGACTCTGGCGTTCCGTGTTTTCCGGCCCGGCGTGCCTTGGGCCTTGGCGTCTTGTTGTCCCCCCCCCCCTTGGTTTTTTTGCTTTTTTTTCCCTCCTCCCTTCCTGTTTGTTTTGTTATTTTGTTGCTTTTTTCCTCGCCCGTGCCTCGCGAGTCGTGCCGTGCGGGGGTGGCTTGTGTGTCCTGGGCTGTTGGGTGTGGTGGTGTGTGCTTCGGTGGTGCTGTTCCTGTCGTTGCTCTTTGTGCGGTGCTCACTCGCCCCTCAAGCGCTGGCTGGTGTTGTGTGGTGTTGCCTTTTGTGTTTGTGTGTTTGCTGTGGGTCCTGGCTGTCCTCTGTTGTCTCCCCGTGGGTCCTGGTGTCATGTTTCGGTGGTGCTGTCCCTGTTTGGCCGGGTGGCTCGCCGCCCTGTGGTTTGGTGTGGTGTGTCTTGGTGCTCTGCTGCCCTGTGTTGTGTTCTGTGGCGCTGTGCTGTCGTGTGGTGGTGTGCTGTCGTGGTCTGCTGTTTGTTTGCGTCGTTGCCTATGCCTGTTGTTTGTTTACTGCCGCTTTGCCTCTGCTGTGTTTGTTCTGGGGTGTCGTGCTGTGCGTTCCTTGTCCTCTCTGCCCTGTGCGGTGCTGTGCTGCGCTGTGCTGGTGCCCTTGCGCTGTGCTGTACGCGTGGTCTGCGCTGTTTCTGGTGCCTGGTGCTGTTGGTTCCTGGTGTCGCTGCTTGTTTTTTGGGGTCCCCTGGTGGCTCTGGTTGCCTGGCGTTGTTGTTTGGTGGTGTGTGTCGGCCTTGGTGTCCGTGTCTGGCCGCGTGTCACTTCGCTCGGCGTCTTCCCTGTGGTGTCCTGGTCCCCTGTGTTGTGTCCTGTGGTGCTGTGCTGCCGTGTGGTGCTGTGCTGTGGTGCCCTGTCGTCTTTTCGGTTTTTTTGTGCCTTGCTGGTGGCGCTGGTTTTCTGTTTCCCCTTAGAAAATCTCCTGTAAAACCTGTAAAAATGGTTTTCCGTTTTTGAAAATAAATTAAATTTATACTCTACGCAACCCACACGCGAGCAGCAAGACCACATTTTACTCACTGACTTACGTGTTACCCGTCAGCCTCCGAGGTGTCGTTGTTGAAAATACTGCGAACTCTGTTTTCCATACTTGATCTTGTAGTTGAAATTGGTGGTCGTGGTCTTGACAGCGCGTAATTTCCGCCTGCAGCGAAGAGGAGGCAGAGGCGCTGAGGGGGGAGCATGAGCGGCAGGGAGAGGTACATGGTGAATGAAAGAGGGCGTGAGGAAGCAAGTGCAGGGGCGCGGTGTGTTATCAAAACCTTTTTGGAGTTTTACGTGTGGCTCGCGACGCAGTTTTCTTTGCGTAGACGGCAAATTAGGCGACGAGGGGCACGGCGTTATGTTCCTATGAACATTACGGCGCTTACGGCGCCATTTATTTGTGTATTTAAGTTCAAATCCTCAGACGTTGTGTTTTAACGCGTTTCGCTGCGCTCTTTTTCTCCAGGCCGTTTTTTATGCTAACTAGCTTTATTTTCAGCTATTTAGAGAATTTTTCTCGTCGTATTTTTCTTATCTTTTTATTTCTATCTGGCAACGAGGCGCAGCGCGCGCGACAGCCAAGCAGCCTTTTCTGCCCCGTCGCGCGACCATCCCCTCGGGGAACAGCAAGCAGCCAACGGAACATAAAGCCAAACCCCGATGCACGGGACCAGAGGGGATACCAAGGCGCGTGAATCAAGGCTTGGCTTGACAAGATGGCCATGAAAGCCAACACTGGCCGGCCACCCGAGATGGCCAATTTTGCCGAATTTGGCATCCTGACCTCAGTGGCGACCCTGTGGCGCCAAGATGTCAGTGAGTCTTGCGGAACCAAGTTGCATAGGGCCGCTAGAAGCTTCGTACTCGAAGGGTAGAGGGTTTGTTGCTTCGCCCCTGCCCTCGTATGGCCCGGCTGAGGGGTCAATTTTGGACTTTTTTGAGCCATAGTCGGGGTGGGGTGAAACAGCCCATTTTCAGCCCCGAACTTAATGGCGGGGCCATATCTCCGGATCAGAGGGGAGTTGGGACCTGCCATCAGAGCAGCATGGCAACCCATCATTAGTTGGCTTTGGAGCGTTTTGGTTTCCCGTAGCGCGCCCTTGGCTGGTTGGAAGACCTCTCCCTTGGCAAGGGTCCAGGGTCCAGTTTGGGCAGGTCCGTGCGTTGTGTCTGAACCCCTGTACCTGCATACCACTGAGGAGGTGGGACCCAGGGATGGGATATGGTTGGGAACTGAGTGTCTATTGCCCTGAGGCACCCTTACCCCAGTCCATGGCTCAACCAACCTGTGTACATACCCTGATATGTTTTTGTACATACCTGTGTTTTGTTTGAGAGTGGCAAGGTTCCTAGAACGCTTTGTTCTATGAGGATGCCCCAGTGAGCGCAGTGCTTTGCCCGCCTGCTTGCTTGCGTGTCCGCCGCAGCGTCCCGTGGCGGGGCCCCCACAGGAATGCGTCGAAAGCGTTCTACCGCCGCTGAGGTACCCAATCTCAGCGTGCCACTCGGGGCCGTCAAGGAGACCAACGAGTGCCCCGACACCGAGAACTCCGACAACAACGACCCTTTGCATCTTCCGCATCGACAATCACAGTCACAGCCACGACCGAGCCCCATGGCCAGCCCCAAGAAGCCCAGCCAGGCCATCATCCGCAGCCTCCTGCGGGGGCTGGTATGGGACCAGGAGTACCGCCGCTCTCGGCTCCAGGGAAAAACTGCCCCCCAGTGCGTGAAGATCCGCGAGGATGTGAACCATCATTGCCTGATCGAAGCGGAGCTCCAAGCCCCGGGCTACGAGCACGTGTGGCAGCGGAGGCGGTGGCGTGTCTGGTGTGGCTGCCGATACGTCATCCACTTCAGCCCTGACCCCTACCAAGAGGACCGGCCAGCTGAAGAGCCGAGGGCCCCCACCCCGGGCAAGGGCGGCTTCCACCCGAGAGCCGCCACCCCGGGCAACTTCATGGAGGTCGCCCAAATATCAAAGGCCAAGCCCGCCCGTCCGCTGCACCTGAAGCGCCCAGGTCCAAGCAGCGACGTGGAGTTGGCCCACCGGAGAGCGCCACCCCGCCCAGGACACTCCGCCAGCAGCAGCAGCAGTGTGGCCCAAGCCTCTGTTGCCCCTCAGCGAGGCGGAGTGGCCGGCGCGTGCGGCCGCATCTGCGGCATGCCCTTGAACCTCCGGGTTCCCCGAGACCGGGCCACACAGCAAAATGCTGCGGTGAACGGAGCTGTCCTGATCATTAGGAGGAGGCCGCCCACTGGAACCAAGGTATGGCAATCCACGCCTTGGCCGTGGCGGCCAAGTTGGCCCCACTCACAGCCGCAGCCGCGTGGGAAGTGGCGGCTGCCTGAGAGAGGCGTGAGGCGGAGGCAGCCGCGCTGGAAGGGGCGGCTGCTCCCGAAGCCCGCGCCACCCAGGAGGCAGTGGCCAAGAAGGAGGCGGAGGTGAAGGCGTTGGAGCCAGCCCTCGCCCAAGCGAGGGTACAAAAGCAGGCGGAGATGAAGGCCCAAGCAGATGCTGCGAAGCGGGAGGCCATCGAGACCGCGTGACGGAAGGTCGCCAAGGAAACAGCCAAGACCAAGGCGGAGCTCAGGGCCCTGGAGGCACAGAAGGCTCGGCAGCAGCAGCCGCAGGAGCGGCAGGCCGCTGGTGCCCACGAGGAGCCCGAGAAGCGTGCTGCGGAGGCAACTGCTGCTGCTATGGAGGATGCTGGGAGGAAGATCGGCCGCAAAACGCCCGCGGGAGGGTCCCAAGTGGACACCCTCCGGAGGTTTTGCGACAGGGATCCCGCCTCCAGGATCAAGATCAACCTGGTCGCGCAGGATTCTCGGAGCAGCGAGGGCAGCGGCCCCGCCAGCTGTCCCCTGCCGCAAGGGCAAGGGGAAGACCCCGGAAAGACCACAGAGGTCCTCCGAGAGGCACCTCCATGACTCCGAGCCCTTGGTCACCTGCAGCGATGGGGATGGACAAAACCGCTGGCATCGCCACGAGCTTACAGGCTGCAAGGTTGGAGTGCCCCGTGGCAGTGGCGGAGGAGGCGACGACACCCCTCCGAGTTCGGAAAAAGAGGGTCCCCCACCTCCCTACCGCAGTAGGGAAAGCATGCCCGGCCGACCCCCGCCGAGATCCGGACCCCGATGAGGAGACATGGACACCGATAACAACATGGGATTCGGCCCATACGCCGACCCATCCGGTAGCGGAGGAGCCCCGGATGGTGGACCACCTAGACCCCCAGGCGGAGGACCACCCGGAGGACCGCTGGGTGGAGGACTACCCGGTGGACCCCCATACAGAGGGCCACCAGAGAGGGGACCTCCTGGACGAACCCAATGTGGAGACCCCCCCGATGAGCCGCCTGGAGTGGACATCCCCGAGAACATCTGGCGATGGATCGTGTACCTCAAGAGGAAGATCTGGAACTTGGAGCGTGAGGCGCAGATCAACAAGATCGAGATTGGCAAGAGTGCCGCCGCCGCCGCCAAGGCCTAGAAGAAGCTAGACATTGCCAAGTCCGAGGCCGGCAAGCTGAGCGGCGTCGTCCGAAAGCTGCAGACGAGGCTGGAGAGGCTGGAGGACCTGAGGAGCCACAGAAGCGACCAGCCGCCCCCTCTGGAGTTGGGCTGCGACGACAGCTGGGGACCTGGACCCAATCCAGGCAGGTCCCGTGGCCGCAGCGAAGCCCCTCGGAGTGACCACGCGCCCTCCACCCCTGGCAGCGCCCGACGGAGCAACCCCGTGCCCGCACGGCGCAGCCGAGAGGAGGGGGGGGACGAATGGCTGAGTGCGGACTACCGGTGACCCCCTCCGCACCCCTTTTCAGCTCAAGCGGCTAAAGAAGGTCCCTACCAGGACCGGCCCCCGCTGTGCCCCTTCCGCCTGTAACACCTGCTGACGTGCTCCTGATCAATGCTTGCATTCCTCAAAATCCAGGGTCCAAAATCCAAAAATATAGAAAATAAAATCCTCCTTCAACCCTGAACAGCAACCCGACCCCACAAATACAGCAATAACCCCATCCACAATCCAATCCACGCTGCGGGCTTCCGTTCAGCACACCGGTCGTCCCACGGTGGCGGGCATGTACAAGAATTGCACCAAAGAGGAAAGCCCTGAAATTGGCATATGAACACAAATAAAGCAAAGTTGGGGAAGGATGAAAACATACACAATCACAGCCATAGACCCCTCATTCCCTGGACTCAGGACCTTCCCTTGACTCACCAACATGATGCCCTGAACCCAGTCAAATAAGATGGTTAAATGCCATGTGTCAAAAGTCACTACATAAACCCCAAAAATGTGTTCACTCCCAAGCCTCTCAATCCTAGCCCAATGAGGGAGGTGGTGTGTCATGGCCTAGAGTGGCACTCAGGACCATGCCCTAACTATACATAACCTTGGTTGGACTTGGGGTCGAATGGGCTTAGAGATATGCCTCATGGGTTTGAACTCATAACATGCCAAAAAACTGCCAATTCACACCATATTGGCCATATATCAAATATATGCTTAAAATTGAGGTTACCACTTATCCGAAGGCTCAAAGCATGCATGGAATCGAAGTCTAGTATTCATGGAGGATAGAGACCAAAGATCAATGCCCATGCACATCCCCACTTTACCATCGAAACCCCTTCGGATATGGGCGCCACGCACTGCCCAAGTCAGCCCATGATCTTGAAACCAATTCTTGTAATCCTTCGTGCGCCAAGCCAAATGGAGTACGCGATCCGGCATATGGTGGTGTTCAACTCCAAAGCATATGCCAACATTTGAGGAACATACCATGGTTCAACTCCCCATACCCCTCTTGCTGTTCGCCGACCAAGTAAGTACACAAAACGCAAAAATGAGCAACAATTGAGGTCAAAAACATGAAAATATGTCCAAATACAAAGTTGTCATGATAGTATATCTCTATGCTCACCCATGATATCCGCTCATGGTTCAATACACAAATGATTGGAACCATTTGCGAACAATTCCCCCACTTAGATCCCCAATCAGGCGCATGGAGATACCCTCGCCACTCATATCTACATGCCCCATCAAATTGGGAGTGCACTCATGGATCTCTTTGCCAAACATACCATGAGCAATACATACGCGGTAGACTTAGTCTAGCGCTTTGAATTCCACAATTAGGACATGGGCAAGCCCCTTGTCACGTGTGGCTCCCCATCTCCCCGGCCACACGAAGATATATAACATGGGCGTCAGCATATCAAGACATATACTACCCATATCACACATAGCCCTTGAAATTGGCTCCCACCATGGTATGCCATGCCCCTCCGTGGTCATAACGTTGGGTTAAATGGACGTGGGAACCTAAGAAAAGATGCTATGCAACTGCAAGACTCATGCGCTACACCCGAAAGTCATATTATCAAGTCCGGACACATGGTCAACAAGTTCTAAACAAGTTTCTACCATGTTGACCATGATTCTATGATACAACGAGTGTGTGTGACAACTTAAGGTGTTGGACCCTACCAAAAAAAAATTGAGACTAAGACACTTGCAACGTAACCTTCCTTATTCTCTTTCCCCACACTCGCGCCTAGATATGGCCCTTCAAAGTGGTCCCACGATTCACTTTTGTTTCCCTTATATCTTCAAGTCAAATGGGTGGCAAGTATAAGGGAAACCTGATTTTGGCATAGGGAAAGGAGTATGACCACTCGAAGAAGACCAAATCTAGTACGGCGATGTCGAAGTCAAAAATCCGATTTCGACATCGCGAAAAAT
Organism: Eutreptiella sp. 'Long Island Sound 2002'; assembly: GCA_964036045.1. Taxonomy (NCBI): domain Eukaryota; phylum Euglenozoa; class Euglenophyceae; order Eutreptiales; family Eutreptiaceae; genus Eutreptiella; species Eutreptiella sp. 'Long Island Sound 2002'. The sequence goes on along the minus strand of OZ038383.1, from coordinate 65,691,759 downwards.
TCGGATTAAAATTTCGAGTGCATATTTAGAAAATTGCGGAAGCAACGAACCCTTTACTGATGAAATCTGACCCTTCATCGGGGTTTCCGCCAAAATATCTGGAAATAACAGTTAACCAATCGGTTACCGCAAAATCGCGAGCCAACTGACAGTCGCCGATACATTGACCATCAGAACGGAAGGCGGAAAAATTACGGAAACATTATGATAAAAAAACCCTGTTGATTCCTGATATTCTGATATATAAATCTCTGGTGGCGGCTCCTCGGTACTGAATATGGCCGCTCATAGCCGGAATGGCCAAACCTATCACGCTATCACGTCAGGTTAGGTCAGGTTGATGGGAGAGTATGATATCAGCCAATGGCGGCTTGCCGGCACATAGATACACACCCCAAGTGACCCAAAGATGGCCACAGGGCTCCGAACCGGCTTCACCCCCCTTCTCAGAGCGTTGTTACCGCTCGGAAGTCATTGAAGAGAGGACAGGAGGACCCCAATGGGCTCCAAACCCCCCCCCCATGTCCCAAGGACACATGGAGGCCCCACACACGTCGTAGGCGTCCCCCACGCCCCAAGGGAGGGGTGAGGACACTGATAATCGGTGCCATACGCCATATGCGGTCTCCTCTTGATCTACAACATGGACCAAGGGGATCAAAGATAGAGAAACGTCGTCGGTCGACCTAAATAAGTATACCACAATGAAATATATATGTGGAGATGGAGTGAAGGGGGTAGATGGCTAATCAAGGCCCAAAAATCCCCGGATGAACGCCCTCACCCGTCCCCCAAGCACAGAAACAAACAAAAATGCCAAGGGGGATCCATTACGGTGCTACAGCAGCAACCAAATGGACCAACACGTCCTTGACATCCAAAGAAATATTCTTTTTCTTCAGATAGTCCATCCAGACCGTGGTATACCTCGGCACAAAACTGCTCGGAGGCTCCCACGAATCCCTGGATGCGGCGAATCCCTTCCAAAGGACTTTATAAAGCCTCCCCCCAGGCGTCCCCGGGTCCGTCTTGTCCGCCAGGATCTTCTCAGCGCTGAAGTTGTCGTCCTCACCCTCGTCGTCCGAGTCCACATCGCCGGCCGTGAATTCGAAAGTGACGGGACGTCCGCTGGGGTCTGGTGCTCGGGGACGAAGCTGGGTATGGTCGCGGTCGAGGATCTTGTTATCCCCCACACGAACCGCATACACATCCTGCCGGACAATCCGCACGATTACCCCCGGCACATACCAAGATGCCTGCCGATGCCTGGACAGGACATCCTTGTGGTGCCGCTCCACCCACACGGTGTCTTGGAGAGCATACTTCTGGACCTTTCCCTGCTTGAAGTACTTGGCCCTCTTGTCACCCTCGTCCTGAAGTACCTTGCACACCTTGGCCGCCGTGTCGTCCGCCTCAGCCATCATAGCGTTCGCATCCCGGGCCACTTTGCCATGGTTCAACCACGGGAGAGTGCGTGACACTCGATCCCGTAGGAACAGGATACAATGGGGCGACAGTCCAGTGGGTCCCGGAAGGTCGTGATACGCTTGGAGTACTCTCAACAGCGAATTATACCAATTCCGGCCCAGTTCGTCGATGTGCAGCTGGCAGAACTTCTCGAACATCTGCCGCCCGGCCACCTCAGCTCGGCCATTTGACCGGCTGTGGTACGCCACGGTCTTGGCGTGCCAAATACCCATGTGCTTGCACATCGTCTTGAACCAGGTCCCCACAAACTGACTGCCCCGATCGCTGCAGATGACAGCTGGGTCATCGAAAATCGTCAGCCAATGCCTGATCATGGCATTAGCGACGGTCTTGGCCTGCAGCCCCACTCCATGCTTGTCCTTCTTGTCCTTCTTCTTGGACTTTTTGCCCGGGACTGCCACGATATACCCGCTGTGCCTGTCCACCGCCAGGATGACACAGTCATAGGTCTCTCCGTCAACGGTGACCTCAGGCATGGCGAACACATCCATGGCCACGGACCGCATAGGGGCCTCCGGTAGAGCCGTGTACACCGGGTTGCCCGCTGTGGAGTGGTTGGGGCTCTTCGTGGCCCGACACACGGCGCAGTCGCTGCAGTACTTGTCCAGGATGGCGTAGTACCCCGGTGGGAACTTGAAGCGCCACTCCAGGTCCCGCTGCATCTTGTCCCGACCAGGAAGCATGAGCTGGGCGTTGTGCCAGTGGTCAATGAGCTCCTCCACTCGGTTCTCAGGGACCAGTAGCTTGTCCTTGAGGAACAGTTTGTCCCCATCCTCGGTCAAGCCCTCAGGCCACTCGTCGTCCGACGGGGCGCTCACGGCATTCCAGTACTTGCTTCAGTGCTCGGATGCGGCGTAGTCATCCGACCAGTCCTCTGTGAGCACCGACCTGACTAGCTCTACAGGGGCCACCATCCATTGCTCGAGGGTTTCCTCTCGAATAGCTTGGACGCGGGCACCCCGGAACTTGGCCAGGTCCGTACGGTTTGCGATCACCACAAAGCACTTGACCCCCTCTTGCTCCATGGCCTTCTCCATCTCGATGATGCGCTTGGCCTCCTCGGTTTCCTCGGCGTCCCCATGGCTAGATATGTCCATCCAAGCCTTGCCCGCGGGGTAGGCCCATCGACTGAGGCAATCTGCCACAGTGTTGTCCTTCCCCTGGACGTATACCACGCTGAGGTGGAACTTGGCGAACGTCTCATGCCATCGGGGCCTCCTTGCCGCCGGTCCCGAGGGGGTGTCGACGTGCTCCTTGTGCCAGCTCTGCAAGGACTGATGGTCCGTGCAAACCACCACCGGTTGCAGTCCGATGTGGCCAGACCACTTCCTGAGCGCATAAACAATGGTGTACGTCTCCTTCTCCCTCGCGGTCCAGGTGCGGCGTTGGCCCTCGGCCAGGATCCGACTCCAAAACGCCACGGGTACGTGTGACCCGTCGTCCCGGATCTGCTCGAGGACTGCCCCTACAGCATAGTCCGAGGCGTCCGTCTGTAGCACGAATCCCTTGTCCGGGACCACCAAGAATAGTCCCAGCTGCCCCAAGAGTCGCTCCTTCAGGCGGCTGAACGCATCTTTGGCCTCAGGGGTCCAGACAAGCTTCTTCTTGCTCCCCTTCCGGCCATCGAACTTGCCCACCTGCAACATCTTGTGCAGCGGCCCCGACAGTTCTGCATACATCCGGACATAGCCCGAATAGTAGTTGCAGAACCCCATGAAGGATCGGAGTTCGCTGATTGTCCGGGGCCTTTCCCAGTGGTGCAGGGACGCCAGCTTCCCAGGCATGGGACGGCGTTGCCCGTGACCAATTACGTGACCCGCAAACTCCACTTCCTTCACGAAGAGTGAGGCTTTGGTGGGCTTGCACACCATGTTGTGCTTGTCCAGGTCGCTGAGCACTCGGCGCAGATCCTTCTCATGCGCTTCGATGAGCTCATCCTCAGTCATGTTCTCCGTGCCGGACCCGATGATGATGTCATCCACAAAGGGATCGGCACAGTCCCTGACAGGACCGAGTAGGTCCTCCATCATGCTCTGGAAAGCGGCATTGCCATTCTTGGCGCCCATAGGCACCACTTTCCACTGCATGGGCCCCAGCGGCGTCGACATTGCTGTGCAGGGCCTGGAGTCCGGGTGTAGCGGCATCTGGTGATAGCCGTGTTTCAGGTTTAACACCGTAAAGATCCGCTTTTTCTGTTGCTTTGGGAGGATGGAGGCGATCAGGGGAAGCGAGTACGAGTCGTGCTCGGTCGGCTCGTTCAAACCTCTGTAATCAACCACCAACCTCCACTCGCCCTTTTCCTTCTTGGGCACAATGAAGGCTGGGCTGGTGCACTCACTGTCGGAGGGTTCGATCCATCCTCGCTCAATGAACTCGGCCAACAACCTCTTCATGGCCTCGGCCCGATCGCCCTGAAGTTGGTACTCCCGATGACGATAGATCTTGGGGTTCGGTTTCAGCTTGATCCTCGCTGTGCCAAACCTCCCACGATCTGGAGGGTTCTTGTTGGCGACGCCACTGAATAGCCGCGGATAGGCATTGATCAGCCTCTCCTTCAGCTCGGCGACCTTCGGGTTCTCCTGGGCCTCTTCAGCCGCTTGCTTCGGTATAGATACAACCGACCGCACTGCGGTATAGGCCTCTTCCGGATCCGAATCCGACTTCTCCTCGTCCGATATGCCGTCTTCATCGTCGTGGGGAGCTCCTCCAACTCGTACTTGCTGGTGACCAACATCTTGTCATCTCACCAATGCGGAGATGTGACCATGGCCCGCCTCTTCTTGGCTGCCACACGGTCGTGCATCCCCATCCGCATGTAGTTGACGACGTCGTCGATCTTGGCGTGGGACAGGACGTCAATGCCATTGATTGGCTGATCCGTCCCCTCCTTGGGCTCAAACAGGACCTTCATGGGCACCGCCTCCACCCTACGGATGAATGCTTCATCACCCGTGCGCTGGGCGTGCGCCCCATCCACCAGGAAAGCCTTGGTACCCCACACTTGACCCAGGGAGGGCATTGATACACCCTTGGCGTCGATGAACAGCTCCTCTCCTGGCCTGAATGACATCTCGTTCAGGGTGATGGAGTCCAGCGTCGACTTGAGTCCTTCCAGCGGACATGGGGTGGATCCTATGCCGGTTATGACCAGGATCCCCTTCGCCCTATCCGCGACGATCTTCTCCACCGTACGTCTGGTATTGTCCAGGGAGCCATGCCAATACATGGGCCCCCACCCCTTCAAACCCCAATGCCTATGCCAGGCTGAGTCTCCTCGATGCCAATGCCTCCTACACTTCCGAAAAAGTGGGGCATCCTGGGAAGGGAAGACGTCTGTCTCGGGCGCTTCGGCTCCCAGCGTCTGGATCATCCTGGCATACACCTGCGGCGCCATTTCACACTCCGTGAGCTGAACTCCACGGTCTCCTCTGGGCTTGGCGCCCACAGCTTGCACCGCTTGGACGATCCGATCCTCTTCCTCAGCAATCCATTGGGATGATCCGCATGCATAGTCCGTGGACAGCCATGTGAGGCATTCATCATCCTCCCGGACCAGCGTTGCACGATGGGGAAGGGCTCCAATGGCATTTGCCACCATGAAGTCATACCCCATGATCATATCCCAATCTGTAATGTCGGCCACATAGAAGTTCCCGGATAGAGTACTTCTCTTCGCCAGATCAGGGCGGTTCAAGCGCCAATGTTCCCAGAATTCCATACTGATAGTGGCCTCATGGGTGCCCCCACCCATGATCTCTCCGTTGGCGACCTTCATGCGGACCGGTCTCCGGCTGGGCCGCAGGAGTTGCTCCTTGAACAACCCCCTCCGGACCAGGCTGACCTGGGCACCCGTATCCACCAACACATCCACCACCTTCTCCTCTCGTCCGCACCGTACTCGCACTTTCAAGTGCAACTGCCGCTCGTCACCATGATGCGTATGGACGACTCTCACGGCATGCAACTCTAGGACGTCCGGGTACATCAGGACTTCAAGGGTATGGTCACGGATGGTGTAGATCTTGGGCTGTTCCTGCCCATCCACGGGGCTCTCCGTGGTCGCTCCTTCCTTCTTGCCATGTCCCGTACCCACATGTACTTCCCTTGGCAGGGCGCTCCAGGGGTTGGGAGTGGCGAAGCTCAGTGGTTTTGGCTCCTCCGGAGCCCTCTTCGGCACCCGATGTGCCTCTGATTCCTCACAGATTCCACTGACTTTCGGAAGAGAGACCTCCGAGGTCCCACTCCCGTGGGGGCTCCTCTACACTTGACTTCCCGCAGCCCCTTCCGGCTGCGATCCGCCAGGATTTTGTCCACCACGTTGCTGGGCTTTGAGTTCCTCCAACGTCCTCAACATGTCCTCAGCAACCTCCTCGATCGACCTCACTCGTCGGTCTTGGCCAGGTCCACCACCATAGCCTCTTCCTCCGCCTTTCCCTTGGCCTTTGCCTTGGCCTTTTCCCCCGTCTCTGTAATTCGCCTTCCTATCGGCAATCTGCTGCTCCTTGGGCTTCTTCTCGGGGTGGGCGGCGAAGTAGGCCTTCTTGTCCGCCTCATACACCTTGCATTGATTGTGGTCATGTGCATGGTTGTTTCCCTTGCCATAACAGACCCAGCACCCGTCATGCTGAGACCTGTACTCCCGGAACGAGAGCGGTGGGTTCCCGATCCTCCTTGGCTCATTGCCCTTCTTGGGTCCCACCCAGCTCCATCTGGACCGATCCTGCCCATGGTCCCTCACGTTGTGCGCCACAAACGCGAAGAAGTGGGCCTCCTCGTGATCCTCCCGGGACCAGGTCCAGTGGCCTTGGCCACTTCGACTACCATTCTCCGCGGAGTTGGCCGTGTCCTCCTGGATCTCCCGATGATGGCGGTCTTCCCGGTGGCCTCGTTGTCCATGACCATGTCGATCCTGCACGTGGGCCTCGTTCTTCGCATTGAGCTTCAACTCCACCGTGATGTACTGCACGATCTCGTCCAGGCTCATGCGGGCGAAGATGACCTGCATCCTCAGCGGCTCCCCGCGATTCCACTCCACGTTGTTGAGGCGCAGCAACCTTTGCCCCATGGTGTCGCCGAATACCTCCACGTAGACGGCGTTCTTCAGTCCCAACATCCGGTTGGGCTCGCCCAGGTTCCTCCTGAAGAACTCCATGATACCCGCATGGGTATCCTCCGCCGCCATGATCCTCACCGCCACGCGCTTCTTCGCTCTCTTCTTTTCCTCATCCTCCACTCTCGTCTTCCAGTGGCCGGGGAGGACGTCCTTCAGCAAGTGGCGGATGTCGCTGGACTCGTTCCAGTCCTCAACCAGCTTGAGGCTTCGTCGGTACTTCCGCAGGTACGGGTTCCACTCCCGGACCCGCAACTCACCGCGGTCCAGCTGCAGCGGGATGGACCACAAGTCCTCCAGCTTCTGGTTCAGAGCGTCCACCCGCTCCTCATCCTCCAACCACTGGAGGCAGGCCTGCTCCGTATGGATCAATCCCTCCCGGATCTGATCCCGCAGCTCCTCCTTCAGGTCCTGCGCCAGCCGGTGTGGGAATGTCCGACATACCCACTTGTCCCGCGGCGCTCCCCGCATCTCGCCGACGACCTCCTCGGCGAAGTCCTCCCAATCCAGGAAGAAGTCGTCCAGGTTGGAGGGGTTGCCATCAAAGTAGGGGATTTTGATTCCCCTGAGGTCGTCAATCCTGATGGCGTCTCTGACGTCCCGGGCCACCACTCCACCGAGACGGATACCACCTTTGGCCGGGGGGTGTGAGTACACTCCCCGTACATCCCTCTCCTCCATGGAGTGCGGTCCAGGTGGGCCTGAACCCATGGAATTTGGAATGCGGGAAGGACTTGCTCCATCGGCCGTCCATATCCCCGTATTGAGGTCCTTCGCCCACAGGTTTCCGCCTGGATGACCTCGACCATGTCCGTCGGCGCTTCCCATGGTTCGCCCCTGCATGGTCTGGCTCTGGATCTCCTCTTCCGCATAAACTGCATGGGCAGTCGTAGTGATCGGTAGATCCTGGGCGGCATGGGACATCTGTACCGTCAGGCTCCTCGGGTCCGTGGTTACGTGCCCTTCCTGCATGGACCCAGCCGGTGCTGTGTGTTCCCCGAGCATTGTGGATTCGCTGAACATGGGAACAAACGGCAGCGCACCCAGGTCAACACGCGGAGGCGCGTAGGGTGCCTCTGCCGGGCCGCCAATGGGTTTATCCATGGCGCTCTGGAGGGTCCCTGCTGCACCAGCTCTGCCGCTGCTGGCTTTGCAGGGAGCTCCGGACCCGAAGTGAGGGGCTGTAGCTCCTCTAGCCTTCTCAGGCGTGCCGACATGTCCTCCACCAGGTGGAGGAGGCTGTCCACCACTCGCTGCTGCTTCTCCAGGGCCAGCTCCAGATTCTCCCGGTACCGGTCCTGTTCCGCTCGCAGCTCCGCCATGTCTCTCTCCGCGGCCGACTGGTCATCCAGGATCACCGCGACGTCCTCCTCCAGACCGTCCTTCGCGTTATCCAGGCGGTCGAGACGATGCACGATGGCGTCCATCCCCATCTTTGGGTACTTGCACATGAGGAAGGACGCGTGCTCGCAGTGGCACTCAGCGTGTTTTTCACGTGATCCAGCGCATCCCGTGGTTCCCGGCGCCTCAGACTCATCGCCCATGGGCGTATCGCCTATGGCGTCCATCTCGGGTCCCGTGTGCCGGGGCACAGGTGCCGTCTCGGCCCTGGCTGGCCTCTCCAAGCCCTCGGCGTCGTGCTTCAGGGCACGCTCGGGGGCTGTATGCGCTCTGGCGGTCGGCGCGGGCATCTCCTCCGACTCCGAGGGGAAGCAAGTGCGATAGCCATCCGAGTGCCGGGCTGGGGTCCGTATCCATAGCCCCGGCGTCCCCTGCCGCGGGCTTGGGTGACCCGCGCTTCCGGTAGCGACAGGCCCGTCCTCCACTGCTGCCTGAATGGCAGGCGTCCGCAGAGTCCTCCGCGGCGGAGCGGAGGTTGCATGCCTTTCGGCAGTGACGCTCACACATGGAGACCAGGTCCTCCATGTCAAGTCCTCCTCTTCCCGAACGTCGTACTTCTCCTCGGGCTTCAACTTCCGGCATGGTCTCCACCGAGTCCACAATACGCACCCGGGGCGTACTTGGGCAGGGCTCATTGGGGCCCAAGTCCCCGGGTCGGCGGTAGGTAGGGGCAGCAGGTACGCCTCTGCTACCATAAAGAAGGTCCCTACCAGGACCGGCCCCCGCTGTGCCCCTTCCGCCTGTAACCCCTGCTGACTTGCTCCTGATCAATGCTTGCATTCCTCAAAATCCAGGGTCCAAAATCAAAAAATATAGAAAGAAAAATCCTCCTTCAACCCTGAACAGCAACCAGATCCCACAAATACAGCAATAACCCAATCCACAATCCAATCCACGCTGCGGGCTTCCGTTCAGCACACCGGTCGTCCCACGGTGGCGGGAATGTACAAGAATTGCACCAAACAGGAAAGCCCTGAAATTGGCATATGAACACAAATAAAGCAAAGTTGGGGAAGGATGAGAACATACACATTCACAGCCATAGACCCCTCATTCCGTGGACTCAGGACCTTCCCTTGACTCACCAACATGATGCCCTGAACCCAGTCAAATAAGATGGTTAAATGCCATGTGTCAAAAGTCACCAAATAAACCCCAAAAATGTGTTCACCCCCAAGCCTCTCAATCCTAGCCCGATTGGGGAGGTGGTGTGTCATGGCCTAGAATTGCACTCAGGACCATGCCCTACCTTGACATAACCTTGGTTGGACTTGGGGTCGAATGGGCCTAGAGATATGCCCCATGGGTTTGAACTCATAACATGCCAGAAAACTGCCAATTCACACCATATTGGCCATATATCAAATATATGCTCAAAATTGAGGTTACCACTTATCCGAAGGCTCAAAGCATGCATGGAATCGAAGTCTAGTATTCATGGAGGATAGAGATCAAAGATCAATGCCCATGTACATCCACACTTTACCATCGAAACCCCTTCGGATATGGGCGCCTTGCACTGCCCAAGTCAGCCCATGATCTTGAGACCAATTCTTGTAATCCTTCGTGCGCCAAGCCAAATGGAGTACGTGATCCGGCATATGGTGGTGTTCAACTCCAAAGCATATGCCAACAGATGAACAACATACCATGGTTCGACTTCCCAAAGACTTCCTGCTGTTCTCCGACCAGGTAAGTACACAAAACGCAAAAATGAGCAAAAGGTGAGGTCAAAAACATGAAAATATGTTCAAATACAAAGTTGTCATGATAGTATATCTCTATGCTCACCCATGATATCCGCTCATGGTTGAATACACAAATGATTGGAACCATTTGCAAACAATTCCCCCACCTGGATCCCCAATCAGGCGCATGGAGATACCTTCGCCACTCATATCTACATGCCCCATGAAAATGGGAGTGCACTCATGGATCTCTTTGCCAAACATACCATGAGCAATACATACGCGGTAGACTTAGTCTAGCGCTTTGAATTCCACAATTGGGACATGGGCAAAGCCCTTGTCACGTGTGGCTCCCCATCTCTTCGGCCAAACGAAGATATATAACATGGGCGTGAGCATATCAAGACATATACTACCCATATCACACATAGCCCTTGAAATTGGCTCCCACCATGGTATGCCATGCCCCTCCATGGTCATAACGTTGGGTTAAATGGACGTGGGAACCTAGGAAAAAATGCTATGCAACCGCAAGACTCACGCGCTACACTCGAAAGTCATATTATCAAGTCCGGACACATGGTCAACAAGTTCTAAACAAGTTTCTACCATGTTGACCATGATCCTATGATACAACGGGTGTGTGTGACGACTTACGGTGTTCAACCCTACCAAAAGCAAGTTGAGACTGAGACACTTGCAACGTAACCTTTCTTATTCTCTTTCCTCACACTCGCGCGTAGATATGGTCCTTCAAAGTGGTCCCACGATTCACTTTTGTTTCCCTTATATCTCCAAGTCAAATGGGTGGCAAGTATAAAAGAAACCTGATTTTAGCATAGGGAAAGGAGTATGACCACTCGAAGAAGACCAAATCAAGTGCGGCGATGTCGAAGTCGAAAATCCAATTTCGACATCGCGAAAAATCCAGATTGAAATTTCGAGTGCATATTTAGAAAATTGCGGAAGCAACGAACCCTTTACTGATGAAATCTGACCCTTCATCGGGTCTTCCGCCAAAATATCTGGAAATAACAGTTAACCAATCGGTTACCGCAAAATCGCGAGCCAACTGACAGTCGCCGATACATTGACCATCAGAACGGAAGGCAGAAAAATTACGGAAACATTATGAAAAAAAAACCTGTTGTTTCCTGATCTTCTGATATATAACTCTCAGCTGGCGGCTCCTCGGTACTGAATATGGCCGCTCATAGCCGGAATGGCCAAACCTATCACACTATCACATCAGGTTAGGTCAGGTGGATGGGAGAGTATGATATCAGCCAATGGCGGCTTGTCAGCACATAGATACACACCCCAAGTGACCCAAAGATGGCCACGGGGGTCCGAACCGGCTTCACGGCCGAGGCACGACCCGGGGCCAGCCCTCCCAGCGTATGGCCGATACGGAGCGCTGCGGGACGAGGTCCCGAAGAGGAAATGCAGTGGGACATCGAGGGTCCCGATGGGGACCCCATGGAGGACTTCGGGACCAGCTGACCCCGGAGATCAGCCAGCCGCAGCCGCCGGCAACGCGAGGAGGAGGAGTACATGGAAGGCGTACGCCGAGGTGTCCTTGGAGGAGCGTACACGGAGGAGCCGCGGCGCAGCTGCTTGGACTTCGAGGAGGAGATGGAGGTGGCAGCCGCTGGAACCGACGGGGCACGCCGGTGGGAACCTGGGTCCACCTAGCAACCGGCATTCATGGTATCTAAGGTCGCGGACGCCGCTGTGTGGGAAGACCTGAACAGCATCAGGCCCCCAATGTGCGTTGGGAACCCCCTGAACCTCGTCCGCTTCCTGGAGAAGCCGGAGGAATGGGGGATGACCGTCAGTGAAGACATGGATCCCGCGGCGGCGGAGAAATGTGTCTTCAAACGGCTTCGATGGCGCCTGCCGGGGGTGCTCCAACAGCTGTATCTCGTGGCAGCCAAAGAGCGGAAGATCACGACCATCAAGGAGACCAAGAAGTAGCTCAACGAGCAGGAGCGGGTGGACGCCCCGCAGGTCGCTGCCAAGAGTTTGACACCCATCAAGCTTCAGCACGATGGCCGGGAGATCTGCCTGCGGGATTGGCCGGACTTCCGGGGACAATACGTCCTGCTCAGCTGGAACGTGGAGGACTGGTACGAGGGTGTTGAGCAGTCCCGCCTGCTCAATCTCCTCCCCCACGCCTGGGTGAAGCAGGTCATGAAGAGGGAAGCGAAGAGGGCCAAGAGCAACCACACTGTCAAGATGATGCTCCACAAGGAGCACCACAAGAAGGTGGTGGACTGAACAAGAGCCAAAGTGGCCCAGGACTTCAAGAGGCAGTCCGTGCAGAAATCCCTCCTCATCACCGTGTCAAGAGATCGCGAGAAGGCAGCGATCTGGCGCCTGGAAGAGTGTGAGGTAGGCGGCCAGATGATCCGTCTGCAGGCCATTCTGGCTCGGATGAGCTGCGACAACGTGCTGCAGTGAGTCGGAGAGGAAGTACTCAAGGAGTACAAGACCCTCGCCCACAACCGCGGACTGCAGGTAGGCGACCGCAGCGTCCGCCACCTGGGTGCAGGGTCTGATGCGGAACCTGTCTTCGTCGTGGCGGGAGCCTAAGACGGCGTAGGTCTCGACAATGATGACGACGAGGATGAACCAGCTGAGACTGCTGTCTGTGCCTTTGTGGCCAACAACTTGCACAAGGGAAGCAACCGGGTAAGCTGGAAGTCCCTTCAGCAGGGTTGGAAGAAGAGGGAAAAGAAGGAGCCCCGCCGAGTGGGCGGTCCGCCACTCTCTTTTGGGGATTTTATTTGAGCTCATCCTCAGGGGTGCTTCGTCTGCTGCGAACGGACGTGGTCTTTCCAAAACGATCACTGGACGTGCCCGATGCACAAGGCTGACACGGAGGCGTACAAGAAGGCGCACGGGACCAAGAGGCGTACATCAGCCAACATCAGGGAAGCCAAAGAGGAGGTGTCAAAGGACGAGCTCTCAAAGCTAATGTTTGTCGGGACCGAACTCGCGAAGGAGATTCCAGCAGCCCATCTGCAGCGTCCAGATGCCGTCCGGGTGGTCTCTCCATATTGATGGAAACATCTTGTAGTACGTCGAATACATTTGTAGTCGCGAAGGATGACTGGGTGCAAGGGTTGGTGCCTTCACCGGGGACCTTGATCGGACATGTGGGTCTGCCTGGCGCGGTTTTCCCTCCCAGATTCGCCCTCACCCAGCGATTGCGACTATTTGTCCCCTCCGGTCTTGCTCCCGGCATTCCACTGGGTATACGTCAGGGGGATTCGACGATTCCCGACGCTGATTTGGCGGCGTTCACCGCGGCACCACCCTCCGACTGCCCTGCCTGCGGTCCTTGGCTGCAGGGGGTCCCCTAGGGTGCGTCGGTGGTCAGGGTGTCCTCCTCTGCGGCAACCTCGTTCACCGCATCTCCTTTCTTTTTCCACCGGCCGTTGCCCTTCTTGTCCTTGTCCTTGTCCTTGTCCTTGTCCTTGTCCTTGTCTGGCTTAGGTCCCCAAGCTCTCTTGATCTCCTGGAGCTCATTACCCCCGACCTGCGGCAGATGCTGATTGAGCTTCTGGAAAGGCCGGAAATTCTCAGCTTGCACGCCGTGCGCCGGGTTGGCCGCGAGCGACAGCTTCATCTGAAGATCTGTGCCCTGTGCGGGGAAGTGGAAAGGGTCTTCAACCTGCTGGTTGACACAGGCGCCCAGGTCAGTCTTTTCAAGGCTGGCCTACTTCCGCCAGACTGTCTTACCGCAAGTCGGGAACCCGTCAGGCTGAAGGTAGCCATTAGCGGGTACATGGTGGTAGGCACAGAGGAAGCCAAGATCACGCTGCAATTCGTGAACCATCGTGAACTGAGCCGCCCGGACCTCGGCAAGGAAATCCTGCTCAAAGGAAAGTTCTGCGTGGCTCAGATGGACTGGGACATGATCGTTAGATACAACTTCATGATGGAGACGGACTCTGGCGTTCTCCCAGCTCAGGCCTCTATGACCCTGTACCAGGACGACCAACGTTTGTGGCTATCGTCACCGGAACACGACGTGGAGTGCCAATGGATCCATCCGGAGCGCCATCAGCTCAAAATAACCGCACTGGGGTTGGAGTCTGTCGGGCTGACGTACCAGGGGTATGGCGTTAAGCCGGAAGTGCCGAACCGAGTTGCTGGTTGGCTCGGAGCATCGGATCTGGCCCTGGATGCGCTCTCTTCAGGAACCTCCGCTCATCTTCGGGTGTGTGAGAAGTACTGGAGCGCCCAGGACTGTGCGTGGAAGAAGCACTGGGGTCGACATCAAGGTCTGATGTGGATTCATTGTCCCAGACTGGACATTCCAAGGGCGGTTGCGAAGATCCGCAAGGACCGTTCCAAGGCAGTGTTTGTGGTCCCTATGGGCTGTAACGAGGAGGAAAGTACCCCAGATTTGGTGGCCTCGCTGGACCATATGACCTTGAACAAGGTAGTCCTACCAGCTGGAGAGAGTGTCTATCGAGACGCTAAGGGACAGCCCTTGCCAGCCCAGACATGGCCAACGGAATTCCACTATGTGGATGGGGGCCTGGAACAGGCGGACGCCACGGACTTCGTGTGTGTCAACCGCGTGATTGCAGAGCCTTGGCGGCAATGCTTTGCGGTTTCCCCCTTGACATGGGAGAATCGGAGGACCTCTTCTCTGATGAGGAGCTTGATCTGGTTCAGGGGCATATGTATCGACCCTTCCATGACTGGGTGACCCAGGGAGAAGGAAAAGGCCAGGCCTACAATGGGAATACCATCGTAAGGAGGGTACTGGATCACATGTCTAGCCAGGAGGAGCCAATTGGCAGGAACCCACCCACCTATGGTGATCTGTTCTGCGGCAAGGCCCCAGAGGGGCCGATGGGCCTCTTGGGGAGACCCCCAGAGCTGAAGAAGAGTGGGGTCGCTACCACTCAAGTAAGCTCAGTGGTCCAGGTGCCCGGCAAAGCCAAGGCGCAGTCCAATGAGTGCCCTAAGATCCAGGCAGTGAGGTCGAGCCTGAAACAGAAGTATGGGGACACCTTCTTCAGTGGAAAGGCTGTGTTCCCGCCACCGGTTCCTGGACCAAACGGTGAGGCCAAGATACGACTGAAGCCAGACCCCCTTGTGTACCGGCACCGGGAATTTGCCCTCAGGGGCGAGAGGAAAGAGACCATGGAGAAGGTTCTCAGGGAGTTCATCGACTGAGGCTGGTTGGAGCCCTGTCAGTCCGAGTCGGCCTCCCCGTGCTTCGTTGTTCCCAAGAAGGAGGCCGGTGAATGGCGGCTCGTGGTCTACTACTGCGGCCTGAATGCTCAGACGCAGCATGACAGCTATACGCTGCCCCTCATTGAGGACGTGCTGCAGAAGCAATTGCGGCGGAGGATCTTCACGGTGATCAACCTGAAACATGGTTACCACCAGATGCCTCTCGCCGATGAGTCCTGTGCCTGCACTGCCATGAGAATTCCACTTGGAGCACTCCAGTGGAAGGTGATGCTCATGAGCGTTACCAACGGCAATGCGGCTTTCCAGATGATGCCAGAGAACCTGCTGGAGCCCGTGTGTGACTGTGCAGACCTCTTTGTGGACGACGTAATCATTGTGTCAGGGGACCCCAGCATGAGCTCCGATGAGCTGCTGGAGTCACATGAGAGGGACGTCACCAGAGTGCTGGACTTGCTGGTCCCGCATAAACTGACGGGCAGCAGTGACAAGGCCACAATTGCCCTAAGCGAAGTGGTCCTTGCCGGCCACGTAGTTAGCAACAGGCAACGGAAGCCCATACCCAGAAGGGTAGCGGAGATTGAACACTGAGAGAAGCCCAAGACAGTGTCCGAGTTGCGGGCATACCTGGGGTTCTGCAACTACTACTCGGAGTATATCAAGATGTATGCCGAGTATGCAGCCCCGATGACCGCCATGCTCAAGGGCAACCAAGAGGAGACCAAGAAGGGGTTCAAGAATGCTCTGGTCTGGAATGAAGAGTCCGACCGTGCCTTTGAGGGAATGAAGCAGGCGCCGCCATCCATGGTGGGTCTGCACCTTGTGGATCGGGACCGAGGGTTTATCTTTCGCATCGTTGCCTCGAACTACGCCATGGGCGTTGTGTTGGAGTAAGTGCTTGACGATCGGAGGCACGTGCCCGTGGCCTTCTGGAGCCGAGTCCCGGCGGAAGGCCAGAGGCGGACATGTACGCCCCGTGAGAAGCAGGCGTATGCCAATGTCATGGCTCTCAGAAAGTGGGCCGGGTACATAGCGCTACACCCCGTCACGTTCTGCACAGACCATTGGAGTCTGCAGCCGTGGCACAAGGAGCACGTGGATACCACCTCAGGACCAGTCTCGCAAAGAGCCAGATGGCACGAGACCTTGGCCAGGACTTTTCTCGGTGCTCTACGTTCCAGGAAAGGACAACACCGTGGCGGACTGTCTGAGCAGGTGGGCGTATCAGGCCAGCATGGGCATGACGGACGTTTCTGCCCATGGCGATGAGGCTGAGACCGCTAAGGCCAAAGAAATCATTGATATGGAGCGCATGATGGAGGAGCATGGCATCAAATGTTTCGTCCTCATGGCGGCAGAGGCTCCCCTTGGAAGAATGGTGAGCAGAGCGGTCCGACTACTCGCCCCAGAGGGTGCTGACTCCAACAAGCACCTCCTCCCTGAGTCGTGCCTCCAAGACGACCGGACCGACAACTATGCCAAGTCCGAGGCTTTTGAGTCCGAGTACCGGGCTCTTACTGACCCTGACAACTGGCAGGAGTGGCCAAAAGGGGCTTACCGAGGAAGATAGCAAGCTCTACTGGAATGGTAGGTTGCAAGTACCGGAGTCCCGGGTACTTGAGCTGTGTGAAGCTTGGCACCACCACATGATGCACCCAGGGGTTAGGAAGCAAACCCAAGACATGCAGCGCCGGTTGGAAATTGATGAAATTGGCCTAGACAACGCCATCAAGCAGGTCAGGAAGGATTGTTCGGTCTGTCAGGCCTGCAATCCTGACAATCGGAATGTCCGGGTAGAAGTCCAATGGACGCCGATTCCTGACCAGCCCATTGAGAGTGTAGCCATGAATGTCTTCTCCATGCCCGAAGCGCATATTGGAAAAGAAGTTTTCAATTGTGTGGTCCTGTGTGTTGACTGACAGAGTAGCTACATTGTGGCCATCCCGGCGCGCAAAAAGATGTTGCTAGCCAAGGTAGTTGCAGTCATGATTTTTCGTCATTGGCTGACCATCTTCGGTGTCCCCCGCACCATTTGCAGCGACCATGGACCCCCGTTCACTGGCGGCTGGTTCAAGGCCATGTGTCCCCTCATGGGGATACTGCATGCCAAGAGCGTCGCCTATCTCAGCTGGACCAATGGTCGGACTGAGGTGGCTGGAAGGCAGCTGTTTGAGATACTGCGCAAGATCCACCTCACCAACAAGCGCTGCAACTGTTTTGAGGAGATGTGGCCGGCTCTCAAGGCCCCCAATGACACCCCCACACCGGGTGGTTTAGCCCCACACCAGATTCTTTTCGGCAGGGACCCCACGGGGTCGAGGACTCCCTTTGTCAGGTGAAAGCATGGGAATGGAGCTGAAAGAGTTCTTCGTGCGGCAAGAGACCACGGCGAGGGAGATTCGCCAGCAGCTCGAGAAGGAGCACGCCCTGCGAGCCAAGACCGCCCGAAGGTCGGCATCGCATACGTTCAGGGTGGGTGACCCGGTGTGGGCACTGAGACCCCAACCTATGGGCATTCATCGCACCAAAACCTGGTTCACACCCGAAGAGGTGGTCCGCAAAATTGATGAGGACACCTACTGCATCAAGGCTGGCCCCGGACAGTTCAGAGAGCAACAAGAAAGTGAACTGCATCCCCGTGAGCCTGACTCTCGTGGGAAACATGTGTCCCTGCACTATACTGCCGATGAGGCCGATTTGGACGACAACTATGCTGAGCAGGCCGATTACACCGTAGAGAAGATCCTGGCCAAGCATCCGAGTGCCTCCGCGCCTGGAGGGGTGGAGTTCAAGGTGCGCTGGAGAGGCCATGCACCCTCCCATGACACCTGGGAAACCGTCTCTTCCTTTGTGCCTCGGATTAACACCCCTTTCATAAAGTATATCCGCAGGCACAAGACAAAGATCCAGGTCTCTGACTTGGAGGCTCTGACCAGGGCGATTGAAGCCAGGGACGAACTGATCCCCGCCCTGAGCTCTCCCCTGAGTGAGCAGATTAGGCACAGGTCTGTCAGGTTGTCAGTACGTCCCTTGCTTGCTTGCTGTCTGGTGCGATGTCTTTCCCGTGGAGTGGTTGAAATGCTGCGCAAGTCGACCAGCCCCCTAATCGGGTGGTTGACACAGCCGTTGCGTGTGGCTCAGACCCCTGCGTGATGTTCACCTCCCGAAGCCGAGTTCAGCGGACCCAGTTCTGCTCCCTCTGTCTCTCTCATGGTCGAGTCATAGTGTATGACCCGCCCTGCTGATTCCATGGGAAACCAGGTGGGACTGCCTTCCGTGCCGTGACCAGTAGCCCGAGCAGATGGCCACACCCCCACTTGCCGAATCGGGTGGAAACGAGGTGGATGGGTGGCCTACTTCCGCTGCCCTGACTGTCACGAGCTTCATGTCACGCCCCCTCCTGATGCATCCATGGGAAGCCAGGTGGGGCGACTGACCCCTTCGTTTTTCTGAGCTCTGGGGGCTTTGAAGCCCATACGACGTTGTGCACCGGGTGTCGCCGCCATCGACGCTGCGAATGTGTGTGTGATCTGGTTCCATGGCATACTCAGGGATCCAGATCGTGGGTGAGTGTGTGTGAGTTGCTGGCCTACGGGCACTTTCCCCCCCCCACTCCCCCTGATGACGCCTTATCCTGACCAGAGCATGGTTTGGTGCTCCTCACGGAGTGTGTTTACATGCCTTTTGGCGTGCGCCATGTCATTGCCCTACCCTCCAGGATGCGTGTCATCCCCTGCTAGTTTTGCTCTGAATCACTGTTTTGGTCAGTTTTCTGATACATTATACCTTGGCGACCCGGAATTCTGTGCATCACTGTGAGGATTGCCATGTACATGCGTACACGGTCCCGCTGGACCATTACGGAGCCACAGATAGTCTCCATAAGGGACTGGAATCCACATACAGAGGCGACCACGATCGCCGTGTACATTTCATCACATATGGTCCGGTTGGACCGGAACTTAAGTACAGATTGCGCTTGTGATACCGTGTGTCTGTGAATGTCCCTGTGGCTATGATCCTGAAGGCGCCAGGCTGAAAGCCCAGTTGCATGAAGTGAACTCCCAGCAGTCCGGCACTGTTAGTCGCAGTATGAGCCTACTGACTTGCCTCCGCAGTCAGGTGGTGGCTTTCTGTGTCCTGACTTCGTTCTGTCTGCCTGGGAAACTGGTGGTTTGAGGAGTCGAAGCCTCCGTCCAGACTGCATGCAGCCTCCCCCACGCAGGGCCTTCGTGGTAATGGGGCGAGGGCGAAGACGGCCCTGATGCCCAATTCCTTATGGAGGAGCTCGTGCAGCTTTACCACTGAGGACTCGCGTCGTGGATATGGACATGGTGCGCTCTTGGAAGGACCCGTGGGGCCTCCCCCCCAGCCTTCGGCCTTGGGAAGCCTGAACCGTCCTGACGGATCTCTGTGGTCGCTCTCCACCCGTGGGGCCACCTCGGTCGTTGTGCGACGCCTATTCTGGCCGTGTATGCCACTGCTACTGTGGTGATGTCTGTCGCAGCCGGCAGTCGGTGCGCTTGGTATGGGTTAACGGGTCCTTTGGATGACGAACCATCGCCGCCACGATGCGGGACTTTATTATTCATATGTTGCCGGCTTTTACATCTATTTACAGGTCTTACTTGTCAGTTTTTAAGAATCCCATCGATGTTTGGGGAATGATTACCGTTTATTTTGGGAATGGAAGTCATGTGGAGATCCTGACCCAAGTGTGGGCCTGGGGAGGAAACCCCCCCCCTCTGGTTGTCCTGGGTACCCACTGCCATGCTTGGGTGTGATCGAGCCCACCATGGTTTCCTCTAAGGAGGGGGGTGAAGCGGTACCCAGGAGCCATGGCCCATAGGGCAAATCCCTATCCTTCCCAGTCACCTACGCCTATTCTCCATCCTGCTAGTCGGGATATGTTTTCTCCAGCCCATTGGGAACGGGCATGGGACCGATCGCGTTCCTAACCTTCTCACCTGATCAAATCGATCAGGAATTTTTATAACTTCAATTTAATGATCGCATCTTGAGGGAAATCGAATCAAACGGATTATTCTGACTCGATTTCTCGCCGCTGTGAAAACATCGCCCGTCGTCGCCTGCGCGCGTGTTGGCGGCGTGTTTCCGTGGCGAGTTTTGTTTCCACATTTTCTCCTGTACCATTGAGGTTGGAAAGGAAGTTAAGGGATGGATCTGTAGGGTTTCTCATGTACTTTGATCTGGTGTGCTCACCAGAATTTTTCGGCGTCGCGTCTGGGATAAAATCGTTGCGCATACGTTTCGTCAAGCGGCCGAACTCATGGTTCCCAAAGACCATGAGTTCGTAAGGAACTCTACATCTCCCCCCTTTGCCATCCTATCATGCCCCTTTCACATGGGCATATCCCTTCTTTTGGGGAAGCGGCTTATAGGGGTGTTTTGGGACACATAAGGGTGCTAAAAACCCAGGACAAAATCGTGCGCAAACGCTAACTTTGTGTACTTGTGAGCATGCAGGCAAAAAACTTAATACAATGCTCACAAGATCAATAGCCCTAGGGTATTTCTGATTTTCGAGCCAACTCACTGATGGCTCCACGCAATTCAATGCATACCAAAACATGGTCGCTTGAAAGGATGACTTTTCCTCTAAAACCGGCCAAAATGGCCGTGGCGCCAAGACTCTTTCTCGAGACCAAGGGCCATATGAGCCTCCAATTATGGCAACATGGAAAGCAGAGAGCACGAATGACATCGTGTATGATTTGTGTGATTTCTCCAAGTCCATCTACTATTATATATAATATTGCCTTGTGGGCACGGGCGCTTAACCTGCCTTTTGCACACGTACCCATATGCATGCATGGTTGACTTGGGATCCTAGGGAGGACTTAACCCATAGTAAGTGTGTTTGTGAACACTTACTACGGGCTCTTCAATTTAGGTATATGTCATATTATATGGGCTTTGCTGTCCCATGGGTATATATGTCCCAACAGTGGCATTTCTGCCATTTCTCCTACCTGTCGTGTGCTCCAAGGGCCGAAGTGTTAAAACTGGTTTTGTTGTGCTTCGGACCTGAACTAATGATGATAAAGGGACTTAAGGCTTTCGATTGCTTTCATGCAAAATCTTAAAGCCCATCTCGCTTGGGAATGGGGGATACATTTTTTGGAGTAAACACGTTTCGGACTGCTACCCCTCTTTTTGGCAATAATGGCACCAAGCCCCATCTCCCCCTTAATGTTCGCCCCCGGGTTGTGTGCACCCGTTGTCCAATATTAAGGGCGATTTGCAAAGCGGACATGAACCCGCCTCGAATAGGGTGTGTCCCCTTGTGTCCTCTCCCTGGGATGGGAGAGCCATGGGTGGCTCAATATGGGGTATGCTGCCTCTTGCCATTTTTTGTGTACCATTTTTCCGCTAAGGGGAAGAATGGGTAGAGGCGATCTCGTGGATTGACATGGGGCAAATATTGGGACCTAAGTCCCATGTGTCTAAGTAAGAAAAAGTGTATTTCCCTGCCAAAAGGTTAGCTTTAGTTGTGATAAAGAGGCCTAAAGGCAGAACATAATTTTATCTTAGTATTGGCCTATCCAAAAAGGGTTGACAAGACATTCTGACCTCAAAAGCCCAGCATGAAACTTTGGAGGTTGTGTGGACCCCTGACCCCCCAACTGATTGATCTTTTACACCATTTCCTGTACTGACTGAGGCGCTGACATTGATCCAGAGCCTATAAACGTTCTATGTTTTCTCATGAATGCTTAGCTATCCTAGTGGTATGCACCCTAGGGGGCTGTGGCACCTCTTTCTGAGAGGTCCTGGGTTCAAACCCCAGTCAGCCTAGCTAGGTAGGATTACCCCATGTGACATGGCAGTAACCTCATCCACACAAGCCATGCCACCTCAGCACCTATGGGACCCAAAACAGAGAGTGCACATCTGTAGATGGCACTATAAAGGAGAGGATGCCCATGTGGGCAGTTTTACCATGCTTGTAGGATATTTTCTCACTTTCTTTTCATAGATCTGTGGTTATTGTGAGTTTCCTTTGTTGAGTCACTATCTCCTTTGACTGCAGCCCTTCATGTTGTGGATTTCATCCTTTGGTCCTTTGCCTTGCAAACTGTGGGTACTTATTTGGGTTTATTTCATCAAAGCGTTTTGGTTTGGAAAACCTGGACTACAACAAGCAGCAGGAAGATCAAGCAGGGGCATCAACAATACAAAACAATCAAAGCATTCAACAGTGAAAGCCTGTTTTAACGTTCTGGTAGCAGAGAATTTCAGTCTTTGCGTACCTGCAACCCCGTGCAGTACAACCAGTATGTCGAGACTGACTCCACTGAAAGGCGAAGGAATAGAATATGGACATCAAGGACACTGCCGAAACGACAGCGCCCTCACTGGCGCCAGCCAAGCCAGCGCCAGCGCCCAAACCTGCTGGTGAACCTGAACCTGAGGTGTCTGTACCTTCAGTGTTCTTAAGTGGGCTGAGAGATGATTCTCTGGATGGCTTGGGATTTGCCTTCAGTGGTCTATCTGTGGGAGGACCTGAAGGCAAAGAGAAGGAGAAGGTGAAGCAAGCAGTGGATAGGGGAGTCGAAGAGGCATACCCTGGAGATGGATACAGACCACCCGAGGAGGCGCCCTTCGAAGACACACCTGAAGAGAGCGCTCCGAGCGCCTCTGATCTCCCTGCAGTACCCTCTCCAACAACCACTACACTCCCAGCCGCACATCCAGCTACATCCTCACCCACAACCACTCCACTCATCGCTGAGGGTCTAGGCTTTACTGGAATGCCTTACCCCACCTATGGTGTGACTCCAGCTGCGACTGTGCCACGTATGGCAACTGCAGTCAGCGAACCAGTGGCATCCAGCTCCACCTAGACCGGTGCGCCTGAGCCTATGCCGCGCCGCTATGAGAACGTCTATCACCGACCCGCGGCGGGCATGTACATGACTGGGATACCTGGCTATGCGGCACCCGAACGTGGCTATATTATGCCAGTACCTGGTTTCACTTCTCTGAGTGGCCTAAGTGGCCCTGAGTCTCATGGTGGAAGGAATACAGGATCTGAAAGATCATCCAACAGGTTTCTGACGCGGTCGGAGATTAAAGAGGCTCTCCGAGGAGCCACCTCTGAACTTGTTGGTGATCTCACTCAGGAGAATGGGGCTAAAACTGGAGCCCCTGATTCCTCCCCAAGCGTCACCTACCATCGTGGGAGTTTCACCTCACCGAGTACAACCCAATCACCTGGTGACGGGGTTGACAAACACCCTGGGAAGCCTGAGGAGCCGACCGATGCCGACCCCTGCTGTGATACCGAGACGCCCTTTCATACCAAGAACAGCCGGGCCCCCCTACAGCCACGTGGAGAATTCCACAAGAGCCGAGCTGGTCCGGTTGGGGCTGACGGCCCTGAGGGCAATGGTTGACGTGGAGCCCTACGTCTCTAGTGACCTAGGCGGGGACCCCTCTGACGATGAGCGTCCGTCCATGACTTCTGCTTCCCCCTTGGAAGACGACCACCCTGAGGACCCTGAGAACCCGAGCGGGTGGAAGAAGAAAAAAAAGAGGAAGACCAAGCCCCCTGAGGGACGCAGGTCCCAGGAGGCTAAGGCAATCGCCACCTCCGAAATCGTGGTGAACTTGCCTGAGGTCACAGGCAAGGAACTCAGCGAGTTCACTGAGACCTTTGGCCGTTTCCTCCGGATGACCAGCCAAACCCGTGCTAGTGGGCGAGTCAAGTGCGATCTGCTCCTGCAGTGCTGCAAGACTAAGTACCTGGAGAAGCAGGTCAAGCAGATCGTGACGAAATCCGCCACCTTCGCTGAGGTGTTGGTTGCCTTAGAGAGGCAGTACCCGACCTACAAAACCGACCTCTCCATCAGGGTTGAGATCCAGATCCTGGCCGTGCTGCCCAACAACCCCAAACCCGCCAAGATCTCCGAGCTACTGGCCGACTTGGACCACTCGGTGGGGCGACTGACACCCCGTTCCTACGGCATTGACGAGCTGCTCTTCTGGTTGGTAGCCAAGCTCCCTCGGGAGCTGTGGGACGAGTGCCGGTCAACGGCAGAGTGCAAGGCGAGAGTCCTCAACTACGAGGATTTGTCTGTGCTACCTTTGGAACTGGCGCTGGAGAAAGAAAGCGACCAGCACCTGAACGCCTACCGTCCTGGAGGAGGAGGCTCTGGGAGCCATGGCCACGGGTACCAAGGACACCGACCCGGACAGGGGACTACCCCGAAAAATGCTCGTATGAGGGCCATGTACAAGATCTCTTGTGGTCTGATGCCAGAGACGAGCAGGGCTCCATGCTTCACGGGGACCAAACGGACGCAGGCGCCAGACGGGGGAAAAAAGGCCTACCAACGTGCCCTAGCCCATATCACCATCCACTCCGCAACCCACTTACCAAAGGACTTCGGCACGGAGCGCCACATCGTCCTGGAGGGGCAAGCCCACCACATCATCACCGCCACCCTGTACACCCTCGCCGCCCACGAACGCCATTGGGACCCCACAACCATCCCAGCGATGCCCCCACCACCGCAGGGCCCCAAAGATCCCATCAGGCCCTTCCACATCGATCAACTCCTAAGCTGCAGGGCCACCCCAAACCTCGGCCCCTTCCAGGATAGAACTAGCCATCGCATCGTGGGACACCCTGGACACGACCCCCAACAACCCGCCACCCATATCCTCAAAGCAGACGCCCAATGATGGGTCCTGCACTGGGCACACGAAGTCCTCATGGCGGCCCAGGCCGATACCCCGGAAATAGACCCAGAAGACCCCTAGCGGGGCCGGCAGCGACTCCTGCAGGTCACCTCCCTCACAGTCCGCAAAGGCGCCCCCTGGGAAGCCCTCCACACAGCACTCTACTTGGCTCAAGGCAAGGCTCCCCAATGGCCCAGACACACCGGAACCCACGGAGGCCTGGGTCATGCAGGCCAAGGCCATGAGGAACTACCACCTTCACCACCTCTTCGACGACAGCCCGGCCTCACTGCCATGGCCATCCGATCCCCCGGAGACCGTGCGCAAGCTCGCCGACCTCATGCGCAGCCACGCGAAAGCGAACATGCAAACGCGGCCGAACTCCCACTGAGGGATCCGGGTCAGCAAGCAACGCACCCCTTCTTCAAACCCCACGCCCCCACAGCCCCGCTACCTCCAGTCCCACCCAAGCGAGCGAGACGAAAAAGGGGCGCAACCGCCCCCAACCAAGCCGGAAAAGCAGCGACCTCCCGACCCCCCGCACCCCACCCGACCCATCCGGCAAACCCGGACCAAGCATCCTCGTCATCCTCCCTCCCATCATTACCACCGCGCTAACCGGACCAGGCATCCTCATCATCCTCCCTCCCGCCACCAGCACCGCCCCCGCCCGAGGCGTACCCACAATTTGGAAAAGGGCGCGAAGGTCCAGCAGCCCTTCCGAAACGACCACACAGGCGACTGGATCTGGTGTGAGGGCACGATCCAGTACCGCCTCCGCGACCCGGGGGACAACGGGGGGACACAGATCCGGGTGGTCTGGCACCGCCAAAAGGAGCTAGACCAAGGCAGCAGCGCCCCGGACAAGCCAGAAGGCCACACCCTGGAGCTCACCAGGGCCCAGCCCATCCGGCTCCGCACCGACGACAACAAGGCCCACAGAGGCACCAAATACACTGGGGAGCTCCCCCCGGAGTGGAGCCAAGGCCTCCCCCCGCCGCGCCTACCCAAGCGCCCACCAACCGGCAAAAAGTCCCCGAGCCCCAGTCCCCCTCCCTGACGGGGCAAGACTGAGGGCACAAGCCTCCACAGCCCCGGCCCGCCCCCACCGAGGCCGCCCTCAACCTCCTCGACCTCAACCACCCGGCCGTCACATACTCCAAGGACGCCACAACCGCCCTCCAGGAGCTCCTGATGGCACAGGGGCCGGCCCAGGTTCCCCACCTCCTCACCTTCCAAGAACAAGGCCCACAACGCGACGACCCCGCAGAAATTGACCCCATATATACCCTCGACCGGAAAGCGTACAAATGCTACTGGCACAAGGGGATACCCCTGTATGCCCGAACCGGCATCCACGTCCACCTCGTCCACCACCTCAGCGTCCCAGGGAGGCTAGGTGTCTATGAGGTCGTCGGGGACGGATGGCAACTCAACGTCATCAACGCCCACGTCCCCTTCCGCGACGCCACCGAACCCTTCCTCCAATCCCTGGCCGAGGCATACCGCCAGATGGCCATGCTCGCCCCCACAATCATCATCGGCGACATGAAGGCCGCCCCCACCCCTGCGGACCGAGGGGGACAGGCCACACCCCAGGACCATGCAGTCCGCGACACCATCGAAATGCTGGGGCTTGTGGACCTGACGGCCAACCTCGAAGACCAACCGTCCCACTTCCCGCACCAAACAGATGCCGCCCCATCCGGCATCGACGTATGCTCTGGCGACCCCACCACCATCATCCGGGCCGAGGCCCGATATGGACCCCTCCCGCTGGGACCCACAGGCCATAGCCCCCTGCACATCCGCCTCACCATCCTCAACCTTCCCCCCAGCCCCCCAGAGGATGCGGACCAAGGCTCACCACCCCCCCTGAAGATGCCCCCACTGCATGACAAGCATGCCTGGTCCCAATATCACAGGGCCATAGACCGTGCCCGGCGCATCTAACCAGACCCCACCGACTTACTCACAACCATGCGCACGGCCGCCGTCTCCTGCGGCTTCCAGCAACACCCCCACACTGACGACAACCAACCACCCACGGCCCTAGGGGACATGCTCCATGACCTCTGGCATGCGAAGCAACAACTGGTGACCCTCCTCCAGACCAACACGCCCCAAACCCGCCGCCAGATACACCACTGCAGGACGCAGATAGCCCACATCAGGGCAGACCTGCAGCGGTGGCACATCCACAGGCAACAGCGCATCGCCCAGGAACACGAACGGTATGCGCAACATGAACTCCCCTACAAGGCCATCCGCCACCTCAACGACGCCATGACCGACAACGGCCACCGCATCATCACCACGGTCCGGCAGGAGGACGGCTCCCTCACCAACGACCCAGCCACAGTGCTCCAGGCCACCCAAGACAGCTTCCAGCGGCAACACACGCCCACCCAAGACACACTGGACCCGGACACCCCGGCCAAAATCGACCGCCTCCCTCGGGTCTTCAACCACGCCCAGAGGAGGCAACTGGAAAAGCGCCCCTTCACCATCCACGGAGTCCGGAAGGCCATCCAAAGTCTCCGGCAACACAAAACCCCAGGCTACGACGGCCTCCCTGCGGAGGCATACTACCACCTCCCCGCCCACCTCCTCCGCATCCTCAACCACCGCCTCTGGGACATCGTCACGGGGCAGACCCCCCTGCCACCAGACTGGGCAAACGTTGTCCGCCCCCTCTACAAAAAAGGGGACTGGGCAAACCCGGACAACTGGTGCCCCATAGTCTGTGCAGTCACGGAGGTCAAAATCGTCTGGACCATCCTCCTACGCCGCATCCGCCCCCACCTGGACCCCCACATACCAGCCAGCCTCTGGGGGGCCATCCCAGGCCGGTCCCCACACGGTGCCATCTTCCTACAGGACACCATCGCCGACATGGATTCGGTAGACCTCGTCATCGCCTCCCTCGACATCAAAGGAGCCTTCCCAACACCCCCTGGCTCCTTCTGGAAGCCGTGTGGAAACGCCTAGGCCTCCCTCTCGACAACTTCGCCTCCGGCTGCATCCGCACCCGCAAATACACGGTCCACACTGGAGCAGGCCTCACCCCCTTCCTGGAGCCAGGCAGCGGGGTCCCCAAAGGAGGAGCAGAAGGCCCCTTCCTGTACCTTCTCGTGACGCTCCCCCTGGCCCTCGCAATCGAGCAGGGATACCCAGCCTACGCACCCTACCCCCTCTTTCCTGCCCTAGTGGGCTTCGCGGACGACACCAACCTCACGGTCACGCACACCCCACACGAACCCCATGCCCCGGATCCCGGGCCAACGGTCACCCAACAGGCCAATGACTTACTGGCGGTGACTGTCTCCTACCTCTCCCACAACAACCTCATTGTCGACCCTACAAAGTCAGTGGCCATGATCAAGGGGTCTGCCACACCCCCCACCCTAGGGCCAAAAGGGCCCCCCATGCAAGTCGTGACAACCACCACCCACCTGGGGGTAATCCAGGCAGCCAAGCCTGAGGACGCCACCCTCCCTCCAAAGTTGCAATCACACCTCGCCCAACTCCCGAGATATGCGTCCCCGACCACCAAGGCCCTCTGCCTGTCCCACCAGAGCCTGGCGTACTACCTCGGCGGGGTCTTGAACGCCTCCATAGGCTTCCAAGCTCTCCACCTGACACACCCCACCACCGCCCTCCAGCCGGCCACACGCGCCGTGACCGAGGCATGGGGAGCACACGGGGGCTGACCAAACTCCATACCCATCCGCGCCATCCGAGCGGCATGGTGCCACTATGGAGACGCCATAGGGGGCGAGGTGAAAGCAGCCTACACCAGACACAACGCCCTCCTCCTTCACCGCATGACCCACAACCACTCACTGGAGGTCCGCGAGGTCACCACAATCTGCCTCCAAGCCGCACAACGGGCCCGCAACACATGCCTGCGCTGGGTACTCCACCGAACGGGCATACCCACGGACATGAACACGGGCCTGTGGAACCACCTGCAGCTTCTCCTCCCATCCCCACACCACGCCATACTCACCAACCACACGTGCCCAGAGGAAGGGCCTCTAGCGGTGCTCTGCGGGGACCTGCACCATCACCCCAAGGGCACCATCCGCACCATAGACCTTGTCGGGGCCTATATCACCGTAGTATACGTCACCCTCCCCCAAATGCGGGTCCTGCACCACAGCGGGGCACACCACACCCCCTCTCTACAGCTTCCCGAATGGCCTCAATACGGCCTCTTCCACCAGTTGATCACGCAGACAGCATGAGCAGCGGGACACACTCTGCTTTACGGCCTGACCAGCCACAAAAGGCGCCGTTCAGTGCAAAAAGCGGGACACACTCTGCCGGGAAGCGAAGACATGCGAGCAGCCTACCGAGATTTCAAAAAGCAACACCCCCCCCCTATCCCAGCGACACCGCCCTACGCCCCCACTGGCTCGAAACACGAACCCGTCCCCCACGAGACGGGCCCAGTCCCACCACTAACCCTACTAGCCTCGAATGAAGCCAAACCCATTGAGACCACCGTCATCCACCACGGGGCAAAATGGCGCATACAGAAACACCACATGACCACCCGAGACCTACCATGGGTCCCCCATGACTCAAGATAATGCCACACACATGT
Organism: Eutreptiella sp. 'Long Island Sound 2002'; assembly: GCA_964036045.1. Lineage (NCBI taxonomy): Eukaryota > Euglenozoa > Euglenophyceae > Eutreptiales > Eutreptiaceae > Eutreptiella > Eutreptiella sp. 'Long Island Sound 2002'. The sequence continues at coordinate 65,662,535 of OZ038383.1, read as the reverse complement.
TGGGCCTGTGACCCCGAGGCACCAACCACACCATCGCCCGTACTACACCTCATAGCACGCCACCACACCCACCCCACAACCCACCTACCACCACAGGCCTACGCATGGGTAGCCCCATGGTTCCACCGCAGGGACACCAACCCCACGGTAGCTTGGAACCCCGACCACGCGCCCAAATGGCTCTTCACCACTACACCCACCTGGCGCCGCCCCGACCCGGCACAGTTCGCCATCCGTTACAGCATGTACGAACGGGGCCGAACAGGCAAGCACGAGCACTCCTACTATCCGCTCCACCACTCCTGCCACACACCGGAGCACCGAACACAAACCCTCACATGCCACGACCTAAACCTAGACACAGCCTACATCCTCCACTACATCTACTACTACCTCACACAAGGACAGCTGGAGCAGGGACTCATAGCCATGTCCCTCCAAGCGAAACACATCATCTCCAAAGGAATAGGGGTGTACGCCACCCCCATCCTGCAGCCCACAACCCCAGTAGCCCACCTCGCCACGGGCCTCGCCATATACGCTTACCTGCCCATGAACCCAGGCAGCCTCCCACAACCATCACCGGCGGACCGGCTCTTCTTCACCGACGCCTCAGACGAATCCGCCCTCACGCCCATCACCGGGGGGGCCACCCCGCAGCTAACCCACACCGGGGGACACTACCACATGGACCACCACACGGGCCACACCACCTACGGGGCCTCCTCCCGCGGGGAGCTAGGGGCCATGGCCGACGCCATCGCCAAGATCGGAGCCCACCTACCCGCCCACCTCCCGCACATCGTCCGGGTCTGGTTCGTGGTAGACGCCACTGTCAACACACACCTGCTCCTCCGCATAGCAAGGCAACCACTTCACAAAGCCACCGCGACGAGCCTCGGCACCCAGGCACTGCTGCTCTGGAAAGCCCTTCGCAGCCTTCCCCCGTACGTCCAACTCCACATCGTGAAACAAGAGTCCCACAGACACCAATACGGAAATGGTAAGGTCGATAACCAGGCAGTACACCAGCGCACAACGCACCTACCAACCTTCCAGATCCCTGACCTCGGCCGAAACCACACACACCTCCAACACATACCCCCCGTACCCGAGCCCCATCAGACCCCGGACTGGGTACCAGAGGACGCCCCCTATTTCTCCCACGACAGAGCATACCACCACCCCAACCCCATCCAACATCTCGCCCGCGTGCTCGGCGACGCAGACAGCCGGGCGCACATCCAGGAGCTCCAGGACAGACTGCAAATCCCCCTCTACCACTCAGCACTGCGCACAGCAAACGTCCCAGCCCACCTCCAAAAACGATGCATCCAGCTCCTCAGGGAGCAACTACCATTCCTCACCAGGGTCGCCAGATGGCTCGCGAGCAGGCACATCCGCGTCCCCGAAGAACACACCCGTTGCCTGTGCGACCACACCACCCCGGAGGACTCGGAACACTTCAGAGAGTGCCCTCTCCATACAGGCAGGGACACAGTACTCCTTACATGCTCCAACCACTATTAACCTCCCATGCTCTTAAAACCGGTCACGCGCTCACTGAGTTGTTCAACTAGTGATTTGCTGTACCCAGAGCTTTGATTTCTGATGCAATCCAAAATGTTTTAAGGATATAAATTTTAACAAAATGACAGAAGGAAATGAGACACTGGATTTTCACGAGTTCGTGCTGAAATTGCCGGATTCGGCGTGGAACCTGAGTTCTGAGTCGTTGGAACATGCAGCACAGTTGGCAAAGGAAGGCGCAATGAGTGGTCTCAGTCCTTGGCAGGCAGCGTCACTGTATTCCAAACTTACAGGAAAGAAAACACTGGCCACTGTCAAAGACACGATGGCCTTGGTTCGTGATGCCTTACTCACCTTAAAGGGCGACGACATTGGCAGAACAGGAACGTCGTCGCATCGCGAAGACGTTTTCTTGGCATGCGAAACTTTGAGCGGTCCCAAGGACCACGCTGGCCCCGCGTCGGACCAGGAGTCCACGTTCGTGTGGCGCGATGAGGTTCTGTCGCTTCCTTCACGCTTGTCTGCACTCCTGGAAGAGCGAAAGGTTTTGCAAGACGAGTTTCGTAGAAAAAAGATGTTGAAGCACCTTCCAGTGTTCGACGAGTTCCATAGGGCAGCTGTTAATAACGCGCCAACGCACAAACATCCAGCGGACGCAGAGAAGCGTCGTTGGGAACAACAGGTAAAAGACGCCATGCGAGTCCTGGGTGTAGTCTTAGCACGCGAAGAGGACACGACGGTGGCTCCGGAAGCACCTGTTTCATTGGTACTATGTGAACATTTGTTTGCAATGTTGGGTGCGTTGGACTACAGCATCCAAAGCTCCCGGCGAGTGGCAGTAGATAAACGGTTTGAACAACCTGCGATTGCACCAGAGTTACTCTCGAAGGATGACATGTCACTACTTCAGTCGCGCAACAAATTACAAAAAGACCTGAGAGGCACGCGTTTCTCCCCTTACTCGCATCGTAGTTCTTTCCGTTCGTTTTCAACACGAGGTCGTTTTGATCCACGGAGATCTGGCAAAGGAGGCAAAGGCAAAGGTAAGGGTTTCACCCAAAGATTTGTACCACGTAACGACAAGTTAGATGAACGACCACAGCAGTAGCTTGACTGTAGAGGATTTTTTGGCGCCAGCCGTGTGCGTGCCACTGCCGATCCATCCCCACATGCCACTCTATTTGCGCTGTCGTGCACAATTGCATGAATGGGAAGCGTTGAAGGACACATACGCGGCGTCAGTGATTCGCAATGGGCTGCAGCTTGATTGGGTTGACGGTTTTGATCCGGATCGGCCAGCCGACGACTTCCGTCCTCGTTCTTCCCACGCAGAGGTAGCCGACCCTGAATTGGTAAAACACGTGTTGGATGCAGTGCAACAGGGTTGCATGGAACGCGTCGAGCGAAAAGACATTAAGTGTTGTGCAAGTATGTTCGCAGTGGACAAAGCGTCAGACGAGGCACATCCTGAGGGAGGCCGTCGACCTATCACCAATTTGAAGAACGTGAACCAGTTTGTACAGACCACCCATTTTCGTTTGGTCACTCTGTGGGGCATTTTACCGTTCTTGAGACCCGGTCAGTATGCTTGCAAAATTGACTTGAAAAGTGCTTATTTTCACATGGGTGTCCATCCGCGGGATCGACCTTGTTTGGGGGTCTACGTCGACGGTGAATTTTACAGGTGGTGCGTTTTGCCGTTTGGATTAAACGTTGCACCACGGGAATGGCAACGCCTCATGCAACCAATTTTAAATGCCGTGCGCGAACGCGGAGCACTCGTTTGGGTCTACTTGGACGATTGGCTCATCATTGGCAATACTTACCGTGAATGTCTGGAACACACACGTTTTTTGGTACAACTTCTGCATCGGTTGGGTATATTGGTCAATGTCCCAAAATCATGTTTGGAGCCGTCTCAAGAAATTATAATGCTTGGTTTTATGCTAAACTTCAGAGAAGGATTCGTCGCGGTACCTCCAAAGCGCCTACAAGCAATTTTTCGGGACGTGAACAGACTGGCACACAGTCACACACCATCAGTGAGGCGATGCGCCTCCGTTCTTGGAAGAATCCGTTCCTTGTTGTTCGCCATGCCCCATATCCGACTCCTCAGCGACGCCCTGGCGGTGCACGTGGCGGTGGCAGTCCAGGGTGGCTGGGAGGCAGACGTGGCGCTCCCGGAGCGCGTGTCACGTCAGTTGATGGATCTGGCGGACGAGTTACACCAGTGGAAGGGACGCACTTTCGTAATTTCCATGGGTCACGTCAGGGACATGTACTCGGACGCGTCAGATCTGGCGTGGGGCGGAGTCCTTCAAGGGAATGCCCAAGCAGCGTTCGGTTGGTTCCTGAATCGAGAGGAACACATAAACGTCAAAGAGTTCAGGGGAGCCCTACTGACTATTCAAGCGTATGCGCTGAGGGACACCACGCTGCGATTTTTCACCGACTCAATGGTCCTTTACTGGTATCTCCGCAAGTGGGGAGGTCGCAAGCCGGGGTTCAACGCATTGATTCTCCAACTGTGGAATTTTACACAAGCCAATCGCATCGAGATTCAACCGTTTTACGTGCAAACCTCGGTGAATCCGGCGGACATTTGGTCTTGGCTTCGTTGGACACCGTCGGAGGCTACCTTCCCGTCGGACGTGTTGACTTGGATCCTGGAGGAGTTCAAAAGTTGGATTCAGCCGGAAATCGATTGGATGTCAAGGAGTTCCAATGCGGTGTGCAGCAAGTTCGTCAGTCCGTGTCCTCAGCCGGGGGCTTACGCCATCGATGTCTTCTCCCAGAATCTAACTTTACTTTCACCGGGGTGGGTCTTCCCGCCGTTCAAGCACATACCTCAGTTGGTCAACAAAGTGTTGGAGTCACCAGGGGTGAAGGTTCTCATGGCTCTGCCGTACAGGCCGCGCGAGGCTTGGTGGAACCTATTGATGAAACACGTGAAGTTCGCAGTGAACACGTCGGAGTTCCGTTTGCAAATGCCAGACGGCACGGAGACACAACCACGTTTCGTGTTGACCTTGGCGTATGTTTGCGTGAATACTATCAATTGCGAGGAGCTACCAACGAAGAGGCGACCCTTATCATCAATGAAATCGGGAAGGACACCTTGAAACGTTACAATTCTGCGTGGCACATGTTTGGTACGTTCTTGTTACAAGACGCGGCGCTTGCTCCACTGTTAAAGGTGGAGCGCTTTGGTCAAATCCCACTGATGACGGTGGCGGTGCAACTTTTAAAGTTTTCACGCACGCATTCTTTAAGTGCTGGGCGTATGGCGTATTCAGCAGTGTGTTTATTCCCGTGCTTTTCGCAACTACGTTTCGAGGGTATGCTACACAACTTGAAACGTGACTGGTTCGTCAGTGTTCCTCATTATCATCGTTTCTATGATGTACGGCGTCTTATACAAGTCATGCATCAGCAACCTGTGGAGACGGAAGCTCAGCTGCGCTTGCAAGCCATTTTGTCCTTGAGATTCTTTGCCTTGTTCCGAGGCGTTGATCTGGCGCGATCACGTAGGGATATCCAACGCGCTGCTCAGCCTTGGTTCATTTCTGCTAAGCGCAAAGGGAGGAGATACTATGCACGTTATCCTATTCACAATGTTACGCCACCGTCAATTGATCCGCAGCGCTGCTTAGCGCGTTATTTGGAGGCTACTGGTGATTACGAGGGTTCTGAGATTTTTGTGTCCCTACGAAAGCCACGGAAGCCTTTATCATCTGATATTATCAACGGTCTCACTACTCGCTGGTTAAGGAAACACCTACTGGAATTGGGGGAACTGGAGACGGATTCGTTTTCCGCGCATTCTACACGAGGAGCAGCAGCAACTGCACTAATCTATCTTGGCGTGGATCCGCATGTGGTAGCAGCATTGGGTGAATGGTCCTGTTACGATACATTCAAAAAGTTTTACGACAGGACCAGAGCTCTGTTGCGCATTGCGCAAGTTCTGGTCCCTCCTGATCTGGCGACTGGAGAAGCGGCGCGCGCTTCGCGCCTGGCGATTAGTTAATGCTTATGAAGGGTTCCGTTCACGGGAGCTCAGTCTTCCGTTCTGTTGTCCATATATGGGGATTGTGTAGTGCTAGCTGAGCCAGCTCGGATTTACCCGAATAGGTGAGGAGGAAAGAAGAGATGGCGAAGCAATAGCACTACACAAGACACATATATGCCCACCCTGTCCCTCCCTTAAGTTCTTCGTTCAGCGTGAAAAGCAGTTGACACTTGGGTCGTCGGTTGCCACGGTTTTAAGAGCATGGGAGGTTAATAGTGGTTGGAGCATGTAAGGAGTACTGAGTTTCCAAATTTTTCATTATACTACGGTTTTCTCTGGGATCGTCGACGACAGGTCGTAGCTTAGAGGAAAAGCACAACTCTAAGGTTGGTAGAGCGTGGGTTCAAACCCCATGGAGGGGGTATTTGAGGTCAAAAATTCATTTTTCATGTATAATACCATTTTTGTGTATATTTTGAGGGTGCCCGTTTCAATGAAAGGTAGCAAAGGGCACCAAAAGAGCAGAAAACAGAGAAAACAAACCGGTTTTAAGGAGTTGGCCCATATATGGGGATTGTGTAGTGCTAGCTGAGCCAGCGCTAGTGGGCTGGTCCCCGGCGGAAACCCTACGACAACACCAAGGATAGCCAACCCACAGCCACACACACCAGGCCACCGAACGGCTCTTCCGGGATCCCCTGGTCAAAGAAGCCACCATGAGAGGGGCGGTGACACAGGCCCTGCACCGACACCTCAAACACACAGAGACCCCCTCCGAGGCAGCAGCGCACCACCAGCTAGAAGCAGTCCGCAGAGCACCGGCCCAAATGGTACACCGCAAACACCTCCTGTTAACACAAGTGAAGCAACTCACCGACCCCACCTCCAGGGAACACCTGCAGCGTCTCATGCATTACCATGCCGTGCATGACCCAGACGTCCACTAACCCACTCCGCGCCCCGCACGTGCCCCCCATCTCCATCCGCAGGCCTCCAAGACACCACCACAGCGCCCCGAAGCCCATCCCTCACCCAAGAAGCCACCCGGCACCGCCCAGCCCGGCCGAGCCCAACCAGGGCTAACCATACGTCAACGTAGACGCGCAAGACCCCGGAAACCCATCCAGCCCACCCCCCCCTGGACCCGGGGCACCCCCCCCTCACACCGGCCACCATCCGCGACCCCGACCTCCTCCGAGCAACCCTCCAAGGCAGGGCCCCGACCACCCCCCTGGGCTGGTACTGCCTACAACAGGACTGAACCAAGCTCACCGTCAAAGCCCTTCGGGACCTGACCACCCCAGGCAACGGCCTCCACGAGGCCATCGTAGACCTCGTACTCTGGCGAGCCCGCAAACACACCCAGGGCCAGCACGTCTGGATCCCCCCCATCGAGTAGGGCCAGGCCCTGACACACGACACCGACATCAACGTCACGCGTCGAGGGACCGTACGCCTAGGACGGGCCCCAGCGGAGAAGGACCACCCAGCGGACCCGAACTGCCCGGAGCAGTGGGAACAGGCCACCACACCAACCCGCAACACCGCCCTCCGCGCCGCCGGCCTCCGCACCCCAGACGACGACCTCCCCCCCCAACCTACAGACAGTGAACACCCCCCGCCAGAGGTCTGGGTTACAGTCCTCGAGCACGGGCACTACTACGTGATAGCCGCTACGGCTACGTCCCCCGGCCCGCAATGACTCGTCAAACAAAACAGACACCATGCTCGCCCCAGGGACCGCCCCACCAGGGGCAGTAGGGGACCCCACCACCCAGCACAGGGTCCCCAGGGGCGTCCTCCAGCCAGGGGACACGCCCCCAGCCCGCGCCCTGGCCCAAATCACCTCAGGGAAGGCAGGCTACCACCTGGTACTGGCCATGCTCTGCCTGACCCACTGGATCCAGCGCCGCTGGCCACCCACGGGGACCGTGCCCTGGATTTGGGCCATCCCCAGCGAGCGCCCACACACAAATCGAGGCGGGCCCGGACACGCGGCCAAACCCCCCCCCAGACCGCAGCAATCCCTCACCTGCGGGTACCACGCCATCCACAGGGTCCTCAGCCGCGTGGGTCTTAACTCAAAGCTACCATACCCCCTCCCCACCACTGACCAAGAGGTCCACCAGATACGCAAGCTCGTCTGCGAAATCCTTGCCACGGCAGCAGAAGACGGGGAGCTTCTCCTCTAAACCGCCCGGCCTACAACTGGCCACGCAAGCACGCCGCGGCGAGCGGAGACATACACCGACACAACACACCCCATCACGCAATCCCCGCCCATGCCCCTCCCCTCTCGCTGCTCACCCAGAGACCCACACACGCCCACCATCGCGCGCACCCCGGGCCCCGCGACACGGGCCTCCTCCACCCGCCCGAACACCAGCACACGCCCGCCACACACCCACCCGCCGGACACCCCTCACCACCCCCCACACTCGACAACCTGCACACACCCGCTGGGAGGAGCCCCGCGCCCCGCGACACGCCCACCCCACCCAGTGGCCCGCCCACGCCCCCCGCACACACCCGAGAAGACCCAGGCCCACCCCCCCCGGCCCCTGAATGCAGCCCACGAGAACTGTTCCCCCCCGCGGACGCCAACCCACACAACCCCACACATTGCAGGACCCCGGCCAAGCCAAGCCCCAAAGGAGAAGGCCACAGCCCCGCGCCTCCAGATCGGCCTGCCGGGCCGCCAGGTCACGACCGGGCCCCCCCAGCCGCCCGCCCCCGACCTACAGCCCGAGGACATGCCCTCCATCCTCCCCGCCGTGGCCGCAGCAGAAGCCGCCGCCCACAAGCCCGCCCGCATCACAGCCCAACCGGCGTCCACCACCTCCTCCTCATCCTCAGCCTCATCCACCTCCTCCACCTCATCCTCTGACCCCCCCCTCACCGCCGCCCTCATCCTCAAGGCCACGGCAAAAGCCAAAGCCGCGGCCGCACGCACCGATCCCCCGACCCCCACACAGGCGACTCAGGCATCCCGGCAACGCACCGGGAAGACCCCTGACCCAGCATCGGCGCCCTCACACCTCCGGACAGAGGTCCTCCTCAACCTCGAACCGGACCCCAACCCCAAACCCGACCACAAACCCAAACCGCTGCCCAAGCGAGCACACACAACATCACAAACGCAACAACACAAACCCAACCGACACCGCCCTAACCCAAACCCTAACCCAATCCAGGACCCCCCACCCACCACAACCCACACTCCCCTCCCACCGCCGGCCATCACCACCGCAGAGGCAGCCAGTCAACACGACCCCGTCCAAACCATCGTCAACATCCCCGTCACCAAGCGCCCGGTCATCCATCCCCGGCAAACCACCACCACCGCCGGCCAAAACGACCCAGGGACGTGGGACCCCTCGACCACCGTCACCACCGTCAAGCCCGGCCCCCGACCCGCCCCCCCTGCCCACCACATAGTGCAGCCCCAGGGGCTGCGCACGATGCCAGACCCCCCACCCCCACAAGGGGGACCGGAATACCCACAAGGGGCCCAAGGGCCATACCCGCAACACCAACCCCGGCACTACCAACGCCACCACCACCAGCAGCCCCACCACCACCACCACCAACACCACCCCCACCACAACCACTGCCCACCACCCTACCCCACCGGGCCACAACCCCGCGTGCACGAACAGCACCAGCGAATGGGATGGCAGCTACCGAGCGCTCCAGCCGTGTACCCCACCTACCACCAGGGGCCACCCCCCCGTACCAGCCACCCCCCCCGTACCAGGAAGGATATCCCCCCGGCCACCACGTCCACGCCGAAGGGGCCCCCCTGGCCCAACACCGCCAGGGACAGTCACTCCACCCATACCACCAGCCGCTGCTGCCACCACACCCCTACGCGGCGGATCCATGGACAACAGGGTACCTCCCCCCCACCCCCCAGTACCAGGCGGCACCACGCGAGGCCTTCCAGGACCCGCCGACGCCTCCTGACTGGCCCGACCCCAGCGATGAGGCCCCGTCCCGCAAACGGCGGCGCTCCCGCTCCCCCCCTGCACGGCACACTCGCCCCAGGCGCCCACATTCCCCACACCGCCACCGTGCCTCAACCACCCACTCGCGCCGCTCCCGCTCCCCCAGGTGCCACCGGGACCCCCCGGGACCCCGCTCCCGCCGCTCCCGCTCCCCCGGGCGCCACCACGAGCGCCACTGCCGCCCCATGACCACCTCTCCCGCCTCCCTCTGGCCGTACACGACCCCCACTCCTAGCCCCCGCCACCACCGCTCCCGCTACCCCCGGCGCCGCCAGGCACGCCACCGCTGCCCCACTTCCACCCCCCCCTCCCCCCGCAGGCCCCGCCAGGCTCCCCGTTCCCCCCGCCACCCATACCCATCCATCATCCGCAGCCCCCGCCACCACCACTCCCGCTCCCCGAGGCGCCACCAAGCGCGCCACCGCCGCCCCATGTCCACCTCCCCCTGCCGTTCCCCCCTCCGCCCATACCCGTCCTCCACCCCCAGCCCCCGCCACCGCCGCTCCCGCACCCCCAGGCACCGCCACCCCCACAACCACCACAGGTCCACGTCCTCCCCCCGCCGCTCCAGGACCCCGGGCACGTACCCCCCCCCCTCCAGGCCCCTGCCCACCTCGCCTGGTGGTCTGCCCCCGCTTTGCAGGAGCTCCGCCGCTGGGTGAAGTGGGCCGGGGGAGTGGGAAGGCGAGATCGGGTGCACATGGTGCACATCTTCGAGGAGGGCCGCACCCGCACCCCTGCCGACCTCAACAAGACCGCCCCGGAGGCCATCATGCCGCAAGCGGCATGGGAGGCCCTCCTCGGCGATGCGGTCCAGGGCCTCCGCCCCCCCTACACCCCCGAAGCCCTCCGCCAATGGCTCCAGGCCACCCACCCCCAGGCCTGGGCCATCGGCGCCCCCTCCCCACCCCGCCACCACCTCACCAGGAAGGGGAAGGACAAGAGCAAGGGGAGGGCAAAGGACACCAAGGGGCACTCAAGCAAGGGAGCACGGAGGGGCCGCAAGTGAGGGCAGGCACCCATAGGGACAGGGCGCCGGAAGAGACACCACATGGGGGCAGGACACCAGCCAAGAACCAGGAAGGGGCAGGAGCGGGCACCGAGGCACGGAGGAAAAGGGCACCACGGCAAAAGCCACGACCCACACCACGGAAGGGCATACCACGACGGGGGGACCAGCGCCGCCCGACCCCCATCGAAATCTGCACGACTCCCGGGGGCGCACCCCCCAACACGCATCGCCGAAGCAAGCATCAGACGCCCTACGGATCACACCAGCGCACACCCACCAGCCACCGGAGACCACACAGGGGATGGAGGGCACACCTACACGGGGAGAACGGGCCACACCCACAGAGGAAGCCGCAGGGAACGCCGCCGCACGGCGCACCACCACCCCCTCACCGCCAGGCGACGACCCCGGACGCCACAAGGGCCACCTCACAGGCACCGGAAGAGGGCGAATGCACTGCCACAGCGACCAGGGCTAGGGACCGGGACCCCCAGAGGACACGGGACCAAGGTACAGGCCCCCAGGGAGGGCAACCCCATGGACGCCTACCCGCCCCACCAGCCAAAGCGCCACGCCCAGGCCCCCACAGCACGGACCCAGCGAGACACCCACACCTAACTGCACCCCCCAACCACCAGCCAGCCACACTCCGGCCCGCACTCCGCACCACGACAAAGGCCAGGCTGACCTCCACTGACCCACCACGGCACAACGCGAGACGACGGCACACCGCACCACAGCGCGCCACAGTGCAACGCGCCACAGCACGACGCGAGGCGACGCGGCATAGAGCGGCACAACACGGCACGACTGACCCTAACCTGAAGGACTAACCGAAGCAAGCCACCGCACAGCCCGGAAGGCGCCGCACCAGCACGCCACACACCGGCACCGCAGACCACACACGGGGCCACCGCGCGCCCAGCAACAACAGTGGCGGACCACCCAGAAGGTTAAAACCGGCACCGCAGAGGAGAAAGGACACGAACAACCCCAGTCCCCCAACCCAGAGCCACACGCTGCCGCCTGGCGCAGCCGCCCAGCCGGCAGAGCCAGGACCTAACCCGGCAGGAAGGGGCGCTGAGCCCAACGTGTACATAGCCCTGCCAACCCATGGGGCTGGAACACGGCCAAACAGAACGCAACCGCCAACAGCAGCCCGGAAGACCACACTGAATGCGGGCCAGTCCGTGCACCAGCCCAGGGGAGGCAGAGGGAGGAACAGGCAGCCCCCCCCCCTTCCCAAAAGAAACAGAGGGGGGGAGGGGGGGGGGGCGCGAAAACAGCCCACAGCCATCAAACCGCCCGCCAACACCACAAGAGGCGGCCAAACCCCCCACCGAGAAGGCACCGAAGACAGGACCCCCAAAGAGGCACAGGGGGACCACCCAGCCAAAACCGGCAACACCAAGCCAGGAACAGCGGCCCACCGGGAAAAGGGACACCGAAACATGCAGACACACACCACGAAAAAAAAAAGAGCCAGCAGCCCACCCCAAAAGAAAGGGGATGGGGGGACAGGGGCCACAAGGCCCGGGACAGTGACACCCAGCAACCAACACCACAAAGCCAAACCAAGACACAAAAAAAAAGCGCAAAAAACACGCCCCAACAACCCAGCCAAGAAGGGCGGGGCACAGCCGGGACCCGGGCCCAGCACGCACGCCCACACCGCATACTCCCAGGGAGGGCTGAACGTGGAACTATTCGCCAGCGACAAGCAACATATCCTAGACCTCTACTGCAGCAAAGGGACCAATTGCTGCTATAAATTTTACTGGCCGTCTTTTGGGATGGCCTAGGGGAATCCAAGATTCAGTGAGCTGGGGAAGGTCCTGATCAAGGTGGCCCTGGAACATTCCTGTATGGTCCTGTGCTCTCCCGATTGGGGAGCCCATGGGGGAAATGAGTACTGGCGTACTCTCTTGGACAACTGACGCTCACCTCCATCCAGCTGCCGGATGACGCCATCTACGTGCCTCTGGGCCGCAAGACGCCCATCGGGAAACCTGGATGGGGTAGTATGCCAAGCATGGTGGATGGGAGTCTAGCCCCAGTGCCCTGGGAGGATCTGGACTCTGGTATGGTTCAGGAAATTCAACGTGAAAGCAGTGGCTTCACCATGGACGTCCTGAAAAAACATCTACGACCTCGAGACACCGTGGAGACTACTCCTGGGGGAGACGAGTACCTCGTGTCAGACGCTGTTGCCCCCGATCCCCACTGCCGTGTATCTAATCCTGATGTAGTCTGAGAGTGTGGGCTATCCGAGCTACCCAGCTCTATACACTCTGATGACGAGGTTGAGCATGAGGCCTTCTTCGTGCAGAGGTGCGTGGAGGAAGGCGAGAACGCCAAGTACGCTGCCCCACTGAATCCTCTACTCTCCATGAGGGGAGAGGAGCCCCTGGACGAGGAGTTGGACCCAGTATGCAGGCTAAGAGAGTACGTGGACTCCAAGAGGAGATTGGTGGCGAAAAAGCTATGTTACGCTAGGCCTACACGCCGCTCTTGGCTGTTGAAGCAAGGGTCTATGGGAGATATCTCCCAACTGAAGGAGGACCTAGAACAGAAGATTACCACCTGGCAACGAGACGTGCACCTGAAGCTCATGAAGAGCTTATGGGGTGCCCATGAGAGGACACCAGAGGAGGATGAAATCTGAGAGGAATGCGTATGTGACCCCCCTCAAGTGTGCCTATGTTGTCATCGACCACCAGAGACTGTGGAACGACACCTTCTATACGCCTATAAAGGACTGAAGGATACGACCAAGGACGCTGAGCCAGTTAAGGATCACCTCCCTGCTTCTATACACCAAGGGGCTAGCAATCCAGACTCTGACAAGGACATGGAGGACAAGATCCAACTCTTGGACCCAAGAGTACAGAAGCTGATAAGCACCTACCTGGAGGTATTCAGAGAACTCCCCCCTCCAGCATCCTGTGACAAGCTGGTACAGATGGACCTCAAACTCAAATCTGAGTTCGTGGGTCACAAGATAAGAAGGAGACCCTACCCGGCTCCTAAAGAGCAGGCCGATGAGATAGAGCGACAGATACAAGAGTGTATCGACGCTGGCCTGGTCCTGGAGTACAAAGATGAGGACTACCCCCAACACTGCAGCCCCTGTTTCCTGGTGGCTAAGCCTGGGTCAACAGCCAAACGGCTGGAAGTGGACTACGGAGAGCGGAACAAGAAGACCTTGAACCACTCAGGGTCCATTCCTAATATGGAGTCAACCCTCGAGGAGATAGCCTCTTCCCGCTACAAGACGAAGATGGACAAGCGTAGTGGATTCTGGCAAGTGGACCTGACGCCCAACGCCCAGGAACTCCATGCCTTCACCCCTCAGGGGAGGGTGTTCGAGTGGAAGGTCATGCCCTTCGGCGTGGCCAACGCACCCGCTCTATTCCAAGAGCTGATGAAGAAGATCCTATCCATCCTACTCCCAAGACCTGTGGTGCAAGAACTCATATCCTGCGGCGCCCGGATGGAAGCACACATCGACGATGTATGCCTGGGAACAAATAGCCAAGAGGACCACCTAATCCTCTTGGGCGAGTTCTTTGCCGTCTGCCAGGAGAACCACACTAGACTCAAGCTGGAGAAGTGTGAGCTCATGCAGGAGACTATGCAGTACCTGGGGTTCGACATTGGCTATGGGTGGTGGACCCCAGCGGCCTAGTAGGCCAAACCCCTGATGGATGCTAAGGTACGACATGAAGACCCCAAGAAAGGACTCGACGATGTACGCAGGTTCATTGGGGCTTGCAACTTCTACTGCCGCCACATCAAGAATTACAGGTACACAAGCGCCATCCAGACGGACCTCATCCAGAAGACTAGTACCAGGCGTTGCGACTCTCAAGAACAACAAGCGTTTGACGAACTCAAGGACAAAGTGGCCAACGCTAAGTGCCTGGGTGTGCCTAGAGCACGGGAGGAGATTATCCGGGTGACTGACGCCAGCAATGTGGGCGAAGGTGGAACGTTGTTCCAGTGGCAAGCAAGAGAGAGGGAGGAGTTCGACTCGGCCATTTCCCAATGGGGTACTGATGGACTCAACCGAGAGGGTACTTTGAAGCACAGCTACCCTGACAATAAATGGGTCCTGGTTCTCCTGGGTCATTGGAACTGGATATGGAACCAAGCCCGGGGTAACTACTCTACCTATGAGCAGGAACTGCTCGCGGGTAAGCTGGTGCTATCCTCTCAGTCTCGACCCTTGGGGAGTAACCCTGTGGTTTGGCTGTGCGACGAAGAACCAGTCCGCACGTTCCAGAAGAGAACCCCACCTGAGAAGGCTCACTTCCGACGCTGGTGGACCTACCTGAGCCAGCCACGGCTCTCAGTACATCATATCCAGGGCGTCAAGAACGAGTGTCCAGGCTACATCAGCCGCAACAACTTCGACGACATGATTCGTGCCAGGTCTGAGGAGCTAGCCAAGGAGGCTTTCAGCCGTATGGATGTACACCTGGACTTGAACATGACCATGATCAGACCTCTAGATGGACTCCGACAAGTAGAGTACCTGAAGGTGTTTGGGGATATCTACAAACGCCTGGAGAAGCGCTTTGGAACCCGCCCTGGTCAACCAGGAAAAGTATAAACGGGACATAACCGACCTCTGGCATGAGCACCGGATAGTCGTGCCTAGCAACAGAATCCAGGCGCTCCTGAAGTGGACCCATGAGTCCAGTGGTCATGTAGGGGCCAGCCGTACCCTGGGGCTTTTCAAGCAGTGGTTCCGATCTACGTGGACTGTTGACCAGCTGCGGAAAACTCGCCAGCCTATCGTCGACAAGTGCCCGTGTCGGTCCTGTAAACCTGGGGATACCAGGGACGGAGGTCTCTATTCGACTCTCCCTATCCCCCACTGTGCCAACAGTGTTCTCTACGTGGACTACACCGAGATCCCTAAGTTCGGGGGCTATGCCGTTGCCCTAGTGGTGACCTGTGGTCTGACCAGGTTTACCAGGGTGTTCCCATGCACCAAACACATCACCGTTCAGGAGACCATCAAGATACTCCTGGACGAGTGGTTCTGTGTCTATGGGGCACCGAAAGAGATTAACTCAGACGAAGATGTCCGAATACGCTCCGACACTACCTGGTACAAGGGAGTCATGAGATCCCTCAATGTCCAGGTGTCAACGGGGAATCCCTATACTGATACGAGTAACCACCTATGTGAGCGACAGATACGTGTTCTCAAGAAGAACGTAAGGATATGGTGCAAGACTGAACGTACCAAAGACTGGGTGAAACTACTCCCCGTCATATTGTTAATGATGACGTCCCAAGAGAGTTCAGCAACTGGTTATACGCCCCATGAGCTGTTCATGGAAAGCCCGGCGTGGTTCCTACACGCTCCCTATCCCGAGGATTCCTACTCCACTGTGGGTAAGTGGGTGAAGGAGCAACAAGACAAGGTGGACAAGGCCAAGGCTATGCTCCAGAGAGTGAGGGAGCGCCAGTGGAACAAGAAGAACAAGCACAGGGTGCCCGCCTCCTACAAAGACGGAGACTGGGTGCTGGTGCACCACAGTCAGCTACCCGCCTGGCCACGCTCCACCAGCGATGACCCCTACTTTGGGCCCTACAAGATCCTAGCTGTGGATGGTCACCGTATCACTGTGCGGTGTTCTCCCCGACTAGGGGGGACCCTGGTGTGTGCTGCTCAACAGCTCAAGCGCTACCACGACCCAGAGGACCCCTGTGGGGAAGAAGGGGAAGTAAACGACGGGGAGATCGCCGCTCTGGACCCACAAGGGGCTGCCAGTTCCATGGATGTAGAAAGAGAACTTTCTGACATGAATGCCGAGGAGATGGCTAAGGAAGGCTTCTACCTGGTGAAGTCGGTCATCCGACACCGCTATCGCCAAGGGTAGCGTTTCCTCACCCTCTGGAAAGGGTTTGGAGTTGAGAAAGCTACCTGGGAACCTTTCTCTGCCTTTGTTCTTCCTGAGGGAGGCCTGAATTCTGTTTTGGTAGAGTACTTGTCACAGAACAACCTAGGAGAGTTGCTGAGGCTCGCTGAGACGCTTGCCTCTTAGAAGAAACCTAGGGACTGAACCCTTTCCTATACCTTCCTATGCATGTGTGTGAGTGTGCTGAACCTGAGGACCTATGTGCAAGCTGCAGCAATGGTGTCCTAATTATACCTAAGTCTGCACCCTTGCTGAACCCGGCGGATGTCTTACTGGGACAATGGGGTACGCCCTGGGTCTCTCCGCCCCTAGGTGCCCGATTTCTGTGCTGGCACCAAAAGTCTTTGGGGGAATACCCAGCGATAACGCCAAGGTATTGGTTTTTCCTACCTGCCTGTCTACTACAGGGGAGGGGTGGCCAAAAGCTATGAGGCATGAAAACACCTTTTTGCTATGTGGCCAAAACCTAGACTACCACTGCCACTGCCCACCAAAACCCTGATAAAATTTCAGGAAACAGGCATGACAGTGACACACTCACTACAGGTCCTACACGCACTACAGTGGCACCAGCCATTGAAGGATGAGCGGGCTCTGAGGCCCAAGCCCTCACCCTGGCTTGCAACTCCTACACCCACACGCTACTTCGGGTTGATGATGATCATGTCACAAGCCCCAGTGGCCTAAGCGACTGTGGCCTAACAGGGACGCCACTACGCATTTCCCTGATAGGGCTCGGCGGGAAGGAGTTCTCAGGTTGCGTGCACAGCGTGGATGTTGAAAAGGTCGGACTGCCCTCGCCACTCCTGGCGGAGGGGCAGTTTGTTGATTGTGTGATCAGCGCCCGTTTCGGCTTCTGCAAAAAATTCAAAAGTCGCCGAAGGCAACTGCAGCTGCACCAATTCACCCTCTCCTTCCCACCTGTAAAGCAGAGACAGATTACCACGTGTTTTACGCTTCTCAGGCTGCCCTATAATATGCTGTTCCTGACCCCAAGTACAAGCAAGCAATTCTAAGGAACTCCATCCGTTCTCTTAAGGATTGTAGGATGGAGCCCCTGGGTGACCCAAACAAAGTGTTACCGTGCGCACCACGCGTGGTCTACCCTTTAATGCATCATATGCATGCACAGGTATGCACGAGGATGGCAATCTCCTACTTTAATCTCTCCTCTCTTTCCACAATCCTTACCACTATCACGAACTCTACCAGGGGGTGGCCCCTCCTGGGCTTACTCACAATACCTACCGCTGGAGAGCGAAGCAAGTGGAGGAGAAAACGAAACACAAGCCAGACAAGCGTTTATGCACGCGTGTGTACGTTCTAATCACCCAATCTCACCTCCAATCATCTTGCAATCTTCTAATCTGTCCCTTTTTTCTATGTTTGCGTTGCTACACTGCGCGATCACGATGACACGAGACAAGCAATGTGCATGCTGCATACGAAGCAAACAAGACCTGTATGTTTATACCTTGTTCTTTGATTTCATTTTGATTTTCTTGAATTCATTCTTCTTCATTGCTCCTAGAAGCAAACGTGGAATTCCTACGGTTATTATTTATTGGGTGTCTCGTCATTTTCTTATTAGTACGTGACATACTGTTATAATCTTATTATTTTTGTGTTTTCCGGCGCCAAATTAGGATGCACTCCGGCGCGCCGCGTTTCTCTGCGTGTAACTCCAGGAATTTGAAAATTCCTGTGATGAAAAAAAATAGTCGCCAAAATGTGCATTTAATGCACATGAAAATTCTGGACAGGTGTGTGCCGTCAGAGAAATTTTAGGCCGTCATTTGACGGATTTTGGTGTCTGCGTGGATCGTTGCGTGTTTGTCAGTCCCTCAACCCTTCGTCCATTCTCTGCAGATATCCTGGAGCGCAAACAGTGGACTAGACCGTGTTCAGGCCGAAAAACTGACTCCTGGACCACTGTCCTGAATCTCAAACCCCCATTAGAGTAAATTAATTTTCAACGCACTAAGGACAGATCAGGTCTTACAGCAGGTTAATTGAGACCCCAGACAGCGTGCCCTGATCATATCCAGCGTTGGGTTTTGCGTATTGCACTGCATTTTGCCAATTGGAGGGAGAGGGTTGTGCACACATGAATTGGCATGCCCTTTCTAACCCCCTACCAAGTTACAGCTGCCCCAGCGACGCCAATGAGCGCAGTGGGAGCTGTAGGTGTCTTTTCTGACTCAGCAGAACCTGGCTACTGCCCTGATGCAGCGCCTTCTTTCCAATGTCAGGGATGGTAGAGGAAATTTTACATAAATGTTGAAGCCATGGGGAGGCCAGGAAAATTTTCTTTTTTTCCTTTAGAATGCGACGGTGTTGGCTACCACAGCACAAGGGGGGAGTATGGAAAAGGGTATTTCCCTGCCAAAGGTTAGCTTTAGTTGTTATAAAGCTGCCTAAAGGCATAGCACATTTTTATCTTTGTATTGGCCTCTTTAAAAAGGGGTGACAAGACATCTTGACCTATAAAACCAAGCATTAAACTTTGGAGGTTCTGTGGACCCCTGACACCCCAACTGATTGATCTTTGACAACAATCTCTGGACTGACTGAGGCGCTGACATTGATCCACAGCCCTTATAACCTTCTATGCCTTCTCATGAATGCTTAGCTATCCTAGTGGTATGCACCCTAGATGGCTGTGGCACCTCTTTGTGAGAGGTCCTGGGCTCAAACCCTAGTCAGCCTAGCTAAGTAGGATTACCCGATGTGACATGGCAGTGATCTCAGTGCCACAAGCCATGCCACCTGAGCACCTATGGGACCCAAAACAAAGAGTGCACATCTCTAGATGGCACTAAAAAAGAGAGGATGCCCATGTGGGCAGTTTTTCCATGCTTGTAGGATATTTTCTAACTATCATTTCATAGATCTGTAGTTATTGTGAGTTTCCCTTGTTGAATCACTATCTCATTTGACTGCAGCCCTTCTTGTTGTTGATTTGATCCTGTGGTCCTTTGCTTTGCAAACTGTGGGTACTTTTTTCGGTTTATTTCATCAAAACGTATTGGTTTGGAAAACCTGAACTACAACAAGCAGCAGCAGGAGCAAGCAGGGGCATCACCAATACAAAACAATCAAAGCATTCAACAGTGAAAGCCTGTTTTAACTTCCTGTCTATAGCAACTTTGGTTAGATTATTGCTCGTCATGACCATGGAGATATGGCATCATGAGTGTGGGCCGTTTCGGCCAAGTTTCGCTGTTTTGGTTATTGTAGGCCAAGTTGAGAATACCATATCTCCATGGGGCACCGGACCTGGCCAAAGATGAGTGGCGATTCTTATAGCACGTGAGCGAGGGTCCATCGCCCGTGCGTTTGGTATTTGCTCCTCCAGCTTGGCTGGAGTGATGCAACTTACGGTGCGTGCCACGTTGCCAAGGTTTGTCCTTCTTGCTGTTTTCTGCCTCGTCGCGCGACCATCCCCTCAGGGAACAGCAAGCAGCCAACATAACAGCAAGCCCAACCCCGATGCACGGGACCAGAGGGGAAACTAAGGCCCGTGAATCGAGGCTTGGCTTGACAGGATCGCAACGAAAGGCAACCCTGACCGGCCACCCGATATGGCCAATTTTGCCAATTTTGGCATCCGGACCCCACTCGGTGACCCCGTGGCGCCAGAATGCCAGGGAGTCTGGGGGAACCAAGTTGCATAGGGCTGCTAGAAATTTTGTACTGGAAAGATAGAGGGTTTGTTGCCTCGCGCCTGCCCTGGTATGGCCTGGCTGATGGGTCAGGTTTCGACTTTTTTGAGCCATAGTCAGGCTGGGCTGAAACAGCCCCTTTTCAGCCCCCAACTTCTAGGGGATAGTGGCGGGGCCATATCTCCATGTCAGAGAAACGTTCGGACCTGCCATCACGGTAACGTGGGGTACTACTGTTGATCAGCGTTGGAGCTCACTGGTATCCGAAAATGCGCCCGTGGCTGGTCGGCAGACCTCTCCTTTGGTAGGGGTCTAGGGTCCAGTTTGGTCAGGTCCGTGCGTTGTGTTTGAACCCCCGTACCTGCATGCCACGGAGAAGGAGGGACCCAGGCACGGGATATGGTAGGGGAGTCAGTGTCTTATGCCCTGAGGCGGCCTTACCCGAGTCCATGGCTTAAGCTATCTCTGTACATACCCTGATGTATTTATCTACATACCTGTGTTTTGCTTCACAGTGGCA
Source organism: Eutreptiella sp. 'Long Island Sound 2002' (assembly GCA_964036045.1). NCBI lineage: Eukaryota > Euglenozoa > Euglenophyceae > Eutreptiales > Eutreptiaceae > Eutreptiella > Eutreptiella sp. 'Long Island Sound 2002'. Next base: position 65,641,853 of record OZ038383.1, on the reverse strand, counting down.
AGGATCTTAGAACGCTTTGTTCTGTGAGGATGCGCCAGTGAGCGCAGTGTTTTGCCTGCCTGCTTGCTTGCGTGTCCGCCGCAGCGTCCCGTGCCCTCGGCCCATCACGGGAGCGTGTCAGTACCAGGCCAGAAAAGGAGTAGTTCAGCACCCCTAGGATCTAGTGTGTCCCACCTCAAGGGTATGTCGTGTGAGTGGGGGGCTTGGACCGCTCTTGGGACCGGTGCCGTGGAGGGTAACCAAAATGGGGCAAGCCAACCCTATTGCACTCCCCTCCCAAGACCAAACTTAGGGTGCAACCATACGTTTGGTCTGAAATCAGAACCATATATATTTTGCTGACCACAAACAGTGATGTTGGGGGGTTGTCTGTCCCTTAGTGGGCGTGGTTGGGGGTGTGGTGCGGCGAGTTCAAGGCCGCAAGTGCCTCGACACCACTTTGGTTCCTACAGGGCAGAGATTCAGACATAAAGACAAATATTCAGCCATCAGGCAAGCACAAAAGCAAGCAGTCACAGAATTCAGTACCAGAGGAGTCCAAAGTGACACAAATTCAGCGCGCCAGGTGTCAGGAACACCAGAAAACCGCAATATTATTTATCAACAACACAACACGCAGGTGTACCCTCCTTACATACCCTCCTAGTGCCACTCCAAGTACGCCTTCACGGCCTTAGCGACCGCTGCACCTGAATATATGGGGTGTTATGGGCCCGCAGGAGTTGAACACCACGTGGCCTTTTCGTGGCGGGATATCTGCCGCACGTCACACCTGAAGGCCCAAATTAACCCTACCTCCATCGCCCTGGTTGTTGCATTTGACTACCTGTCGGCAACCAGAATGGACCTGCCAGAAAGCAGAGCTCGCACAGCAGTACTAACTTCAGTTACATACCATAAGGGGGCGGGAAAACCCGGCCACAAGACTCACTCTCGGCTCAACGGCACACCAGGCAAGGCTCGGGTGGGGGGGTCTTGTTCACTTACACGCTGCATCTTGCCATAGGGCTCACCACAGCACATTCCGGCGCCCTCATTGCCCCTGAGACTGTGGCCTGGGCCGTCTCGGCAGGGTCTGCTGCGGCGCTACCTAGTGAGGGGAAAATATCGACCGCGCGTCATGGGGGGGGGGGGGACTGCTCACGGCCAAAGTGTAATGGGGTCCCCAGCTCCTACAGACAGCTGACGTGGTCCGCAGCCGCCCTCCGGGGCCCTTAGGACCTAAAGGACAACATCTCACATAACCTCACACCTTTTATGGTCGTGAGGATGGGCCATGGCTCTCTCTGGGCTGGTATGCAACTACAGCTATGCAGGGCAAGCTTACTCACCTTACCTACCGCTGGAGAGCGAAGCAAGTGGAGGAGAAAACAAAACACAAGCAAGGCAAGCGTTTATATACGCGTGTGTACGTTCTGATCTCCCAATCTCACCTCTACTCATCTTGCAATCCTCTAATCTGTCCCTCTTTTCTATGTTTGCGTTGCTACACTGCGCGATCACGATGACACAAGACAAGCAATGTGCATGCTGCATACGAAGCAAACAAGACCTGTATGTTTATACCTTGATTATTGATTTCATTTTGATTTTCTTGAATTCATTCTTCTTCATTGCTCCTAGAAGCAAACATGGAATTCCTACGTTTGTTATTTATTGGCTGTCTCGTCATTTTCTTATTATTACGTGACATACTGTTATAATCTTATTATTTTTGTGTTTTCCGGCGCCAAATTAGGATGCGCTCCGGCGCGCCGCGTTACTCTGCGTGTAACTCCAGGAATTTAAGAAGTCCTGTGATGAAAATAAATTTCGCAAAAATGTGCATTTAATGCACATGAAGATTCTGGACAGGTGTGTGCCGTCAGAGAAATTATAGGCCGTAATTTGACGGATTTCGGTGTCTGCGTGGATCGTTGCGTGTTTGTCAGTCCCTCAACCCTTCGTCCTTTCTCTGCAGATATCCTGGAGCGCAAACAGTGGAGTAGGCCGTGTTCAGGCCGGAAAACTGACTCCTGGACCACTTTCCTGAATCTCAAACCCCCATGAGGGTAAATTAAATTTCAACGCACTAAGGACAGATCAGGTCTTACAGCAGGTTCATTGAGACCCCAGACAGCGTGCCCTGATCATATCCAGCGTTCGGTTTTGCGTATTGCACTGCGTTTTGCCAATTGGAGGGAGAGGATTGTGCACACATGAATGGGTAGACCCTTTCTAACCCTCTACCAAGTCACAGCTGCCCCAGCGACGCCAATGAGCGCAGTGGGAGCTGTAGGTGTCTTTTATGACTTAGCAGAACCTGGCGACTGCCCTGATGCAGCGCCTTCTTTCGAATCTCAGGGATGTTATAGGAAATTTTACATAAATGTTGAAGCCATGGGGAGGCCAAGAAAAATTCCCTTTTTCCTTTAAAATGCAACAGTGGTGGCCACCACAGCACAAGGGGGGAGTATGGAAAAGGACATTTCCCTGCCAAAAGATTAGCGTTAGTTGTTATAAAGCTGCCTAAAGGCATAACACATTTTTATCTTAGTATTGGCCTATTTAAAAGGGGTGACAATACATTTTGACGTATAAAACCAGGCATTAAACTTTGGAGGTTCTGTGGACCCCTAACACCCCAACTGATTGATCTTTGACACCATTTCCTGGACTGACTGAGGCGCTGACATTGATCCACAGCCCTTATAACTTTCTATGTTTTCTCATGAATGCTTAGCTATCCTAGTGGTATGCACCCTAGATGGCTGTGGCACCTCTTTGTGAGAGGTCCTGGGCTCAAACCCCAGTCAGCCTAGCTAAGTAGGATTACCCAAGTGACATGGCAGTGATCTCAGTGCCACAAGCCATGCCAACTCAGCACCTATGGGACCCAAAAAAAAGAGTGCACATCTCTAGATGGCACTATAAAAGAGAGGATGCCCATTTGGGCAGTTTTTCCATGCTTGTAGGATATTTTCTAACTATCATTTCATAGATCTGTAGTTATTGTGATTTTCCTTTGTTGAATCACTATCTCCTTTGACTGCAGCCCTTCTTGTTGTGGATTTGATCCTGTGGTCCTTTGCCTTGCAAACTGTGGGTACGTGTTTGGGTTTATTTCATCAAAACGTATTGGTCTGGAAAACATGAACTACAACAAGCAGCAGCAAAAGCAAGAAGGGGCATCAGCAATACAAAACAATCAAAGCATTCAACAGTGAAAGCCTGTTTTAACTTTCTGTCTATAGCAACGTTGGTTAGATTATTGCTCGCCATGTCCATGGAGATATGGCATCATGAGTGTGGGCCGTTTCGGCCAGGTTTCGCTGTTTTTGTCATTGTAGGCCAAGTTGAGAATACCATATCTCCATGGGGCACCGGACCTAGCCAAAGATGAGTGGCGATTCTTATAGCACATGAGCGAGGGTCCATCGCCCGTGCGTTTGGTATTTGCTCCTCCAGCTTGGCTGGAGTGATGCAACTTACAGTGCGTGCCACGCTGCCAAAGTTTGCCCTTCTTGCTGTTTTCTGCCTCGTCGCGCGACCATCCTCTCGGGGAACAGCAAGCAGCCAACATAACAGCAAGCCCAACCCCGATGCACGGGACCAGAGGGGATACTAAGGCCCGTGAATCAAGGCTTGGCTTGACAGGACCGCAACGAAAGGCAACCTTGGCCGGCCACCCGATATGGCCAATTTTGCCAATGTTGGCATCCGGACCCCACTCGGCGACCCCGTGGCGCCAGAATGCCAGGGAGTCTGGGGGAACCAAGTTGCATAGGGCTGCTAGAAACTTTGTACTGGAGGGGTAAACGGTTTGTTGCCTCGCCCCTGCCCTGGTATGGCCTGGCTGATGGGTCAGGTTTCGACTTTTTTGACCCATAGTCAGGATGGGCTGAAACAGCCCTTTTTCAGCCCCAAACTTCTAGGGGATAATGGCGGGGCCATATCTCCAAGTCAGATAAAAGGTTCGGACCTGCCATCAGAGTAACATAGGGTACAATCGTCAGTTCGGGTTGGAGCTTACTGGTATCTGAAAATGCGCCTGTGGCTGGTCGGGGGACCTCTCCTTTGACAGGGGTCTAGGGTCCAGTTTGGGCAGGTCCGTGCGTTGTGTTTGAACCCCCGTACCTGCATACCACGGAGGAGGAGGGACCCAGGCACGGGATATGGTAGGGGAGTGAGTGTCTTCTGCCCTCAGGCAAACTTATTCCGGTTAATGGATTAAGCCATCTGTCTACATACCCTGATGTATTTTTGTACATACCTGTGTTTTGCTTCACAGTGGCAAGGATCTTAGAACGCTTTGTTCTGTGAGGATGCGCCAGTGAGCGCAGTGCCTTGCCTGCCCGCTTGCTTGCGTGTCCGCCGCAGCGTCCCGTGGCCGCGGCCCATCACGGGAGCGTGTCAGTACCAGGCCAGAAAAGGAGTAATTCAGCACCACTAGGATCTACTGCATCCCACCTCAAGAGTATGTTGTGTGAGCGGGGGGCTTGGACCGGTCTTGGGACCCAAGACCGGTGCCGTGGGGGGTAATCCAAAGGGGGCAAGCCAACCCTATTGCACTCCCCTCCCAAGACCGAACTTAGGGTGCAACCATACGTTTGGGCTGACGTCAGAGCCATATAGGTTTGGCTGACCACAAACAGTGATGTTGGGGGGTTGTCTGTCCATTGGTGGGCGTGGTTGGGGGTGTGGTGCGGCGAGTTCAAGGCCGCAAGTGCCTCGACACCACTGAGGTTCCTACAGGGCAGAGATTCAGACATAAAGACAAAGGTTCAGCCATCAGGCAAGCACAAAAGCAAGCAGTCACAGAATTCAGTACCAGAGGAGTCCAAAGTGACACAAATTCAGCGCGCCAGGCGTCAGGAACACCAGAAAACCCAAAAATCAGAAATCAACAACACAACCTGCAGGTGTACCCTCCTTACATACCCTCCTAGTGCCACCCCAAGTACGCCTTCACGGCCTTAGCGACCACTGCACCTGAATATATGGGGTGTTATGGGCCCGCAGAAGCTGAACACCACGTGGCATTTTCGTGGCGGGATATCTGCCGCACGTCACACCTGAAGGCCCAAATCAACCCTATCTCCATCGCCCTGGTTGTTGCATTTGACTACACGTCGGCAACCAGAATGGACGTGCCAGAAAACAGAGCTCGCACAGCAGTACTACCTTCAGTTACATACCATAAGGGGGCGGGAAAGCCCGGCCACAAGACTCACTCTCGGCTCAACGGCACACCAAGCAAGGCTCGGGTGGGGGGGTCTTGTTCACCTACACACTGCATCTCGCCATAGGGATCACCACAGCACATTCCGGCGCGCTCCTTGCCCCGGAGACTGTGGCCTGGGCCGTCTTGGCGGGGTCTGCTGCGGCGCTACCTAGTGAGGGAAGCGTCATGGGGTCGGGGGGGGGGACTGCTCACGGCCAAAGTGCAATGGGGTCCCTAGCTCCTACAGACAGCTGACGTGGCCCGCACCCAGCCTCTGGGGACCCTAGGACCCAAAAAACAACTACTCACATAACCTCACACCTTTTCTGGCCGTGAGGATGGGCCATGGATCTCTCTGGGCTGGTATGCAACTACAGCTATGCAGGCTGGGATGGATTTGACCAAGCAGAACAGCCTAGGACACATGGGGGGTTAGGCAGGAAAGCAGAACACCAAACCAGGAAAGCTAAATGCACACCCAAGATTTGATTTGTTTATGTGTGGGCGGCTTCACATCACATCACGGCCGAAGTGCAGCGGATCCCCTGAGCCTGCCCTACAGACCGCTCACATGTAGGAGGGGTGAATGACCACCTGTATCCGCCACGTCAGGTGCCTGTAGATCAGCTTCAACGGGGGGACACCAGGAATGGTCCATCTAGCACCGGTCCCCGTAGGAATGGAGGTTGTGGGCGTTCCCGGAACGCGTCGTGCAGTCACCAAGCCCCATGCTCGGTGCTGTACATATGCAGAGAAGGCAAAGAGGAAGAGGGCCATCAAGCTTAAATGACATCTCACAAGAAAATTTGGGGGGGGCAAGCACACGTGTATGTGAGTATGTTTGTGTGTGTGTGTGTGATGTCAGGAGAGTAGACTCAATGAAAAGTCAGGTTTTGCCAGTAGATTAATAAAGACAAACTCAAATGTGGCATTCCACATCCGGAGAGGATGGGCCCTATCTGCCAGAGATGGGGCGAAAAAATAGTGACAAAGACAGGTCTCGTGAGACTAGGAGGTAAACCGCAAAGGTTAGGTCCAAACACATGCCACACTCCCGCATGTAAATGCAAGGCCTCAACCTAGGTGTCATCCTCTAATACACAGTCCTTGTTGATAAGAAGGAAAACCTCTCCTTAAGCATGTAGTAGGTGGAGGAAAAAATCACAACGAGTGTATGCGGTGAGTGGGTTGGGCAAGGAGAAATCATTTGAAATTAACACAAAAAGGAAAATCGAAGGGTCATTTGCATTTTTTCAAGCGTCACCACTATTCTCATCGGGACGGGGATCTCCAAAATAGGGGCATTGGATACCTCGATATGTTCATTTGGTCACTATGGCCCAAAATGTGAATTACAAGTGCCAAAAGGTGACCAAAATAATCATAAGAAATCGGTCAATGCACTCATATGAACTCGAACCATGTGCATAGTTATGTCAAACATATTTCAAACAGGGTACCTCATCCCTTTTCGAATTTTTTTGGGCTTGATCCACCACTTCAAAAAAGATTGGGTGTTTAGCATATCAATACATGTTGATCTTGGCCAGCAAGGTCGAAAATGGCCAAAGCAAAGCCACAGAATATGTACAATGGAGTTCGAAAAAGATTCGAAATGATGAACATTTCAGTGGGGCATATTCAAAATAGGGTGTATGTCTCTTCGTGCAACTCTTTCCGGCTCAGCTTTTCAACGCAAAAACATTTCCGGGCAGTCACACGTGATGAGATGCTACGAATGGGCAAAAATATCAAAAATGGCCAAAACAAAGCCCCAAAAATATGTACAACTGAGTTAGAAATAAACTCCAAATCATGCATATTTGAGTGAGGCGTATTCGAAATCGGGTGTGTGCCCCGTTGTCGAAATTATTTGGGCTTCGTTTCTCAACCCAAATAAATTGGGGGGAAGTGACACGTGAAGAAGTGTCGAAAATGGCCAAAATTGTCAAAAATGGGCCAACAAAAAGCATCTCAATGTGCGCAATAGAGGTCGAAATAAATTTGAAGTCATGCAAATACGAGTCGAGTGACCTCGAAATAGGGTCTGGGTGCAGGAGAATAATCTTTTCGAATTCAAAAATTCGCCCAGAATGAATTTGGGGAAGTTCTAGAAATGGACAAGTTGAGTGATAACCTACACCACACTAATGTAGTCTTGGCAAAGAGCAAGAAGTCGCAGTAGAGGTCGAAATAGATTCCAACTCATGCAAATTCGCGTCGGGCAACCTTCAAAGAGGGTGTGGGTGACCTTCAAGAATTTTTCGAACTAAATAATACGCCCAGAATGGATTGGGGGAAGTGCAAGAAATGGACCAGTGGAGTGATAACCTTCACCACACCAATATAATCTTGGCCAAGAGTAAAAAGTCGATTACATCCATCTCCACCATAAGATAAGTATGATATTGTAAGGATGTCCCATGTTGCTCAAGTCAAATAACTTTCTCCCAATGATATTTTCAAAAATTTGAACTCAAACTGCAACAATTCCAACTTGCCAATGACCAAGTATGTCTGTTCTTTAGCATCGTACATGGATGGACACCACAAACTTCAATCAAAGTAGATGCACAATGAAAAAGGCGAGCAAAGACACTTTCCAAACTTGGTCTTGATCCTTGTTGGAGTTCACTCACATACAGTATCACATAACAATCGAAAATCAAGTTTTACGTAAAGTCATCTTATACTTATCTATGAAATAGATAAGTAAACATACAAACCAAAGAACAACAAATAGACAATCAGTTTTTTACTATTACCAAAGCAGCACAATTGAGTAGTATACACTACTAGCAACGCAACGGCGGCAAAGATTCGTGTTTGTCTGACCTCCAACACGTGTGAACGGCAAAATCAGCTCCTCAAACCAAACCAAAAGCACCAATCAAATTGTACAGGTCTAGAACCACAGAAATTCCACAATCTTGTAAATTGATACGCGGAGAAATCTGAATTGGAAACTAAACACTCAGTAGGCTCACGCCCGATCGCGATTTAGGTCGGGCGCACACCGTGCCAGAGAAGGAGTAATTCAGCACCCCTGGGATCTACTGCATGCCACCTCAAGCGTATGTTTTGTGTGTGGGGGGCTTGGATCGGTCTTGGGACCGATGCCGTCGGGGGCCAAGCCAACCTCATTGCAAATCTCCTCAGTGAGTGGCAGCGTATAGCTGTTGTGCTGCGTTTGAACGTTTAGGCCGCGGTAGTCAGCCACAAGCCGTCACTCCCCCGCCGCCTTTTTGGAGACAAAAAAGCAGGGCTGGGCCACCTTACGAAGGTATCCCCGTCATAGGAATCTGAGATAATGGTGTCCACTTCCCACCAGGTCTTGTCCTGGCCTTTTCCCTCTCCGGCTTACCCAGTCATAAAAGGGCCGTCCCAGGTACCCCTGAAATAGATCCAGCTCCGCATCAGAGAGCAAATCTTCGGATTCGCTGATGTCAACGGGACAAACCGCGAAGCATTGCCTCCAGGGCTTCGCTTTCACGAGGTTGACACACACGAAGTCTGTGGCGTCGGGCTGTTCCAGGCCCGCATGCACATAGTAGAATTGCGTTGGCCATCTCTGTGGTGGCATGGGCTGTCCCCTAGCGTCCTGATAGACACTTCCTCCAGCCAGTACGACAAACTTGTTCAAGGTCATGTTGGTCACCGAGAGTACCCAACATCAGGTACTTTCCTCCTGGGTACACCCCATGGGGACTACCAGCACTGCCTTGGAACAATCCTTGCGGATCTTCGCAACCGCCCTTTGAATTTCCACTCTCGGACAATGGTCAGTCCTTGATGCGGGCTCCAGTGCTTCTTCCAGGCAGAATCCTGGGTGCTCCAGTACTCCTCACATACCCGGCGATGGGTGGAGGTTCCTGAGGAGAACCCATCCAGGGCCAGATCCGATGCTCCCAGGTCAGCAGCGACTCGGTTTGCCACTTCCGGCTTGGCGCCGTACTCCTGGGTTGCAGACCCTGCGGGCTCGATCCTCAGTGAGGCTTCTTGGAGCTGATGGAGCTCAAGGTGGATGCATTGGGGACCCAAGCGGTCTTAAGATGACTATAGCCACGAGAGTTGGTCATCCCCGTACAGGGTCATAGAGGCCAGCGATGGGAGAACACCTGAGTCCGTCTCCATTATGAAGTTGTACCCGACGATCATGTCCCAGTCTATCTGGGCCTCATAGAAGTCTACCCTGAGGAGAATTTCCTTGCTGAGGTCTGCGCGGCTCAGTCTACGATGGTTCACGAGTTGCAGCGCAATCTCGGCTTCTTTCGTGCCTCCCACCATGTATTGCCCATTGGCTACCTTCAACCTAACGGGTCCCCGACTTGTCGTAAGGCACTCGGGTGGAATTAGGCCAGACTTGAGCAGACTTAACTCGTCGCTTGTGTCAAACAGTGCGTTGAAGACCCTTACCACTTCCCCGCATAAGGGTCGGATCTTCAGTTGAAACTGCCGCTCGCGGCCAATCCGGCGCACGGGGTGCAACCTCAGAATTTCGGGCCTTTTCTGAAGCTCAATCAGCGACTGGTGCAGGTTGTGGGTAATGCGCTCTAACAGCCCATCTGCAGCTCCCAGCTACAGTCTGGGTGATCACCCGATGCTCTCGGAAGCATCCTGAAGTACGTCGAATACATTCTTGGTCGCGAAGGATGACTGGGAGCAAGGGTTGGCGCTTTCATTCGGGACCTTAGTCGGACACGAAGATCCGCCTACGGCCATTGGCCCTCCAGCACTGGCCCTCACCCAGCCATTGTGAACTTTTTCGCTGCGAAGTCATTCCCAGTCTTCCATTTGGTGGACATCCGGGGGAATCGATGAATCCCGACATGGATGGCATGGCACTGACCACTGCACCATCCTGCAACCGCCCTGGCTGGGGCCCCAGGCTGCAGTAGCTCCGCTAAGAGTCGGGCTGTTCTCCTCCGCGGTGACGTCATGTACTCCGTCTCCTTTGTTCCGCCCCTGGCTCTTGCCCTTCTTGTCCTTGTCCTTGTCCTTGTCACGCTTAGGAGCCCAGGCTCTCTTGGTCTCTTGAATCTCCTTCGCGTGCTCGCTGTTGATCATCATCAGTTTGCATAGCTCATCCTTGGACGCTTCCATCTTGGCTTCCCGGACGCGGGCTGGCGCACGCTTCTTCGACCCGTGTGCCTTCTTATACGCCTCCATGTCGGCCTTGTGGGTAGGGCACGTCTGTTTATCGTGATGGAAGGGGGAGTTCTGCCCGTAGCAGACAAAGCAGCCCTGGGGTGAGCTAGGGGAACTCCCCAAAAGGACAGTGGTGGATCGCCATCTCAACGGTGCTCCTTCTTTTAGTAAGAAAAAGTGTATTTCCATGCCAAAAGGTAAGGTTTAGTTGTCTCAGAGGGGCAAGAGGCATACTACATTTTTTTTGTAGTATTGGCCTATCAAAGAAGGGGTGACAAAGCATTTTGACCAATAAAAACCAAGCACCGAACTTTGGATGATGTGTGGACCCCTGACCCACAAGTGATCGTACATAAACACCATTTCCTGCACTGACTGAGGCGCTGACATTGATCCAGAGCCTAAACATTTTTCTCCATTTTCTCATGAATGCTTAGCTATCCTAGTGGTCTGCACCCTGGGGGGCTGGGGCACCTCTTTTTGAGAAGTCCGGGGGTCAATTCCGGGTCAGCCTAGCTAAGTAGGGGAGGCTCGGCTTCAGCACAGCACAATCTCCATACTGAGCACTACTCAAAAGTACCGGTTTACTTCACAAGTGTACTCTACATTCCCCTTTTTGTACACTTGTCCCCTGATTTTGTTTTGCCTATATCTCTACACTGCGGCCACAAGCGGGGAAACAGCCTTCACCAATGGATCCGGCATCCACAAATTATGAGGGTATAGCCCCTTATAAAAATACTTGCAAATTCATTAATTTTTGGGTTTGAACCCGGGTCCCCCGTTTGCTATGCCATGCCGTTAGCCACTAAGGCAACCAGCCAGCCTGCTCAACTGCCTGTCACCAGAGTATATAATACAAAATCAAAATCAGTTCTCCCTCACTGACCAACTGCCAATACACGTCTCCCTATGCTCAAAAAAACCGGTTTGCTTCAAGAATTGATATAATTCTGAGCTACTTGTTTTTTGAGTTTCTGTTTTAAAATTCAAAATCACAGAATACAATTTGGCCAAAATGGATGCACATAACATTGTGGATTTTATCACGAAATTTGCTAGAAGCGATGCAGCAAGTTCCAGATTTGCGGGCCCTATTGGATGCAATGGAAGACATGGATGCCAATGCACTGACAGAGTGGCAAGCGACCAAGACGTCTTCCAAATTGACTGGGCATAAGACAGTCTGTGTCGGGAAAGATTTCTTGCCTTTATTGCACAACGCCTTACATATGGTGCACACTGGGAAACCCAAAGGGACGATGTCCACAGCAATTAAAGAGGACGTCTTCTTGATGTCATCGGCGCTGGAGGACGCGCTGAAGCACCCCGGGTCTTCTGATCAGACCTTCGTGTGGCAGGACCAAACGCACTCGACTCCGACGATCGTCAAGCGATTGCTTGCAGAGGCGCCCGCGTTGGTGGAGCCTGCAAAAAGGCGCAAGTTCATGCACGAGGTACCGCACTTTGAGTAAATAGGGCGAACCCCAGTGTATAACACACCAGTGCGTAGAGAATACGATGCAGAGAAAGTGCGCTGGGACACACAAGTGCGTGAATGTTTGCGTATGCTCACCACGCTGCAACTCGTGTCAGAAGAACCAGAGTCGATGCCAGACATTGATCCAGTGAATTTGTTGCATCACACAATTGCGTCCTTAGTGGCGCTGTCTCTTTCCATCACACAGTCGCCAAGAGTGGCAGTGGATAAGCGACTGGAGGTTGAAAAACCAGGTGCCACACCGTGGTTTGCTGCGGCAGAACTGAAGCTATTGAAACACAAAGATACCTTGAACCATAAACTGCGTGGCAGGTCAACGTATTCCAGCGTCCAACATTCACGTGGTCGTTATGGCAAGGGTTACACGTTTCGTTCTGAGAAAGGAAAAAGCAAAGGTAAAGGGAAGGGCAAGGGCTTCGATAAACCCTTCAGCTCGGAGCGTGTTGCAGAGAAATGACATCCGTCAATGATCTTCTGATGTCGGAAATCATAGTGCGGGGAGTGGACACTTCCATTCCTCCTTACAAGCGGCTGCAGGCCGCTTGGCGCGAATGGGATGCACTTGGAGACGCGTATGTTTCTTGCGTAGTGCAGAACGGACATTATTCCATTGGGTCCCTGGTTTCGATCCGTTACACCCTGAACACAATTAAAAACCTTTTCTCTGGCTCCAGGCGCTGGAGACATTTCAGACGAAGACGTCGTCCTGCGGCAAGAGGTAGACAAGTTGGTTCTTGCAGGTCATGTCAGCGAAATTGATCCTGAAGAGGCGAAATGTGTTACTGCCATATTCTTAGTTGACAAAAAACCTGACCCAGAGAATCCAGAAGGATCATCCAGGCCGTGCACAAATTTAAAGCCGGTGAATCGTTTCATACACGTGACCTATTTTACGTTACCAACGCTACGGGAAATTTTGCCGTACCTGAAGAAGGGATACTTCGCCTGCAAACTGGATTCGAAATCGGCTTATTGTCACATGCCGGTTGCGAAGAGAGATGCATCATGGTTGTGTTTCCGACACAGAGGACGCGTGTTTCGTTGGAATTGTTTACCTTTTGGTCTTAACATCGCCCCCAGGGAATGGCAGCGGGTGATGCTACCGGTGGTGAATCACTTACGAAGAAAAGGGGTTTTACTTTGGGTCTATTTGGGTCTGATTATTGCACCGACGAGGGAGCTCACAGCAAAGCATACCCAATGACTGGCCGATCTTCTGTGTCCGTATTGAACCAAACTCACGCGCTGGTCTTTCTGGGCTTCTTGCTGGATCTACCCGAGGCAACGTTTCGCATACCACCACAGAAGCTCAAGTCACTTCTTCACGATGTGAGGCAGTTACTTGAAGCGGACACACCAACTTGCAGACGATGCTCGTCAGTTCTGGGTCGCCTTCGGGCACTCCTATTCGCGGCTCCACAAATGCGGTTGTTCACGGATGCACTAGCGCAACATGTGGCGGTACAGAGCAAGCGCGGATGGGAGGCACGAGCAGACCTGCCGGACCAAGTAACTACTCAGTTGGAACTGGTTCTGGAGGAGCTACTTCAATGGAAAGGGCGTCAATTCACTGTCGAACTCGAGAAGATGCACATGTGGATGGATGCATCCGATCACGGTTGGGGAGCAACCATGCACAATCACGTGGCAACTTACGGTTGGTTCAGCACATCAGAGGGTCACATAGACCTGAAGAAATTCAGGGCAGGCATGAATGCCATCAAAGCGTACCTACTGCGGGACACAGAGCTTCATCTCCACGTAGACAACATGGTGTTCTTCTACTACCTGAAGAAATGGGGAGGTCGCGTCCGAAGGTTAAACAGTCTCATGCAAGAATTATGGGATTACTACCGTCAGATGAACGTGTTCATCGTTCCACATTATGTGCCCAGCGCGCTCAACCCAGCCGACGTGTGGAGCCGTCAACAAGGACATTGACAGAAGCATCACTGGACCCGTGCAGCATGGCAACAATTTGGAAGACATTTTCGTGGATAGATACGGCAATCGATTGGATGGCGAGTGCGGTGAACGAGCAATGTCAAAAGTTTATTTCAGAGTACCCCCAACCGGGGGCGTCAGGGGTGGACATTTTTGTTCAACGAGCGCACAAGATATCGCTGGGTTTTTTTAACCCTCCGTGGCATATGATCCCCAAAGCTCTAGCCTATCTGGAGGAGGCGACGAAATACGAGGTTCTTCTCGTGGTTCCATACCATCCACTAAAACCATGGCGGCACAAGTTCCAGTCTTTGGCGCAACGCACGATCACAATCTATCGAGCAACCTATCATCTTCAAGATGGAGTAAGGGTCAGGGCACGTCAGCCTATGATCTGCGGGTGGCTCTGCAAGACTATCTCAGACTTGGAGAAACATCCGCGGAAGAAATCGAAACACACATGAAGGCACTGGTAGAACAAACCTTCAAACGTCACAACAGGGCGTGGCTCAAGTTTCTGACGTTGGCGAGTTCCAAGCGATCTTTTACTTCCATAAGGGATCTGCACACCATTCGAATTTCTTCGTTGGCTTACTGGCTGATCCAATTTTCTGAGAAGGAGTCGTTCGCGGAGGCGCGTTGCGCGTACGCTGCTTTGCTCCTATTATCTCCGGCGCAAGCTTTACGATTCGAGCCTATTCTGAAAGGTATCAAGAAAAGATGGAACTATTTAGTGCCGCGTTACGTGGTGTATTTCGACGTTCCCAAGCTTCTGCAACAGCTGCCATACTTGGAGGCAAAGACTGAATCTCAAGTTCGTTTGCGTGTTATTCTGGTATTGCGCTTTTTAGCGCTTTTTTGTGGCATCGATCTGGAACGTACGAAACGCACGGGTATCATTAAGCAGGACAAAGTTTGGTTTGTCCAGGCCAGGGGTAAAGGACGCCCTGTTTACGAACCAAGTCCAATCCACGCAATGTCGAACAGAGCATACTGTCCTCTTTATTGGTCGGGAGTATACCTGGAGATGACCAGCTCTTACGAAGGGAACGAACTCTTCGTGTCGCTCAAGGCTCCCAGGAAGCCCATTGTGGCAGGGACGATCAATTCGTTGACTACGATATTTCTGCGGAGCGTGGGACTGCATGAGTTTACTGCGCACAGTACGAGGCTTTCTGCGGCAACTGCTCTGATTCTGTTGGGGGTTGATCCTCATATCGTTTGCGAACTGGGTGATTGGAGAAATTACGACACTTTCAGGCGTTTTTATAACAGAGTGCGGGCGATGACTAATATCGCGCAGTCGCTCGTGCCCAAGGACTCTGACCATTCTGAGCTTCTGTTACTGGAATAACGGGAAGTATTTTTGGTTTTTACAATATTATTTATGGCATTCTTTTACGGCTTCTGCTGTCTGTGCTCAGTATGGGGATTGTGCTGTGCTGAAGCCGAGCCTCCTCCAACTTACCAAAATGTAATGCAGAGGAAGGAAGAGCGCGCGAGGCGAGCGCACAGCACAAGACACATACTGCCCGCCCTCCACGCCCTATGTTTGGGGTAAAAAAATGCGGGATATAAGGTTCTTTTGGTTTTGAAACATACGTGCTACTTGAAGCCAACCGTTTGTTTGAGCATAGGGAGACAGTTATTGGCGTTCGGTCAGTGAGTGAGAACTGATTTTGATTTGTTTTATATACTCTTGTGACAGGCAGTTAAGCAGGCTGGCTGGTTGCCTTAGTGGTTAACGGCATGGCATAGCAAACGGGGGACCCGGGTTCAAACCCCCAAATTATTGAATTTGCAAGCATTTTTATAAGGGGCTATACCCCCAAAATTTGTGGATGCGGGATCCATTTGTGATGGCCGTTTCCTTGCTTGTGGCCAGAGTGTAGAGATATAGGCAAAACAAAATCAGGGGACAAGTGTACTAAAAGGGGAATGTAGAGTACACTTCTGAAGTAAACCGGTAGTTTTGAGTAGTGCTCAGTATGTGTCTTGTGCTGTGCTTTCGCCTCGCCCCCTCTTTCTTCCTCTGCATTACATTTTGGCAAGTTCGAAAATCCCATGTGACATGTCAGTGACCTCAGCGCCACAAGCCATGCCACCTCAGCACCTAAGGAACCCGAAACAAAGAGTGCACATCTCTAGATGGCAGTATAAAAGAGACAGTGCCCATGTGGGCAGTTTTCCCATGATTGTAGGATCCTTTCTAACCATCTCTTAATAAATCTGTAGTTATTCTGAGCTCATTTGTAGATACATTGTCTATCTATTCTCCTTTGACTGCAGCCCTTCACTTTGTGTTCACTTTCTGAGTGTCTATTTTTTTTTCGATTGACCCTCAGCAATTTTTTTGATGGATCCACCAGTAGTCCAGGCTATTCGGTGATTGGTGAAAATCCTGGGCTGTTCAAGTTCTGGAGCCTTTCCCGCAGTTTTCAAATCATCACTCCAATTCCCGAGTCCAAATCCACGCTTGCAACCTTTCAATTGACGCCAAGTTGCCTTTTCGTTCATCCGGAGAACACCATGAACTTCACCATATTTGGAAGCTCCAAAGCCGCCGATGAAAGCCTTTCAACGCTATTTAACTATTCCTTGTCACACCTCGTTCAAAAGCACCAAGCCTCAAATTCGCCTTTACAAACACGCTTTCCGTCACGCCAATTGAAAGCCGTTGAAGGCAAAATATTTGACACACGCCAACGCATTTTCGTTCCCGAAGTTTACCGCCGTCTACAAGAATACTCCGAGTTCTACCTGGATGTGGAAGGCACCGATATTCTATCTGCCTTTGTTGCGAGCAACTCCACGGAAATTCTAGACCGAGGCAGGGTCTCTTCCGTTGCGCACAATAACTACGACGAGCTTGAAAAGCTTTTGTTCAAGCACAAGCGTTTCTACCTAAAGCCGTATAAGTTGGACTATTCTCAAACCGAAGCCAAGAAGTCTCCGCCTACCGCCACCCCGTGGGCTAAACAATTAACAACCGTGCTAGATAAAGCCAAGGAAGAGAACAAAGACCTCAAAGGATGGTTCATTATACTGGCGTGGTACGCTCAAGTGGTTGCCGCCACCTTTCGCATGCTAGGCTCAACTTCCGCCCTTTTTCCTCTCCTTCCTTACATTTCTAGCGTGATATGTATGCACGGAGCACAACTTCGGGACGCCTACAAAGTCAAAAAGGACGGCAAAGACTCCTACGAGTTCCGCACGAGCGGCAATCAAACGATGCCGTATGTTGCCTTACTCCCAAACACCTCTTCCTTTGACGGGTGCCGATATGAAGACATCAATTTTAAGTTCGAACCTTTCCGCTTCGCCGCCAAGCACGCCCATCCAACGGTGCTTGACCTCCGGTTGCACATAACACTACGTTCTGAGGTGGGCATGGATTTCCTTGATCACATTGAGCCCTCGCCGCCGGAAGAGAGAGACAAGTCTCAACCAAAACAACGCAAAATTGGAGACGCCCGTGCATTCATGAAGTTAATGAACGAAATGTTTGTCCCCGCGCTAGCAAACGTATCGCTGAACACCAAGAATGCTTACTACCTGTTTGGCCACATAGTTCCTTCCGAGAGCCCGCATTGGGCCTACTACCGGTTTGATTGGGAACTCCCATCCCGCTTTGCCGACGAGCTCATGTTTATAGTCCGCGAGTGCGTCCAATTCCTCACCGGAGAACTCCTTGCAATGGACATGCACGCTTTGCCAACTACCGAAGTGTATCGAGCCGTTATCGCTAGGGACCAGAAGGAAAGAAACAAAGACCTACAAGCCCCGGAAATGCTCACCATGATGATTGCCAACCTGCCCGGAGGACATGGCGCCTCACCGCCCTCAGGAGCGATGTTCTGGTCGAAAGACTCCTTGGTCGTGGCGATTGACACCACACACGCGCTGTGCGACGTCATGAAAACCGGGGTCCAAACGCTAGCTTTCCGCTTCTTCCACTCATGCGGCATTGTTCTCTTTCATGGCATAGACCGGCAATACGAGGTCAGCGCCTTCAGGCGCCCTCGAGCGAGCCCACACAACGCCGGCCCCGCCCTCATACGACTCGTCTGAGGCACTGAAGACCGCCAGGCTCCTAGTCGCCCCAAGGTCGGCGCATGCTCTCGACTTGCGCGTCCAAGCGGGGTTCCTTGGCCCATACGCGTCGTTCAAACCCACGCGACCTCCCTACGAGCACCAACAAGCCCACCTCGTGGTCTACGAAAAAGAGGAATCTGCGCTGCTAGCGCATGATTTCAAATATGGAGACACTGCCTTTGCCCCACTACACCGCAACCTCCCTGCCCTCGAGAAGATACTCCCCGCTCAAGACCCGGATGTGGCCGAGCACAAGCAACCCATCGTTCAGCGCCTCTAAGTGGACGCCGCCTTGGCGTCCACGGCTTTCGTGTCCCAGCTTGTCTCCGCCCTTCGTGATAGGCCCGCGACAGGGCTGACTGAGCGCATCAGCGAGTGGAACGCGGCACCAGACGACGCTGACGCCGCTACGCCATTGCCGGGACCAAACCGCATCGAAGAGATGTCCGAAACCAGCGTCCCGCTGCTTGCTCCGCTGGAAGGCAAGGGGACCACCCTCTTACCCCCCGACCACGATGCCCCCACCCTCGCATCGGAGATACAAATCAACCCCCGCCTCCCTACTGGTTTTTATTACGTCCGCGACGTATTTTCCGAGAGCCAAGAGGAAACGGTAAAAAAGGTTTTCCACGACAACAAGTGGGAGAAATACCACGGGCGCTCAGTCCAACACTTCGGCCACGCATACCTAGGCCCGAGTAAAGTCACCGCCACGTCCCACATCCTGGAAGAGTTTTCCTCTATCATCCAAACCTACAATGCCGCGCTGGAGCGACTAGGCCTCTCGCACCCCTCCCCCAACCAAATCACGGGCACAATGTATCTCCCGGGAGAGGGCATCGCTACCACAGGGACGACCCCTTGCTGGGCGACCCGGTGTCCATTTTTGGTTCCCAGTCGGACACCACAATGTTCTTTAAAACCCCTTCAACGGGGACTCTTTCCGCATCCGCCTCTTTGCCCGCTCCTTCCTGGTCCTCACGGGGGCAGCACGCCATGAGTGGCACCACGGGATACCCCGACGCAGGGAAGACGAAGTGTTTGGGCTCACTGTCCCGCGTACCATCCCTTGGCTCGCTCTAATCCTCCGCCACATCCCACAGGCAAGCTAACCCACTAAAGCCAGAGGGCCGGATACCCGCCTCCTGCACTCTCCAGCCCCCTCTGCCTGAAAACACAAGGGTCAAGATTCGGTGAAACACCGGCCCAGTCACGGCTTCCTCCGTCACCGGCAAGGGGCTAGACGAAGAGCTCGCCTCGGCCGGAGTACCGGCCGATCAAAATCAGCATTTCCGTTGCCTTAGCCAGCCCAGCCAGCCCGACCCCTCAGCACCCCCCGAGCCCCCCCCTATCCCGCCCCCCCCCAAGGCCGGTACGCGCCTACGGAAGGGGTACCAACGGCCTCACCAGCCCCCCATACCCCTCCCTACAGAACTGCGTTTTCTGTCCCACAACTTGCAGAAGAAACCTATAGTGAGCAGCCAAATTCTCCGACACCTCAAGAACGACTTCGACATCCTCTTCCTCCAAGCAATCAATCACGCCCCCATCCTCCCCCACGTATATGCCCACGGCTCGGGCACTAAAGCCACTATTGTTTCGAACATCAGCCAGGACAAACACTCCAGAGGCGAGCACAGGTCAGTTTTGGTTTGCTCCCCCCGGCTCGCCCGGTTCGTTACCCCCCTCCCCAGACTCGATACGGAAGGGCTGCTGGCGGCAGCCGTTCTCACCCTCCTGGGGGCCCCGCCTACCTTGTTGGTCTCGGTAAACCCCCTGAGCGCGGACGTCCACCGCTCAAAAATTGAAAACATCCTGCGGCCACTCATGCATCCGTATCCCAACCACGTCCTAGGCGGCGACACCAACTGCATAATGTGCCCTGAGCTGGACGGAGCGAACCTCCAATTGGACAACGAGTCGCCTTGGCTCTGCAGGCGGGTTACGAGCGACCCGCCACGCCTCATCGATACCTTCCGGCACTTTCACCCAACCGAGCGGTCTTTCTCCCGATACCCCACCCCGTACAGGGCAAGCAGCAGCCGACTTGACCATATTTTGCTCTCCCCAACTGCCTCGGAGTTTTTTGCCCCCACCTCTGCCACAATCCAAACCGACGACAAAACGTCAGACCACCACCCAGTCACGTACACCTCTCAAGTCCCCCCCCACCCCTTCTCCGAAACACCCACCACTAAGAGAAAAGCTTTCCGCAAACTGACAGAGCGGGGGCGCTCCAAGCACCACGACTCCCTCGCCCCCCTGGCGCGATGGTGCGAGTCTACCCTCCCCCGCTTTGAGTCTTTATCCTCGGCAGACATAGAGCTCTTCACAGATGTGGTACTGGAGGAAGTAGCGACCAGCTACCACACTATCACCACACCGTCACAGCCCACCTCCTCTGCTCTGGTTAAGAAGATCAAAGAGTCCCTGCAAAACCTGCCCCCCCCAAAACCATCCCACCTACCCCGCTTCCATGGACACGCTCAACAAAACACGTCAAGGAGTGGGAAACCAAAGAGAACAAGGCCGCAACCACCAAAATCCATCGGTGCCTTGTGAGGAAAACTAGGATCAAGCGCACCATCAACGAGGCGCTCAACCCCGTGGAACGCGGTGAAATAACGCTGAAGCGCCCGAGCACCACACAGCTCGTCTCCGACCCTCAGGAAGTGAGCTCTTTTTTTTCTTCCACACTCCTCACCCTGGGGGGCAGCCTCGAGTACGCACCGCCGAGCACACTCGTGGATCGCCTGCTCACACACTCCCCCACCTGCCCTGAACCCACAAAACACAGCCCTCTCCCTGACATTACCTGGGAATCATTCCGCAACACGCTCAAGAGGTCAAAGCCCAACAAGGCGGGTGGGCGGGACTTCACAAACAACTACACTTTGCACATCTCCCCCCCCCCTATCCAACAATTCATTTGGAGGGTATGTAACAACTACCTCCAACAGCCGTTGCCAGAGAAATGGCTCGAAGCCAACATTATCTTGCTTTTTAAGAAAGGGGACGTGACGAACCCTGTAAATTACAGGCCTATGGCCTTGCTGAACAGCGTTTACAAAATAATTGCAACACACGCCAACCGTGAGCTACTGACAGCGGCCATCGAACACTCCATCATACACCCCACCCAGTTCGGCGGGCTGCCCAACCGCAGGTGCCAAGACCACATTTTCAACCTGCTATCCACGTTTCGGGAATCAGTCGGTAGCTACAGCCTCTTCATTGATTTCAAAAAGGCTTTCAACTCCGTCCCCCACACCACCCCCTTCACAGTGCTGTCCCGCCTGAACTTTCCCACGCCCCTAGTAAACCTCATCCAAATCCTTGTACCGTGCCCCCCATGACTTCCCGGTGGTGTCAGGGCACACCCACTCCTCCCACCTGCAAACCAGAGGTGTTCAGCAGGGATGCCCCATGTCACCCATCCTTTTCTGCATTTACCTGAATGTTCTTCTCTTCGCCCTGCCGTCTCACGTCACGGCACCCCCCTCCCTACACGAGTCGGGGCACGCCTTCGTTGACGACCTTCTCTATCGATCAGAGGATGGGGACCGCATACAACAAATTTTGAATTTCTTCGACACGGTCGCCAGGGTGTGGGGTCTAGACTTAAACCTCAGCAAAACCGAGATCCATGCTATGGGAACAGCCCCCCCCAGAACTTTCACCTCCCCCTCGGGCACCCCCCTGTCAACAACCAACCAGAAGACGGGGCAACTGCACAACTGCTACAAATACCTAGGGGTATACATCTTCACCACCAACCACGAGGCACAAACACTGGCATTGGCCAAGTCGGAAATACGCTCCTTTTTCACAACTCTCCAGCCCCTCCGGCTCACCCTTTCGGAGTACATTCTCTTAGTAGACGTCCAACTCATCCCTATTCTTTCCTACCGCCTCATGGCACACCCCCTAGCCCTGAACGAGTTGGGCGCCCTCCAGGCCATGATGTGGCAAAATATTGCACATGACCCCTCCCTGGATAAGGCCAACAGGATTTCCCGCCTCGTCTCTCCTAAGGCCCGCTACATGCCCCGCCACCAGGGAGGCTTAGGACTCTGCCACTTCACTTTTTCCATTTGCATGGCCCTGGTGAACACCGCAATCAGATACCTCAACGGAGACAGCCCAGCCTCAACAAACGAATCCTGTTCTGAAGCGATGCTCTCCACCACACACAACCCAATCCAAGACACCGTCATGGACGCGTGCCACACCATAGGCCTCCGATACCACAGCACCGGCCTCTGGGCCTCCTGCCCCCCCTCCCTCTTCCTCCCGAAAGAGAAAGTCCAAGTCCGGTTCCTAGCTACCAAACCAGCACCACAATACAGCAAGTTCGGCAACAGGTTGAAGCGAACACCCCAAGACCTAGGGTTCCACCTAGGAACGGTCACAGGGGTGCACACAGAATCGGCCACACTCCAGTTTCCGGACGGCACCGGCCACACCATCAAAGACCCCGGTCTCCGCGGCAACAAAAAAGAATACACCTTTCAAAACCCAGCCATTTCTGTCCGCCCCCAACTAGCGGGACACCACGAACTGCTTACCCCCCCCCTTCTCCACCCCCAGGAGTACATCCTCAACCCCCCCCCCAGGCCACACGGCGGGGTCCTGCTCGATTCCTCACTGCATGGCGAGCTGTATCGGCTCCCAGATGAACCTCACTCCCTTGACCCCGATGACCTCAAAGAATGGGGTTGTGAAGCAGCCCTCACCTCCTCCTCACATCGTCCCCCGGCACGACATGGGTGTACTTGGATGGCTCAGCGGGCACCTTGGGCTACGGGTCTGCAGCCACCCTTTTTTTCCCCAATGGCCTCAGATGGGTGCTGTGCCAAACGTCCCCATACCAGTCCTCAGAGGGATCGGAGTTCTGGGCGGCTATTATGTTCCTACGGTGGGCCCTTGCATCTCACCCGCACCTCACCTTTGCCGTGCTAGGGGACAACCTCCACGTTATCACTGTTCTCTCTCCGAACACCCCCCCGGACCTCCCGTCACGCTCGCCAGCCGGCACGTGGGAATCCTCTCTTCAGTCCATCCAGGCCTCCCTACGCCCAGGGATGATCCAGGGTTGGGGGTGGATCAAGGGGCACGCCGGGTTTGTGGGGAATGAAATCTCGGATGCTTACTTAAAGTGGGCCGCCCACGCGATGATCTGGGACCCCTCCCTCCTTCCCCCCCCCCCGATAGGCTGCATATCCAGAGGCCCCACTCCCCGTCATACACAAACTGACTACCACCTCAATCAAGCACCTCCTCCCTTGCCACAAACACGAAAACATCCACGTACCGTCCAGCTTCCATTTTTACAACCACACTTCATGGTTCCAACGCCTCCCTTTCAAATGGTCCTCCGGAAACTTCAACATGGCGCCGTTTGCTTTCAACGACGACTTGCACCCTCACCATTGTAACGCTTGCCCCGACCCGCACCCAATGGATGTTATCTCTTTCGTCTCACACTGCCCAACGTGCGAACACCTGGTGCAAACCTACATTCAGTGCTGGTGCCCCCCCTTCACCACGGTTGTGTCCCAATGGTGGTCCGCGACCACACACGTCGGGGGGAGACGCAATTTCGTCCGGGGGCTTGTCCCCATGTTCCTTTACACCAAACTCACAACCCCCCCCTCCGGCCGAAGAGAACCAGCACACTGTCATGACTTAAAACTCGCCCTGAAGGCCCGTGTTCCCCTGCTCCTCAATGCCCTATACCGCATCCTGGAATGGCTAAACGACAATCCCCCCCCCAGCCCCGCTCACCCCCCCCACGGGCCCCAACTCATGGGGACGCCCCTGGTCGCCTTACAGCACGTCACACACTGCCCTACAGCGCCCCCCCCCCCCCGCCTACCACCCTCCCCCCCCCCTCCCGGACAAAGTGGCACACAAGCCTCCGAAGAGCCCCCGTCCCCCATCCCCTGCGGCACACGCCAAAGCTCGGAAACACGCCCGCCATCCCCCAGGACCTGTCCGGCCTCTATCGCTGAAACGCAACACCGCGAGCGAACCTCAGCCAGAGCCCCCGCCCCCCAAAACGGCCGCTCACAATCCGGGACATGTTCAACCTCCCCCCTCCCCCTCGACCAGCACCCCCCCTCGCCGCCTCCGCCCCTGCTTCCGCCCGTTCTCCCCGCATAACACGGTACTTCGCACCAGCCCCCCCCTCTGCCGCGAGCACAAACTCACATTCAACCTCATCTTCGTCCAACGTGTCATCTCTTTGAAAAAGCCACACTTACACGTTTCTCTCACGCCAGCCCTCAACAGCCCTAACACGGCGCAACCAATCAGTACTACCACACTGGCACTCACCAGTCACTTCTGCAAATGAATCCGTCCCCCAAGCCGCCCCTCATGCTCAAGCCGTCATGCTCTAACCCCCAAACCGCAACCGTACAGCCTTCGGGAATCAGGCAGAGACCCCAGCTCTGCTGTTGTCTATAACGGGGCTGCCAGGTCTCATTTAGATAAGGCAGAGGAGGACAGCAACGTGCAGCGGTACTCAGCCCGCGATTGAACTTGGTTTTGGGCTCCCGCCCCTCCCCGAAAAAGCTTGGCGCGCAAGAGCCTTTCCCCGCGGCCTGGCCAGCCACAAAAGGCGCCGTTCAGTGCAAAAAAAAAGCCTTCAACTTGGTAGATTAGATCCTGAATTTCCTCTTCTTGCACTGTGGGTACTTGGGAGCTTTGGTTTATTGTTTCATTTCACCAAATCATTGGTATTTCGAAAACCTGAGCTACAACAAGAAGCAGCAGGAGCAAGCAGAGGCACAAACAAAACAATATCATCAAAGCATCAACAGTGGAACCCTGTTTTAACTTTCTGGTAGCAGAGGATTTCAGTGTTTGCGTACCTGCAACCCCGTGCAGTACAACCAGTACGTCGAAACTGACAGCACTTCTGAGGAGCAGAAGAATACCATATGGACACAAGGACACTGCCGAGAAGACAGCGCCCTCAGCGGCACCAGCGAAACCGGCACCGAAGCCTAGACCTGTGAACCTGAGCTTGAAGAGCCTGTACCTTCAGTGCCCTTAAGTGGGCTTAGGGATGATTCGATTGAGGGCCTGGGAGTCGACGTCAGTGGACTATCATTTGGAGCACCTGAAGGCAAGGAGAAGGAGAAGGGAGCAGTGGATATGGGAATCGAAGAGGAAGACCCTGGAGATGAACACGATCCACCTGATGAGGTACCCTTCGATAACAAACCTTCTGAGAGGGTGCCTCGCGCCCCTGACCACCCTGCAGCACCCTCCAGAACAACCACTACGATCCCAGTCACACATCGAGCAACATCCTCACACACAACCACTGCACCTATGGCTGAGTGCCTAGGCTTTACTGGTATGCCCTGCCCCACCTATGGTGTGAACCTAGTCGCGACTGCGCCACCTATGGCGACAGCAGTCAGCGAACCAGTGGCATCCAGCTCAACCTACACCGGTATCCATGACCCTGCACCACGCCGATACGCTGAGGGCTATCACAGGCCCTCTGCCTGTGTAAGCCCAAGCTATATTTTTGGCTATGCAGCACTTGAGCCTGGCTATGCCATGCCAGCTCCTGGCTTTGCCTCTCTTAGTGGCATTTGAGCTTCTGAGTTCTGTGGAGGACGGAGCAGGGGATCTGGAAGATCCTCTGACAGGTCCCTGACGCGCTCGGAGATTAGGGAGGCACTCCGCAGCGCTACTGCAGAGCTAGTTGCCGACATGACGCAGGAAATCAGGAACAACCTCAACCCCCTGATACCTCCTGAAGGGTCACCTATGACCATCGGAGCTTCCCCTCACCAAGTGCGGGCCAACCACCTGGTGGCGGGTCTGACTCATACTGTGGGCCGCGTGAGAAGTGGACCTATGCCGATTCAGCAGCTGTACCAAGGAGTCCCTTCGTGCCAAGAACTGCCCAGTCGCCCTACAGCCATGTAGAGAACTCCACTGGAGCTGAGCTGGATCAGTTGGGACTGGCAGCCTTGAGAGCTATGGTTGACACGGACCCCGCTGGCTCCAGTGACTTGGGCGGTGATCCTTTGGATGATGAGCCGCAATCTCTAACCCCTGCTTCATCCTCTGAGAACGATGACCCTGAGGTCCCCGAGAACCCGAGTGACAGAAAGAAAAAGAAGAAGAGTAACAGCAAGCGCCACGAGAGACACAGATCCAAGGAGGTTAAGGCTATCGCCAACTCCAAGGTTGTGGTGAACCTGCTTTAGTTCACTGGGAAGGACCTCAGCGAGTTCGTGGAGAGTTTCGGCCGGTTCCTAAGGATGACGGGCCAGACCCACGCTAGTTGGCGGCGGAAGTCTCACCTGCTCTTGCAGTGTTGCAAGACCAAGTACTTGGGGAAACAAGTCAAGCAGATAATGATTCATTCTGCTAAGTTTGCCGAAGTTTTGGTCGCCCTTGAAAGGCAGTACCCCTCCTACGAGAACAACCTATCCATCCGGACCGAGATCCAGAACCTGGCCATCTTGCCCAAGAACCCCAAGGATGCGGGTATCTGTGAACTACTGGCGGACTTGGACCACTGGGTAGGGCGACTCACGCCCGGATCGTACGTCAGCGATGAGATGCTTTTCTGGTTGGTGGCCAAGATCACCCGAGACGTGTGGGATGACTGTTCGGCTACGGCGGAACCGAAGGTAAGAATGCTCACCTACGAGGACTTGTCTGTCCTTCTATTGGAGCTGGCAGTGGAGAAGGAAAGTGACCAGCACCTTAACGCCTACCGCCCTGGAGGAGGCAACTCTGGGAACTGTGGCCGTGGGTAACAAGGACCTCGACCTGGACAAGGGACTACCCCTGAGAATGCTGGCTATATGAGCCATGTGCAAAACGTCTTCTTGTGTGATGCCAGAGACGAGCAGGGCGGCCTGCTGCATGCCCCGGACTGCGACCAGTATGAGCGCTTCGTGGTGCAGGGCAAGAAGCAGGAGACAAAAACCGGTGGGAAGACTAAGATGCCTGACCACTACAGGTGTACCATCACCTGTGCCTTCTGTGGCAAGCGCAAGCACTATGAGGATGAGTGCTACCACAAGCAGCGCTTGTCGGCCAAGCTGAAGAGTGGGGCCCAGAGTGACCACGGAAGTGGCAGAAGCAAGCGCCATGACAAGAAAGGCAAGAGAGAGTCTCAAGGACGAGGCAAAGGTCAAGGTCAAGCGCAAGGCAAAAGTGGAGGATGCCGAGGCCCCGACAAGAAGAAGCAGGGCAAGAACCAGGAGAAGAACCAGGACACGTCCAGGGAAAACCCCAACCCAACGCCAGGGAGGACCAATCCTGAGCCCTCTGGTGGGCAGCAAAACATGGGGCCTACGACCCGTTCCCATCCGCAAGCTCAACAAGAACAAGGGACTAAGCGTGCCAATGAAGATGGGGACAAGTCTAACGCCCGCAAACGTTCCTGCTTCATGCGGATGGCGCAAAAACTGTGGAAGAAGGGTTTTGACGTTACCTGTCCCGCTGAGTTCTGACAGGGACGCCATGGGGGATCTACAGACCTGGTTTTCTTGGTACCTATCCGTCTCCGTGGACGAGAATACCATGGGGGTACTGGATACTGGGGCTACTGTATCAATTTTGGCCAAGAAAAGTTTACCTGGTGGGGACCTGAAGAACACCATGCCTACGGCAGCTGTTCGCATGGGGGATGGCCATGTGGTGCACAGTTGTGGGGACTGCGAGGTTGACGTACCTTGACGTGTGCTCAGACTGCTCCACTGGTACAGATTCCCCTCCATCACCATGGTCCACTTGGAGGACATAGGGTGCTTGCAGCGTGAGGGATAGAATCTGGGAGTGCTCGACGAAGAAGTGGGTTCCCAGTACGAAGTCGGTGGCTTCGGTGTCCATCATGTAGACACCTAGGACTTTAGCCCCTGGAAATTCCTGTGAAATTGAAACGTTGACTGTCAACTGGTTTACATGTTTTTTGGGGTCATTTTTATGTATAAAAAAACATTATTTGAAAAAAACTGCGACAGCGCAGAAATCGGAATACATCAAGCAAAAACGAGGGTAAAATTGACGGCGATAGTGGCAAAATCACAGCTACTGCTGTTAATATCGGCTGCGGAAAGATCTGGCGACTAAGGTCCCCGTTGAGGCTGTGCAAAGAGGAGCCCTCTGCCATGATGGTTGCGTCCAAATCTGAGGACTATCAGCTCCTTGGGGATGTCCTGGACCAACGTCTAAAGGAGTTGAGAAACTCCAGGGAAGACCTGAACGTGGAGTTGTTCGCCAGTGACAAGCAGCACATCCTGGACCTCTACTGCAGCAAAGGGCCTCATTGCTGCTCCAAATGTTATTGGC
Source organism: Eutreptiella sp. 'Long Island Sound 2002' (assembly GCA_964036045.1). Classification (NCBI taxonomy): domain Eukaryota; phylum Euglenozoa; class Euglenophyceae; order Eutreptiales; family Eutreptiaceae; genus Eutreptiella; species Eutreptiella sp. 'Long Island Sound 2002'. The sequence goes on along the minus strand of OZ038383.1, from coordinate 65,613,627 downwards.
CCCCTTTCGGGATGGTTTACGGGAGCCCCAGTCCCAGTGAACTCGGGAAGGTCTTGACCAAGGTGGCCTTGGAACGGTCCAGTATGGTACTGTGTTCCCCCGATTGGGGAGCCCATGGGGGAAATGAGTACTTGAGTATTCCATTGGACAAGCTGACACTCACATCCATTCAGCTGCCCCACAGCGCCATCTACATACCTCTGGGTTGCAAGACGCCTATTGGGAAGCCAGGATGGGGGAGCATGCTAAGTGTGGTGGACGGGGTTGTAGCCCCAGTACCCGGAGAAGATTTGGACCCTGCTATTGTCCAGGAAGTTTAACGTGAGAGCAGCGGCTACACCCTGTCCTGAAAGACCGACTCCGGCCTCGAGACGCGGTGGAGACTACTCCACGGGGAGACGAGTACGTTGTGTCAGACGCTGTTGCCCCAGACCCCCCCTGCAAAGTACCTAATCCTGATGTAGTCTCGGGGTGTCGGCTAGAAGAGCTACCCAGCTCCATACACCCTGATGACGGAACCGAGCAGGACGCCTTCTTCGTGCAGACGCGCCTGGAGGAAGAGGAGAATGCCGAGTATGCTGACCCACAGAGGCCCCTACTCTCCATGAGGGGAGGGGAACCCTTGGACGAGGGGTTTGACCCCGGATCCAGGCTGAGAGAGTACATGGACTCGGAGGGGAGATTGGTGGCGAGAATGCTATGCTACGCTAACCCTACCCGCCGCTCATGGCCGTTGAAGCAAGGGTCTATGGGAGATATCTCCCAACTGAAGGAGGACCTCGAACAGAAGATTACCACCTGGCAACAGGAGGTGGATCTAACGCTCATGAAGAGCGTATGGGGTGCCCATGTCAGGACCCCAGAGGAAGATGAACTCTCAGAGGAATGCGTATGCGCACCGCATCCATCGTGCCTATGCTGTCATCGTCCACCTGAGACTGTGGAGCGGGACCTTGTATACGCCTACTAAGGGCTGAAAGATACTACCAAGGAGGCGGAGTCGGTTGAGGACCACCTCTCCGCTTCTATTCATCAAGGGGCAGGCAATCTACACTCTGAGGAGGACCTGGAGGACACGATCAAGGTCTTGCACCCTAGAGTGCAGAAGCTGATCAGGACCTATCTGCAGGTGTTCAGTGAACTACCCCCACTAGCCTCCTGTGACAAGCTGGTACAGATGGATCTCAAGCTGAAGCCCAAGTTCGTGGGTCACAGGATACGTAGGAGACCCTACCCGGCTCCTAAGTAGCAGGCCGATGAGATTGAGCGACAGATACAAAAGTTTATCAACGCTGGCCTCGTCCTGGAATACAAGGATGGGGACTAGCCCGAACACTGCAGCACCTGTTTTCTGGTGGCTAAACCTGGGTCTACAGCCAAACGGCTGGTGGTGGACTGTTGAGAGCTGAACAACAAAACGCTGAACCACTCGGGGTCTATTTCCAACATGGAGTCAACTGTAGAGAAGATGCCCAGCTGCTGCTACAAGACGAAGATGGACAAGCGGAGCAATTTCTGGCAATTGGAGCTGACGCCAAATGCCCAAGAGCTCCTGCCAATCATCACCCGTCATGGGAGGGTGTTCAAGTGGAAGGCCATGCCCTTTGGCGTGGGCAACGCACCTGCTCTCTTTCAAGAGCTGATGACCAAGTTTCTATTGTTTTGGGATTGACCAGCCTTGTGAGGGCCGCCTCTTTGGCTCCTCATGAGGACCTTTACAAAGTCCCTGAGGTATCTGCCTTCTTCCGCTGAGATACGAAGTTTTTCCTTGTCTGCAGTTGTTGCATAAGTCACAATGCCCGATGTTGTCGTTAATTGCCGTGAGTGGCACCTGACAATCAAGAAATTCCAACAATTTTATGTTGGTAATCGAATTTCATCAAAATTCGATCAGGGTCTAATAGGTAACCACAGACACCCGTCGTCACAGTCGCAAATGATGGTGTCGCCTGTGCTCCAGCTCTGATAAGCCATATTTATAAAGTAATTTTTTGATAACTTAACGGCGCAAAATCTTCGAGTGTAGCGCAATCTCTTTCTCTAATTTTTGACATAAGTCGCCAATTTTTCACGTGAAGCAAAATCTCGAAACAGGCTTGAATCCCCTGAGTCCAAAAACAAGGGATTCGCGCGTTCAAGCCCCCTAGGCTGACCTAATGTGCCTCATAGGCAGTATTAATGAGGGTCTGCCCCTATCAACCTCATATTGAGGCCATTTTGTCCCCCCTCAATATGCCCAAAGGGTTATACATTTTTGGGATTTTCCAAAAATCGGTCAATCTCATGTACTTGGCGCCCCAGTACATGTAGAAATATGTTGAGTTGGTATAATCTCCCTCTTTGCATGCCTTAACACCCAGGTCATATCACTTGTGTTCCCCAGAGTGCGCATATATGTCGATTATAGTTCACTTGGCCACATGTTTTGCTTGCATGCCAAGAATTGACTTTCGGAAATGAGGTCGACTTCCAACCCAAGCACTTGCATGTGTGTTCAGGGACCAACGTTATATGAGAATATAGGCATACCTTGATCCTAGGCCACTAGGTTGGGTATATGACAGTAGATGGGGCTTGGGTAGGGTTCTTGGGCAAATATGAATCATTGTGTGTACCCATTTGGCGTGTGTACGATTCCAAGACCAGCCCGCCAACGGACCCCATATTAAGCAGAGCCATTGTTCCCAACCCAAACCAACACCGATAAAAGTCTAACCTTCACCCAGGGACCTCATGGAGAGCACACCGGAAGCGATGTGCTACATGCAAGGTGTGTGATTTGAATTTTTCCATTTTTCTACGTGCCCACTTGGGGAGCGGCGCAAGTAACCTCCCATGGCACCCCAATAGGACCCCAAGCGTGGAATCCAAAGTCCATGGTACTGAGACAGAGTGTGTGAAGAGAATTGGGGGCTACTCACTTCGAGCCGGAGATATAGTACTATAATTGTGGGAATGTCAAGTGCATTCTGTGTGTTTTTTCATCAATGTTACCATTTTTGGGCCGTCATGATGTGAAGCCGGTTCGGACCCCCGTGGCCATCTTTGGGTCACTTGGGGTGTGTATCTATGTGCTGGCAAGCCGCCATTGTCTGATATCATACTCTTTCATCCACCTGACCTAACCCGATTTGATAGTGTGATAGGTTTGGCCATTCCGGCTCTGAGCGGCCATATTCAGTACCAAGGCGCCGCCAGCTGAGATTTATATATCAGAATATCAGGAATCAACAGGGTTTTTTTATCATAATATTTCCGTAATTTTTCCGTCTTTCGTTCTGATTGTCAATGTATCGGCGACTGTCAGTTGGCTCGCGATTTTGCGGTAACCGATTGGTTAACTGTTATTTACAGATATTTTGGCGGAAACCCCGAGGAAGGGTCAGATTTCATCAGTAAAGGGTTCGTTGCTTCCGCAATTTTCATATTATACACTCGCAAAATCAATCCGATTTTTTCAGATTTTCAGAATCGGATTTTCGACTTCGACATCGCCGCACTCAATATGATGAATCTCAAGTGGTCATACATTTTTCCCCGATCACGAATCAACCTTCCTTTTGTTGTGCCCTTCATTTTGCTTGGAGCTATAGTCGAAACAAAAGTGATTCGTGAGACCACTTTGAAGAATCAGATGTTCGGCTCACGGCGAGGAATATCAATATCGAGAATTGGGTTCGAACTGCCTTGGTCTCAACTGAATTTAGAAAGCATCAAACGCCTTTGGTGTGTACACATGCCTGGTATAGCAAGGGATAATGGTCAAGAGGGTAGAAAGTGATATATAACTCTTGGACCGTGAAACTGAATATTTTATTGCGACTTTCGAGTGTACCGCATGAGTGTTGGGGTTGCATAGCAACTTTTTTTGGGTTCCTACGTATGTTTAACGTGAAGTTATGTCCATAAAGGGGCATGGCATATCATGGTGGGAGCCTCTTTTTGAGGGTATGTGTCATATGCATGGTATGTGCTTCGATATGCTCACGCCCATGTTATATATCTCCGTTTGTAGGAAGATATATGGAGTCATACGTGGCAAGGGCTTTGCCCATGTCACAATAATGAACTCCATAGCACTAGACTAAGTCTACCGCTCATATAGTGCATGTGAGAGGGCTTACAGAGCGACCCACAAGCGCCATTATCAATTTTCCCATTTTTCGTGGTGCGTGTTGGGAGGAGGTTCGAAGGTGTCCCTATGCATTCATGTGGGGATCGAAGTCGGGGGATTGTTTGCAAATGGTCCCAAGCAATTGTGATTTGAATCATATGTTGATACCATGGGTGAGCGAAGTTATATACTATTGTAATTATCTTGAATTTGGCATTATTTGCATGTTTTTGACGTCATTTTATGCTCATTTTTGTATTATATGTGCTCAACTGGTCGGCTAACAGTAAAGTGCCTAGACATCTGTGAACTATGGTATGTTGCTTATATGTTGGCATATGCTTCGGTGTTGTACCTCACCATATGCCGAATCACGTGGTCACTTTGGCTTGGCACACGAGGCCTCACAAAATTAGGTCTCAAATTCATGAGTTGAGTTGTGAAGCATGTCATGTACATAACCGGAGTGTTTCGGAGCCAATGATGGAATATTCTTGGGTATGGACATTCGGTCTATATCACCCTTGTATACTACTTTCCGGTTTGACACATGCATGGAGCATTTGGATATTTGCCGTATGCATTTTTGAGTATATAATTGACTTTTGGGCATAATGGTGTGATTTGCCTGATTTTGCCATGTTGTGAGGTCATCTTCATGGGGCAGTTCTCCAAGCCAGATCGACTCCAAGTCGAACCAAGGTTATGTCAGGGTAGGGCATGGTCCTGAGTGCTGCTCTAGGCCATGAGGCACCATCTCCCCTATTGGGCTAGGATTTGGAGGCTTGGGAGTGAACACATTTTTGGGGTTTATGTAGTGACTTTTGACACATGGCATTTAGCCAATTTTTTGACTGGGTTCAGGGCATGATTTTGGCGAGTCAAGGGAAGGTCTTGAGTCCAGGGAATGAGGGGTCTATGGCTGTGATTGTGTACGTTTCCATCTTTCCCCAACCTTGCTTTATTTGTGTTCATATGTCAATTTCAGGGCTTTCCTCTTTGGTGCAATTCTTGTACATGCCCGCCACCGTGAGACAACCGGTGTGCTGAACGGAAGCCCGCAGTGTGGATTGGGTTATTGCTGTATTTGTGGGATCTGGTTGCTGTTCAGGGTTGAAGGAGGATTGTATTTTCTAAATTATTGGATTTTGGACCCTGGATTTTGAGAAATGCATTCGCTGATCAGGAGCAAGTCAGCAGGGGTGACAGGCGGAAGGGGCACAGCAGGGGCCGGTCCTGGTAGGGACCTTCTTTATGGTAGCAGAGGCGTACCTGCTGCCCCTACCTACCGCCGACCCGGGGACTTGGGCCCCTATGAGCCCTGCCCAAGTACGCCCCGGTTGCGTATTGTAGACTCGGTGGAGACCACGCCGGAGATTGGAGCCAGAGAAGAGCCGAGACGCTCAGGAGCATGGCGAACTCCGGAAGTTGAAGCCCGAAGAGAAGTACGACGTTCGGCAAGAGGAGGACTTGACATGGAGGACCTGGTCTCCATGTGTGAGCGTCGCTGCTGAAAGGCATGCAACCTCCGCTCCGCCGCGGAGGACTCCGAGGAGACCTGCCATTCAGGCAGCAGTGGAGGACGGGCCCGGCGCTACCGGAAGCGCGGGTCACCCAAGCCCGCTGCAGGGGACGCCGGGGCTATGGATACGGACCCCAGCTCAGTCAGGCTGTGGGACTCTGAGGGGCACTCCGAGGGCTATCTGACAGCTGATGAGCAACCTTCAGAGTCGGAGGAGACGCCAGACTGACCACAAGGGCGAACACGGCCCCAGAACCCAGCCTGGAGCATGACGCCGAGGCGTTGGAGAGGCCAGCCAGAGCCAGAACGGCGCCTGTGGCCCGGCACACGGAGCCAATGCGGGATAGCATGGGCGACACACCCATGGCGGAGGAGTCCGAGGCGCCGGGGACCGCAGGATGCGCCGGATCAGGTGGAAAGCACGCTGAGTGCCACTGCGAGCTCGTGTCCTTCCTCATGGGCAAGTACCCAAAGATGGGGATGGACTCCATTGTGCATCGCCTCGACTGCCTGGACAACGCGAAGGACGGTCTAGAGGAGGACGTCGCGGGAATCCTGGATGACCAGTCGGCCGCGGGAAGAGACATGGCGGAGCTGCGAGCGGAACAGGACCGGTACCGGGAGAATCTGGAGCTGGCCCTGGAGAAGCAGCAGCGAGTGGTGGACAGCCTCCTCCACCTGGTGGAGGACATGTCGGGACGCCTGAAAAGGCTAGAGGAGCTACAGCCCCTCAACTCGGGTCCGGAGGTCCCGGCAGAGCCGGCAGCGGCAGAGCTGGTGGAGCGGGTTAACACCCTCAGGGGCGCCATGGAGAAACCCATGCGCGGCCCTGCAGAGGCACCTTACGCGCCTCTGCGTGTTGACCCGGGTGCGCTGCCGTTTGTCCCCATGTTCAGTGAATCCACAATGCTCGGGGGGCAAACGGCACCAGCTGGGTCCATGCGGGAAGGGTGCGCAACCACAGACCCAAGGCGCCTGACGGTACAGATGTCCCATGCCGCCCAGGATCTACCGATCACTACGACTGCCCATGCAGTTCATGCGGAAGAGGAGATCCAGAGCCAGACCATGCAGCGGCGAACCATTGGAAGCGCCGACGGACATGGTCGAGGTCATCCAGGCGGAAACCTGTGGGCGAAGGACCCCAATACGGGGATATGGACGGCCGGTGGAGCAAGTCCTTCCCGCATTCCAAATTCCATGGGTTCAGGCCCACCCGGACCGCACTCCATGGAGGAGAGGGATGTACGGGGAGTGTACTCACACCCCCCGGCCACAGGTGGTATCCGTCTCGGTGGAGTGGTGGCTGCGGACGTCGGAGACGCCATCACGATTGATGACCTCAGGGGAATCAAAATCCCCTACTATGATGGCAACCCCTCCAACCTGGACGACTTCATCCTGGATTGGGAGGACTTCGCCGAGGAGGTCGTCGGCGAGATGAGGGGAGCGCCAAGGGACAAGTAAGTATGTCGGACATTCCCACACAGGCTGGCGCAGGACCTGAAAGAGGAGCTCAGGGATCAGATCCGCGAGGGATTGATCCAGACGGAGCAGGCCTGCCTCCAGTGGCTGGAGGACGAAGAGCGAGTGGACACCCCCAACCAGAAGTTGGAGGATTTGTGGTCCATTCTGCTGCCGCTGGAGCGCGGGGAACTGAGGGTCCGAGAATGGAATCGGTACATCCGCAAGTACCGAAGAAGCCTCAAGCTGGTGGAGGACTGGAATGAGGCCAGCGAGATCCGCCACCTGCTGAAGAACGTCCTCCCGGGGAACTGGAAGAGAAGAGTGGAGGATGAGGAGAAGAAGAGAGCAAAGAACCGCGTGGCCGTACGGATTATGGCGTCAGAGGACACCGATGCCGGAATAATGGAGTTCTTCCGGCGAAACCTCGGCGAACCCAGCCGAATGTGGGGGTTGAAGAACGCCCTCTACGTGGAGGTATTTGGCGACACCATGGGGCAAAGGCTGATGCACCTCAACAACGTGGAGTGGAGGCGCGGAGAGCCGCTGAGGATGCAGGTCATCTTCGCCCGCATGAGCCTGGACGAGATCATGAAGTACATCACGGTGGAGCTGAAGCTCAACGCCAAAAACGAGGCCCACGTGCAGGATCGACAAGGTCATGGACAACGAGGCCACCGAGAAGACCGCCATCATCGGGAGATCCAGGAGGACACGGCCAACTCTGCGGAGGATGGTAGTGGAAGTGGCCAAGACCACTAGACCGGGTCCCGGGAGGATCACGAGGAGGCCCATCTCTTCGCGTTTGTGGCGCACAACGTGAGGGACCATGGGCAGGATCGGTCCAGATGGAGCCAGGTGGGACCCAAGAAGGGCAAAGAGCCAAGGAGGATCAGGAACCCACCGCTCTTGTTCCGGGAGTACAGGTCTCAGCACGACGGGTGCTGGGTCTGTTATGGCAAGGGAAACAACCATGCACATGACCACCGTCAGTGCAAGGTGTATGAGGCGGACAAGAAGGCCTACTTCTCCGCCCACCCCGAGAGCCCAAGGAGCAGCGGATTGTCGATTGGAAGGCGAAGGGCGGAGACGGGGGAAAGGGCCAAGGCAAAGGCCAAGGGAAAGGCGGAGGAAGAGGTTATGGTGGTGGACCTGGCCAAGACCGACGAGTGAGGTCGATCGAGGAGGTTGCTGAGGACATGTTGAAGACGTTGGAGGAACTCAAAGCCCAGCAACTTGGTGGACAAAGTCTGAGCGGATCGCAGCAGGAGGGTGCTGCGGCAGGCCATGTCTAGAGAAGCCCCCACGGGAGTGGGACCTCAGAGGTCTCTCCTCCGAAAGTCAGTGGAATCCCGGAGAAAGCGAAGGCACATCGGGTGCCGAAGAGGGCTCCGGAGGAGCCAAAACCACTGAATTTCGCCACTCCCAACCCCTGGAGCGCCCTGCCAAGGCAGGTTTATGTGGGCAAGGGACGTGGCAAGAAGGAAGGAGCTACCACGGAGAGCCCCGTGGACGGGCAGGACCAGCCTAAGATCTACACCATCCGTGACCATACCCTCGAAGTCCTGATGCACCCGGATGTGCTAGAGTTGCATGCCGTGAGAGTCGTCCATACACCGCATGGCGATGAGCGGCAGTTGCACTTGAAGGTGCGTGTACGGTGCGGACAAGAGGAGTTGGTGGTGGATGTTTTGGTGGATACGGGTGCCCAGGTGAGCCTGGTCCGGAGAGGGTTGTTAAAGGAGGAATCCCTGCAGCCCAGCCGTAGACCGGTGCGCCTGAAGGTGGCCAATGGAGATATTATGGGTGGTGGTACCCATGAGGCCACTATCAGTATTGAATTCTGGGAGCATGAGCGCTTGAACCGCCCTGATTTGGCGAAGAGAAGCACTCTATCCGGGAACTTCTATGTGGCGGACATTACAGATTGGGATATGATCATGGGGTATGACTTCATGGTTGCAAATGCCATTGGAGCCCTTCTCCATCGCCCAACGCTGGTCCGGGAGGATGATGAATGCCTCACATGGCTGTCCACGGATTATGCATGCGAGTCATCCCAATGGAATGCTGAGGAAGAGGATCGGATCGTTGAGCGGAACAAGCTGTGGGTGCCACGTCCAGAAGAGACCGCGGAGTTCAACTCACGGAGTATGGAATGGCCAGCCCACAGGTGATGAAGCATTCATCTGTAGGGTTAAGGCGGTGCCCATGCGGGTCATGTTCGAGCCCAAGGAGGGGACGCATCAGCCAGTTGATGGCATTGACATCCTGTCCCACTCCGAGATCGAAGACGTTGTCAACTACATGCGGATGGGGATGCATGATCGTGTGGCAGCCAAAAAGAGGCGGGCCATGGTCACATCTCCGCATTGGTGGGATGACAAGATGTTGGTCACTGGAAAGTACGAGAAGGATGAGTTCGTTGCGAGGGTCATGGATCACATCGCCGACCAATATGATGGTCCGGTTGGGTCGGACCCGCGGACGTGGGATTTTCCAAGAATGGAGGACGAGAGCAACAAGAACCAGCCCCATGCGGCGAATTTTCGAAGATTATCGGTGGGAAGCGCGCCCCACAACGATGAAGACGATGAAGACAAGGAGAAGTTGGACTCGGACCCAGAAGAGGCCTATACCGCAGTGCGGTCGGTTGTATCGATACCGAAGCAAGCGGCTGAAGAGGCCCAGGAGAACCCGAAGGTCGCCGAGCTGAAGGAGAGGCTTATCAATGCCTATCCGCGGCTATTCAGTGGCGTCGCCAACAAAAACCCTCCAGATCGTGGGAGGTTTGGTACAGCGAAGATCAAGCTGAAGCCGAACCCCAAGATCTATCGTCATCAGGTGTACCAACTTCAGTGCGATCGGGCCGAGGCCATGAAGAAGTTGTTGGCCGAGTTCATTGAGCGGGGATGGGTCGAACCCTCCGACAGTGAGTGGGCCAGCCCAGCCTTTATCGTACTGAAAAAAGAGAAGGGCGAGTGGAGGTTGGTGGTGGATTACAGGGGTTTGAACGAGCAAACCGAGCACGACTCGTACTCGCTTCCTCTGATCGACACCATCCTCCAAAAACAACAGAAAAAGCGGATCTTCACGGTGTTGGACCTGAAACACGGCTATGACCAGATGCCGCTACACCCGGACTCCAGGCCCTGCACAGCGATGTCGACGCCGCTGGGGCCCATGCATTGGAAAGTGGTGCCTATGGGCGCCAAGAATGGCAATGGCGCTTTCCAGCGCATGATGGAGGACCTACTCGGTCCTGTCCGGGACTGTGCCCATCCCTCCGTGGATGACATCATCATCGGGTCCGGCACGGAGAACATGACTGAGGATGAGCTCATCAAAGCGCATGGAAGGATCTGCGCCGAGTGCTCAGCGAGCTGGACAAGCACAACATGGTGTGCAAGCCCACCAAAGCCTCACTCTTCGTAAAAGAAGTGGAGTTTGCGGGTCACGTGGTTGGTCACGGGGGAAGCCATCCCATGCCCGGGAAGCTGGCGTCCCTGCACCACTGGGGGAAGCCCCAGACCATCAGCGAACTCCGGTCCTTCATGGGGTTCTGCAATTACTATTCGGGCTATGTCCGGATGTATGCAGAACTCTCGCAGCCGCTGCACAAGATGCTGCAGGTGGGGAAGTTCGATGGCCGGAAGGGGAGCAAGAAGAAGCTTGCCTGGATCCCTGAGGCCAAAGATGCGTTCAGCTGCCTGAAGGAGCGACTCTTGGGGCAGCTGGGGCTATTCCTGGTGGACCCGGACAAGGGATTCGTGCTACGGACTGACGCCTCGGACTATGCTGTAGGGGCAGTCCTCGAGCAAGTCTGGGACGACGGGTCGCACGTACCCGTGGCTTTTTGGAGCCGGATCCTGGCCGAGGGCCAACGTCGAACCTGGACCGCGAGGGAGAAGGAGACGTACGCGATTGTCTGTGCGCTCAGGAAGTGGTGTAGCCACATCGGATTGCAACCGGTGGTGGTTTGTACGGACCATCAGTCCTTACAGAGTTGGCACAGAGGGCACGTCGACACCCCCTCAGGACCGGCGGCAAGGAGGGCCCGATGGCATGAGACGTTCGCCAAGTTCGACCTCAGCGTCGTATACGTCCCGGGGAAGGACAACACTGTGGCAGATTGCCTCAGTCAATGGGCCTACCCGGCGGGCAAGGCTTGGATGGACATATCCAGCCATGGAGACGCCGAGGAGACTGAGGAGGCCAACTGCATCATCGAGATGGACAAGGCCATGGAGCAAGAGGGGGTCAAGTGCTTTGTGGTGATGGCAAACCGTACGGACCTGGCCAAGTTCCGGGGCGCCCGCGTCCAAGCTATTCGAGAGGAAACCCTCGAGCAATGGATGGTGGCCCCTGTAGAGCCAGTCAGGTCGGTGCTCACAGACTGCTGGTTGGATGACTATGCGGCATCCGAGCACTGGAGCAAGTACTGGAATGCCGTGAGCGCCCCGTCGGACGACGAATGGCCTGAGGGCTTGACCGAGGATGGGGATAAAATGTTCCTCAAGGACAAGATATTGGTCCCTGAGAACCGAATGGAGGAGCTCATTGACCACTGGCATAACGCCCAGCTCATGCATCCTGGTCGGGACAAGATGCAGCAGGACCCCGGGCGGCGGTTCAAGTTCCCACCGGGGTAGTACGCCGTCCTGGACAAGTACTGCAGCGACTGCGCCGTGTGTCGGGCCACGAAGAGCCCCAACCACTCCACGGCTGGCAACCCGGTGTACACGGCTATACCGGAAGCCCCTATGCGGTCCGTGGCCATGGATGTGTTCGCCATGCCTGAGGTCACCGTGGACGGAGAGACCTACGACTGTGTCATCCTGGCGCCGGACAGGCACAGCGGGTATATCGTGGCCGTCCTGGGCAAGAAGTCCAAGAAGAAGGACAAGAAGGACAAGCATGGAGTGGGGCTGCAGGCCAAGACCGTCGCTAATGCCATGATCAGGCATTGGCTGATGATTTTTGATGTCCCAGCTGTCATCTGCAGCGATCGGGGCAGTCAATTCGTGGGGACGTTGTTCAAGACAATGTGCAAGCACATGGGCATTCGGCACGCCAAGACCGTGGCGTACCACAGCCAGTCGAATGGTCGGGCTGAGGTGGCCGGGCGGCAGATGTTCGAAATGTTCCGCCAGCTGCACATCGACGAACCGGGCCGGAACTGGTATAACTCGCTGTGGAGAGTGCTCCAAGCGTATCACGACCTTCCGGGACCCACTGGACTGTCGCCCCATCGTATCCTGTTCCTACGGGATCGAGTGTCACGCACTCTCCCGTGGTTGAACCATGGCAAAGTGGCCCGGGATGCGAACGCTATGATGGCTGAGGCGGACGACACGGCGGCCAAGGTGTGCAAGGTACTTCAGGACGAGCATGAGAAGAGGGCCAAGTACTTCAAGCAGGGAAAGGTCCAGAAGTATGCTCTCCAAGACACCGTATGGGTGGAGCGGCACCACAAGAATGTCCTGTCCAGGCATCGGCAGGCGTCTTGGTATGTGCCGGGGGTAATCGTGCGGAAGGTCGGGCAGGATGTGTATGTGGTTCGTGTGGGGGATAACAGGATCCTGGACCGCGACCATACCCAGCTTTGTCCCCGAGCACCAGACCCCAGCGGATGTTCCGTCACCTTCGAGTTCACGTCTGGCGATGTGGACTTGGACGACGAGGGTGAGGACGACGACTTCACCGCCGAGAAGATCCTGGCGGACAAGCCGGACCCGGGGACGCCTGGGGAGAGGCCTTATAAAGTCCGTTGGAAGGGATTTGCCGCATCAAGGGATTCGTTGGAGCCTCCGAGCAGGTTTGTGCCGAGGTACACCACGGTCTGGATGGATTATCTGAAGAAACAGAACATTTCTTTGGATGTCAAGGACGTGTTGGTCCATTTGGTGGCTGCAGTAGCACCGTAATGGATCCCCCTTGGCATTTTTGTTTGTTTTTGTGCTTGGGGGACGGGTGAGGGCGTTCATCCAAGGATGTTTGGGCCTTGATTAGCCATATACCCCCTTCACTCGATCTCCACATATACATTTCATTGTGGTATACTTATTCAGGTCGACTGACGACGTTTCTCTATCTTTGATCCCCTTGGTCCATGTTGTAGATCAAGAGGAGACCTGATATGGCGTAGGGCACCGATTATCAGTGTCCTCACTCCTTCTTTGGGGCGTGGGGGACGCCTACGACGTGTGTGGGGCCTCCATATGTCCTTGGGACATGGGAGGGGGGGGGTTTGGAGCCCATTGGGTTCCTCCTGTCCTCTCTTCAATGATTTTCGAGCGGTAACAACGCTCTGAGAAGGGGGGTGAAGCCAGTTCGGACCCCCGTGGCCATCTTTGGGTCACTTGGGGTGTGTATCTATGTGCTGGCAAGCCGCCATTGGCTGATATCATACTCTCTCATCCACCTGACCTAACTCGATGTGATAGTGTGATAGGTTTGGCCATTCCGGCTATGAGCGGCCATATTCAGTACCGAGGCGCCGCCAGCTGAGATTTATATATCAGAATATCAGGAATCAACAGGGTTTTTTTATCATAATGTTTCCGTAATTTTTCCGTCTTTCGTTCTGATGGTCGATGTATCGGCGACTGTCAGTTGGCTCGCAATTTTGCGGTAACCTATTGGTTGACTGTTATTTACAGATATTTTGGCGGAAAGCCCGATGAAGGGTCAAATTTCATCAGTAAAGGGTTCGTTGCTTTCGCAATTTTCATATTATACACTCGCAAAATTAATCCGATTTTTCAGATTTTCAGAATCGGATTTTTGACTTCGACATCGCCGCACTCGGTATGATGAATCTCGAGTGGTCAGACATTTTTCCCCGATCACGAATCAACCTTCCTTTTGTTGTGCCCTTCATTTTGCTTGGAGTTATGGTCGAAACAAAAGTGATTCGTGAGACCACTTTGAAGAATCAGATGTTCGGCTCACGGCGAGGAATATCAATATCGAGAATTCGGTTCGAACTGCCTTGGTCTCAACTTAATTTGGGAAGCATCAAACGTCTTTGGTGTGTACACATGCCCGGTATAGCAAGGGATAATGGTCAGGAGGGTAGAAAGTGATATATAACTCTTGGACCGTGCAACGGAATATTTTATTGCGACTTTCGAGTGTATCGCATGAGTGCTGGGGTTGCATAGCAACTTTTCTTGGGTTCCTACGTATGTTTAACGTGAAGTTATGTCCATGGAGGGGCATGGCATATCATGGTGGGAGCCACTCTTTGAGGGTATGTGTCATATGCATGGTATGTGCTTCGATATGCTCAGGCCCATGTTATATATCTCTGTTTGTAGGAAGATATATGGAGTCATACGTGGCAAGGGACTTGCCCATGTCACAATGGTGAACTCCATAGCGCTAGACTAAGTCTACCGCTCATATAGTGCATATGGGAGGGCTTACAGAGCGACCCACAAGCGCCATTATCAATTTTCCTATTTTTCGTGGTGCGTGTTGGGAGGAGGTTCGAAGGTGTCCCTATGCATTCATGTGGGGATCGAAGTCGGGGGATTGTTTGCAAATGGTCCCAAGCAATTGTGTTTTGAATCATATGTTGATACCATGGGTGAGCGAAGTTATATACTATTGTAATTATCTTGAATTTGGCATTATTTGCATGTTTTTAACCTCGTCTCATGCTCATTTTTGTATTATATGTGCTCAACTGGTCGGCTAACAGTAAAGTGCCTAGAGATCTGTGAACTATGGTATGTTTCTTATATGTTGGCATATGCTTGGGTGTTGTACCTCACCATATGCCGAATCACGTGGTCACTTTGGCTTGGCACACGAGGCCTCACAAAATTATGTCTCAAATTCATGAGTTGACTTGCGAAGCATGTCATGTACATAACCGGAGGGGTTTCGGAGCCAATGATGGGATATTCTTGGGTATGGACCTTTGGTCTATATCACTCTTGTATACTACCTTCCGGTTTGACACATGCATGGAGCATTTGGATATTTGCCGTATGCACCTTTGAGTATATAATTGACTTTTGGGCATAATGGTGTGATTTGCCTGTTTTTGCCATGTTGTGAGGTCATCTTCATGGGGCAGTTCTCCAAGCCCAATCGACTCCAAGTCCAACCAAGGTTATGTCAGGGTAGGGCATGGTCCTGAGTGCTACTCTAGGCCATGACGCGCCACCTCCCCTATTCGGCTAGTATTCAGAGGCTTGGGAGGGAACACATTTTTGGGGTTTATGTAGTGACTTTTGAGACATGGCATTTAGCCATCTTATTTGACTGGGTTCAGGGCATCATGTTGGCGAGTCAAGGGAAGGTCTTGAGTCCAGGGAATGAGGGGTCTATGGCTGTGATTGTGTACGTTTCCATCTTTAGCAAGCTTTGCTTTATTTGTGTTCAT